>VWZN01010164.1:0-19499 GCA_013396955.1 Regulus satrapa | reverse complement strand
AACCCCACCAAAAATCCCAAACATTAGGTTTTCATTAGAAAAAAATCATTATTTCTCCCATTTACTCACAATTATTTCTCCCATTTACTCACATCCAATATTTCTCATGGCCAGCAGTCAATCAAGAAACATCCCAAGATGCATCCCTCTGCCCTGGCACTGTTACAATTTAGTGGATATTATAAACGACTCATACAAAGTAAAATTCTCAGATTTCAAGATTTAAAAGAAAAACAGGTCACTTTCAGTTGTGGTTTACAGCACATGAATCACAGTACAGAAGTCACACACGTCACAGTAGTTTTCTCCTTAAAAAAAAAAGTAATATTTTTTTTATTCAGATTGCAAACTATAAGTTAAGGGTTCTACATGCTTTGGTCTACATGTTATCACACACATCCAGCTGCTGACTACTGATTACCTCTGCCACTGTTCATCCAGAAAAACACAGAAGGAAATTAAACACCACAGCACAGCCTCTGTAAAGCCAGGTAGTTCCAGGGTCATGTTATGCAACTGATGTCCAAAATTAAATTTTTATTAATTGAAGAGATTCTTTGTATTTCTTTTCCCACACATATGCCCTTCTCCAACAGTGGGAAATTTGGAAAAAAAATATTTCTTTTCTAGAATTATAATTTGTTTTTTCCTGAGCATTTTCTGTCTTCATGCCCCCTTCTTGTGCAGTTTTACTTTGATTACTCAAAAAAATGGACCAAAACTGTAACTATTATTGTTTGAAATAATATATTTCAATTAATAGGAGTTTTAGGGACAAAGACCTTATCTCTTCAACCTGCCACTCAGCATGTCTGTCCATACACATCCTTCTTTCCAACCCATCAGTTCCAAGAAAGTACCTATGAAGAACAACATCCAAAGCAGCTCTTTTGCCCTCTGCTGCTGGAAAAGCAAAGCAAATTTTTTTAGTATTGCTATACTGAAGTTTTATTCTGAATTATATTGAAACACTCTAGAAATGCAAATGAGGTTTTTCAGCTCATGACAGCATATTTTTTTTGATAACACTTCCTTCTCATCCCACTTATAAAAACCTTGGCCCTACTCTGATTTTGCATTTGGAATTTTTTAAAAGAATGAAGTCTCTTTATAATACTACATAGTGGAAGGATAACTGCTAAGAGACTATTTCACTGCACCCTGTTAAGTTCCATCACACTTTTCCAGAAATCAATAGATCAGAGTCTCCAATATTTCAAAGGAACACCAAGGGCTAAGGAATTTAGAACAAGATCAAGTGCCTTTTCATTCTTGCCCATTTCTATGAAGAGGTTACACTCTCATAACCACTTTGACACAAAAGATTCTCCCAATACCTGAGGAGATTTTAGATCCCTAATATTGTCAGTTACATTTGTGTCATTGGCAATGCAAGTTCTCCAGTATTCCATATAAGGAGCAATGCATTGTTGAGCTGTTTCTGACCAGGGTTAGGCACAACATAGCTTAATACAGGAAGTTTCAATAAAAACCTCGTGAATTTGGGAATACATTTGTTACACTTATGACACACAGAAGGCTTAATTAACACAGCAATAGCAACAGCTGAACAAAAGCAGGGAACCCTGTTTGCCTTTTTCTCCCATCTCTCTATTGTGGATCATTACTAAACTGACCTGGAAGGGCATTACAGGTCAGGGGCTCAGATTTGAAACACTCGGATGCAGTATCATTTGTATGCATCTCTGCAACAATATTAACAATATTAATGCCTGCATCAATCACTGTGTGTCACTTCAAAAGGCCAGCCAAATAAACTGATATTAGGGAATGAAAGCGTTGTTTCTACTGTACAGGTATAGGAATGGAAACAAAGAGCAGGTTGATAATTTGCCCCAAGGCACAGTAAAGTTGTGTCAGAATGCAGACAAAAGAAAAATAGGCAAATATTAGTCTTGTGCTAGAAAAAAAACCCCAAAAACAAACCACTGATAAGAGTTTGTAACGGCTTTTTAGTAACCAGATAACTACTGCTGAAATAATACTCACTTTCTTCCCAACTTTCACCTAGCACAAAGAAACAGAGCCAAGTGGTGCTGAAGATCAGAGCACAACACTACAATATGCAAAGGTAGATATTTTTTTTAACTCCTAGTCCAAGGGAAATTTCCAAGACCTTCCTTTTGAATGGCATATCTTTAGTTACTATTTAATTTTCCAACCTGTTCTGCACTAGTGTCCCACAGTCTCCCAATAATTAATAGCAGGTACAAAATAAAGCCAGAGTTTTAATTAGGAGCCCCTCCCAGGCTAAAGTCTTGCTCCCCACAGCCTGCCCTATTCCTAGTGGTAACTTCTGACTTTAATTGAGCTGAGAGCAGCATCAGACAGATTTACAAGAACACACGTTTATACAGCGAGACTTGCTGCAAGCATTTTGAATGAAACATGTAGAGACCAGGTGACTTTGAGCATTTATCAAAGTGAAGGATTAAGAAGACCAGGGCTATAGCCAGATGGGATGGACAGGCACTGTGGGAACCTGCTTTGTAATGTTCTTCCAACTGTCTTAATGAACGGGTAAATCCTACTTAGCCTTCTGATGCCAGACCTTGAGTCATTGTTAATCAAATCTAGTTTTCCAAGTGAAATTTTACAGATGCTTTACATGAACAAATTCTACAATTAGAGACTGTATAAACACATAATCAAACAGCTCTTTAAGAATAATGAAAGAAACCAGATTTTTGTCAATGTTTCAGTCAGATGTTAATTAAGGAAGCATTCAAATGCCTGTCTTCAAGATCACTTTTGAAAGAACATGGACTCATTCTAGAAGAAACAGAAGATGATACCCTGGCTCTCTGAGTGCTGCAGTGGTAAGTGATGAACACTGCATTGAGAGCTGATGTGAGCTATCTCCTAGACAGATTGTATTCACCACCATGTTTGAGCAAAACCAGTACACAGCAGCTGGATCACATCCTACTGTTGCCTTGGAGTGGCTACCTAGAACAGAAGCTAGAGAGAGTTAAGAGAATAAAGTGGGTATTTATTAAAGGCCTTCAAAGGATACACCTTGGGGCACTATAAAAGCCTCACAGAGGCCACACCCAATATGAACAGTGGCCACAAGTTTTTCCAGGTATAAGTGTGGACACCCATATAAGAGGACATATGTTAGAGTGGTCCATGTACATATCAGGTGTTAATTCTCCAATTACAGCTTCAGGTAATGAAGTCATATTCCCCCAGCTCACCTCCCTCCAATTCACTTTTTATACTCCAATTCCCTGTTTATACTTTTCAGGGCCTGAGGCTGTGGTGTGCCCTTAGGTCACAGGTCCAGAGGGATTTTTTTGTCTGAACAAAATGGGAAGACAGTAGCTAACACTGTATATGGAGTTTAGAGCTATGCACCAATGCAGTATAGGATTTGAAAAATAGAAAAGCTAAAATCTTAAGCTATCACTACCAACAGCAATAAGGACACTGAAGTAGTCAAGGACCACCTGTGATTTCTACCTCTTGTGTGAAGAACTCCAGGCAAATTGTTGTCTGCCTTCCCAACAAATTTGAAAGCTAATGAATCATTAACATTCCCCACAGGTAAACTTTGCAATTTCCAATAATGTCAACTTATATTCATAGTGTGTATTTGTTAAGTACAGGGAGAGACATTATTTCTCTAGGTTTTTTTGTTTTTGTTTTTGTTTTGATTTTTTCTACTGTGATTTGGAAAAGCCCATTATTTATTCTAGCAAAAAGAAAAATAGAATTGGCTTGCAGCATTGACACCTTGAGCCACTTTTAGTAAAAGAAATGCCTGATTAAGTATAATTTAGCAAGTTTGGAAGAAGCACAGTATTCCCTTCCCCCCCCCCCCCCCCCCCCAAAAAAAAAGGTAAATCTACAAAAACTGAATCCTAAACTAAGCACAGTGCTAAATTATTCATTTGCTACTTTTAGTATATATTCTCAGAATAGCCTTATCTGATTTACCTTTTCATCAGAAGAAAAAAAGCCCAAGAGCTGCCAAATTTTAGCATTTGGACTACCTAATGGCAGAAAAATAAACTTTGTGATAATATTGAAGAGCCTGGGCTGCATAGAGGGTCAACCTATTTCCAGATCACATTTAGAGGTGATAACCATACAACAACCACTAGTTCGGACTAGAGAAAATTATGTATGCAGTACACAAGCACAAAATTACCCTGTTGCAAAGAATTACAGAAAAGAGTGAACATCATAAAATTTTACCTTAAATTTAATAATAATATAAGCTAATATAAGCTTTGAAAACATAATGTACAGGGAAAGAAGAAACACCCTTTAGACTAAATAACTAAAGAAAAAAACATATTTTGAGAGAAGATGCAAATAAAAACTTAAGCATCAGGATGAGATTAACTTTCAATTCCTCTTATTATCACACTGACCTACAAGTTTGCCTGATTTAGTTCAACTTGTTTCAAGCAGAGGTTGGGCTGGATGACCCCCTATCACTGCTGCTGCTTTGTAGGAAGGACAGAATTCTTGATTCTGCAGTCAGAAATCCTTCACCATGACAAACCTTCCCAATGCTGTAAAATTATATTGTAATGTTGTAATGTGGCAGAGGAAACCTGCCTTTTGTGTTGGAAACAGGAGATTACAGAGGATACAGAAGTCTCCATCTATTTTTCACAGCTTTGGGGATTTTTTGTTTACCTCTCTATGCAAACAGAAAGACATCCCCACAGTAAGGTGGAAACCTCATGGTTTTAATTCTGTTTCAGCTCAGGACTCTTCCAATAATCAGATCCTCTCCAAAATTCTCTACAAAAAGGACTCCACAAGGAATATACAATGGATTTTTTAAAAAAAGATTTTGCCTGGAATGCCGTGTCCAGCTCTGGCACCCTCAACACAAGGACATGAACCTGCTGGAGTGAGTCCAGAGGAGGCCACCAAAATGATCAGAGGGCTGGAACACCTCTCTTATGCAGAAAGGCAGAGAGAGTTGGGGTTGTTCAGCCTGGAGAAGAGAATACTTCAGGGAGACCTCATTGCACCTTTCCAGTACCTAAGTGGGGCCTACATAAAAGCTGGAGAAGGATTCTTTTACAACAGCATGTACTAATAGGACAAGGGGGAATTGTTTTAAATTGAAAGTAGGCTTAAATGATTATTAGGAAGAAATTCTTCACTACTAGAGTGGTAAGGCTCTGATTCTGTTTGTCCAGAGACATGGATGCTCCACTCCCAGCAGTGTTCAAGACCAGGTTGAGCAACCCAGATGAATGGAAGGTGTCCATTCCACAGCAGGGGTGTTGGACAAGGATGATTTTAAGATATTTTCTAACACAAACCATTCTATATTTAGAAAAAATATTCATTCATTCTCTCCTGGCTTTTTTCCACCCCTGTTTTTACTTAAGTTTAACAGCTGTGACTCCCAGAGAAATTTCTTCCTGGCAATAAATTGCCATATAGCTTGCATTTATTTACTAGTGAACTTTACTGGATAATCTACTTGAAGAATTTTCAAGTGCACTGTCTGCATGCAAACTCTTCAATCAGTCAAATTAGTACATACAAAAAAGTAATATATATAGATATGTATGTAAAGTGTAGTAATTTGACTATGGCAAAAAATAATACGCTCATCATCATGAGGGTAACATGAATCTCTTAAAAATCTTTAAGACCTATCATAATCTTAAAAATTATTTGATACCCCATTCTCTATTGCTGAAAAACTTAAGTATATTCTTGTAGAAAGAATTAAAAAACACAACCAAGTTTTACCCAACCAACTTTTAGCACTGAAATAAATTAAGCCTTATAACAATATGCACAATAAGCAAGTCAATGCAAAATGGCATTTATGAATACACCAAAAATTGCAAGGAGTGCTACCTGGGGGTGAATGACAAGGTGGGATAATGAGTGCAAACTTCCTCAGTTCCTTCGCATTTTGTCAAACACAGCCTTAACCCCAAGTTGTGGGGTTTTAGGTACTGTTATGTACTAAGAAAGACTGGGAAAAGCTGCTGTTTGATCACATCAGTTGTGTTTTGTGCTCACCCTGGAAGTCTTAATGTCTCTAGATTACCTTATCAGCTATAAGAAAATGGGTAGTAGGCAAAATATGTTAGGTTGTAGATACAGATACATAATTATGTCTCAGATTACCCTTGAGAAAAATGTTATTCTGAAAGACATTGAAATCAGCAAAATGTAAAACCCTTCATTCCCAGAGTTTCAAAATCATCAGCTACAGGGCACTGTTTCACAGAATTGTGTACTTGCATTCAGAAAAAATAGTAACATAATTCTTAAAAATGTTACACATTATTTTAAAATGCATAGCTTCATTCGTTGGTTCTACTGATAACGGCCTTGTCTTTGGACTGGAGCACACAACTCATTTAGGGTAATGCTGGCAGGGGCTTGTTTCCAATGACCCACCCCGTTATCCTGCACAGAATGCTGTTCAGCTGGCTTACATGGTATCAAGCACCATAAGGAAGGTGACTGAAATTACTTTTGAGACACATTTCTGCAAAAAGCCCATCCAATTTCCTCAACAGTATTACAGCACCATATTTTATCTATCCTGTGTGAGAAGGCTGATAAATACTGTGCACCCTCCTCAAGCTCATATATCAGAGTACTTTATTCCCCAAGGCTGATAAGAATTCCTAGATAGTACAAGGGGGGAGGGGGTGGCAGCAGCAGGAGATCAAGGGGAAGTAAAGAAATCACTGCAGCCAAGTTTATTTGGTAGGGACCATTGGAAGGAATTATTTCCAAGAGGACCTTCTGAACTTGAGTGACAGTGTCAGGGAGCTGAACTCCCCAGGAATCCAGAATTTCTCTGCCATGACATGCTTTAATCCACCATTTTTCTGAAAGAAAACACAAGTAGGCTTGAACTCCTTCCACCATTTGCACACCCACAAAAACAAAACAACATTAGAAATTTATTTCTCTTCCTTTTGCTTTACTACTGCAAAAGATTATTTCTAGCTCTTTCATACTGGCTCTGAGAATTTTAAATGAAATGTAGAAACATAACAGGGCTCTGGGAACACTGGTATCATGAATATTAAAAAAAAAATTTAAAAGTGGAGGCAATATTGTTAATTTCCTGTTCATTATCATAATTTTGTTCTCTAGTTCTTACCCTTCCACTTCAAGTAAGTGTATATTAAGGCACCTACTGGAAATTACAGTCTTCCCAGAACTGACAGAAGTAACATATATAGCAGCTATACGCTAAGAGTTACCATATATTAGGATATCCTTCAACCACAGTATTGGAGGAATAATACAAAGACAGACTGATTTCTAAACAGTCAGTTAAGAAAAACTAAGCCAAATTCTATTCCTGTTCCTGTAAGTTCCAGTTATAAATGTTCCTGGCACACCTGTGTGCATGAAGAAAGAATTCGCCCTCCAGCATTTCTGTTTATTTACAAAACATTCTTATTGCTAAATCAGAGACAAAATTTTGCATCCAATTGAAAAAAATCCCTGCAGTTTAATAATCATGTGGAATGCAACAGATGGAGTTGTCTTTGTAATATTACATAAAAAGTTTAGAATTGTTACTCAAAATCTTTTTAAAAGCATAAACATATTTGATGGTAAAATATTTTGCAAGTTCATGTCAGTACTGTTTTTGTCAATTAAAACCATATAAAAAGGACAGACTTTTTCAGACTGCTCATGTAATTTCAGAAAAAAAAGTAAAAAAATACAGTAATATTTTCAGTGCCATTTAAACCCCACTGAATACTCAATTAACCTTAGACAATAATTTCTGATTTTCTATTTTACCTGATCTATCCCCCTAAACATTACTCACACCAAATTTCCCTTAATACCACTAAGCAGAATTTTCCCTACAGAATTCATAACAAATAGCATCTACTAACACATTCTCTAAGAGTGAAACTTTCTTAAGTAGCTCCAAATATTTATTTTTCAAACACATAACAAGTGATGATATTCATGTACTACATGGTGCTACTCCACAGAAACATGTATCTCCAAAAACCAACTGCTTTCCTCCATTAAATCCACATTGCAATTTCTAAAAAAGTCAGGAACAAGAGGAAATTACCTATTTTTAAGAAAATAAGCTAGAGAGCATGCCACATAAAAATGAGGAGCAGTAAACTGGCCTGACTGCTGAAAACTTAGACAACTGTGTTGAAATGGAAACTGCAGCAGCATGAGCTGCATAACATAGTACATCATTTAAAATGGTACAAACACATCACAAAATGAGCTGCAGGGCCTCTCAGTTCATCACAGAGCTCACCAGATGTAGGCCAAGCATGGAGCTTCACACACCTTCACATGTCTACAGCATTCTTTATCACATAGAATGGCTAGCTCATGTTCCTTTAAAGCGGTTTTGTTTTAAGGTACCCAAAGATTAGCAATTAATTGCACCAGTGAATTATGAAACAAATCTCTATCAAAACATGAAGCTATTAAATGTCAGGGGAACAACTGAGAATCAATGTAATTTAAAATGTATATGAAAGCAGGATGAGCACAGACAAACCAAACCTCAGATTAGGAAGAAAATTCAAAAGGCTGAATACACTAGGTAGGTAATGAATGCTGCTGGGCTTCCATTTAATTCCCTTTAAAACCTTACTTGTGTTTAACCTGGAGCTGAAAAGAAGTGAAGTGCAATAAAAAAGTTGAGGTTAAAATGCAAGAATGAATAAAGACAACACAACAGGTCATTGTCGTTGTGTAGCTGAACATCACCTTGTATCCTAGGAAACACCAAGATATTCCAAACACCTTCATGTCTCTTCCTCAATTTACAATTCAGCATCACTAACCATAAAATCATTGCTCCTCCATTCAAGAATTTAGGTTCACAAGGTTTTGGTCATATTTAGCAAGGCTTCTCCTTAGCCACTTCTCTTCTTATGCCTTTCCTGGCCTCTCAGCACAAGACTTACTTCTCTCAATTTTATTGTACATAAATTCAGTAATACAGCCCTCTCCACACATAAATCAGGAAAAACCTGGACAGCCCAGCAAGGTAAAATACACGAAACACAAGATAAGGTAGTTTTTTACTTCCTTCTGCTATCAGTCTGCATTTAGACATACCATGAAAAGTACATTCAGAGTCTCTATTATTGCCCAGCCTCCTTAAGCTCTGTTGATCTAACCATATAAAAAGAAAAATAAAGATAGAATAAATAGAAGCAAAATTAAGCAGACTGGGAAAGACTGAATCGGGCACAGAATATATACTGAGAAGACAAAGAAAAGAAACTACTGAGAACTGAAACCAAGAAGGAGCGAAGAGAATAAAGGAGGGACTGGAAGACAGAACACAAGAAATTACTTACGCACATATTCACTGGGCATCTCTTAAAAGAAGGCTGTTACTATGCTACTTGGTGCTATGGCACTCTTTAAAATAAGATTCAATTGAACATATTAGTTCCAGAGAGTTGAATGTGTGACATTACACTTGAGGTATTTGCATTTTTATTAGTTTTTAAACAAGTTATTAGCAGCATATTCATTGTCCAAACATTCTAAAAGGGATACTCAAACCTGATGGCATCTGCCGTCAGATGCCTTACACAAAAAGCAACTACAGAGTGGGTTTTCCCCCGCCTCCTCTTTTACAGACAGGTAATCACACTTTACTACCAAGAATAAAAATGTTTTTTTTCTTCCTACTAACATTACTGCCTACCAACATTACTTTAGCCTTCAGCTCAAGTTTATTCTTACCAATAAAAGTCACATACATTGAAGACTCTTCCTGATTAGTTTTGCTGTTTTTTTTTTTTTTTTTTTTCATGGGGGAGANTTTTTTTTTTTGCAGAGGAGAACAAAGATGCTTGAGTGTAACAAAGGTCTGATTAAAAGTGAGAAGTGCAGATTAAAATATTGGATTCCAGGCAGTTTATATAAATTTTGGATCAGGTTGATATTTCATCAGGGATTGTGATCTGAACATTCTCAAGACACCCACAAAAAACATTTTATTTTACCTGTGTGTGCATGTGTGTGTATATCTATAATGGGTTTCAAACTCGAAATTAACAAATGCTTGCAACATCCCTTACAAGGTATGTTGAATATTCATTTTAGATCTAATTCCATATAGATTTATCTAAGGATTAATCTATACACACTTTGAACATGTCTACTGCACTTTCTCAGCAGATCCATATCCCAAGGGCTGAAGTTCAGACAAGACCAAAGAAAATTAAAGTTTACTTCCTCACTTAAGCATGCTTTTCTAAAATAGGGAACACAAGCCATTTTGGATGTTTTCCTTTCTCACAGGGAAAGTGAAGCATACCTAGATAATCAAAACTGGTATCATGGCCATGAACAAAAATACTGAACAAACAAACAAGCAAAGTTTTGTCTTTGTCTAGTAACAAGAGTGCTTCAGACAAGGGAGAAGTTTCTCTCCCCTGTCTCCTTTTACACTGCGCTGCATCATTCATTTACTAACATAACAATTAGTTTTTCAGACCTTCTGGCAACATGATGCAAGCAGTGCCAAAAATAAATAAAATCCAAAGACCCTGAAGATTAATTCAAAGAACAAAGGCAATGGAATACACACACAAAAAAGATAAACGCCAAGATAAAAGATGGTTGTCAACATTTCTGAGAAACAACAGGTCAGCATTCCCAAATGGTGAGCCAGTAATACAGTAAGAGAATCTTCAAATGGTTGTTCCCTAAAGTTTTTAAAGTTTCTCAACTACTTCATATTTCCATTAATAAAGGTCAGACTATTTAACTATCCTGTATGACATTATAGTATTCTTTATACGAACAAATTCCAACATTTTTCTATGAAGTTCTTGTACAAAATCCACTGTATCCCTGAAACAAGGCAGCATTTTCATAGGAGATTGTTTTGCATAATAACTGAGGCTTAAATTAAATATTCAGAATAGTACTTAATAGTCTCTCAGCATTAACTAGCTTTGTACCTAATAAAGCAAACAGCTCTACTGATTTCAGCAAATGTAGGGCCTGTTAATGGCAACTGGACTTTTCTTCCTTCCTTTTGCTCCAGTTTCACTCTTAAATCAATGCTGAAGAATTTTTAGCACACTCAAGGAAGCTACAATAGAAGACACATTCTAATAACTTTTCCTCCATGTGATACTCTTAAAAGTCAGGATCTAAATAGACTTCAAATATAAGCTTCTGGAATATTTCCTTGCACTAAATTTACTGAGCAATTCCCACCTTTTAAAATGAGAATACTCTCTTTCTCCTTCCCTAACTTGGAAAGACTTATTTTTGTAGCCTTCTTTTTAAGTCACTACTCCATAAAGTTCAAGACTTGCAAATCAGAGAGCTCAGACTGAGGAGGTCACCTAGAGACTCTCACTTCTAAGTCCGTATCACTCCGTAGTTTATACTTAAGCATGGGAAAACATTCCTTCTTCATTCTCCATAAAAGGGGGTTGTAAAGGAGAGACTGCAAGGAACTGCACATCCTCACAGGTGGAAAAGGCTCTAAGTAGCACAAATGAGTTTTATGATACTAAAATAACTCTCCTCAATTACTTTTTTTTCCTTCATATCCCCATTGCAGCTTTACTCTTCTCACACCTTCCAAAAACTTTCTTTTGGAGAAAAGGAAAAAAGAGACACCTTTTAAACCAGCTGATCCCTTCAAAAACTTGAATACTAATATTGTTGGCAGTACTTTACATTGAATCTTTGCCACCTCATGCTTATATTTATTTCAATTTTAAAACTTGCAAATGATAGCATTTACAGATTGCTAGTTTTCCATGAGTTTATTCTTCATTATTACTGTACAACCTAGAGACTAATATTTATTTTTTTTTTCCTAATTTTGTGTGGTAGATAAAATCTACCATGTTTTTCTTCCATGTCTTTTTCACATGATACACAGTAGTTTTAGGTTTTGATTTATTTGTGTCTATCTTAAGTTTCCATGAAGAAAAAACAAAAAGAAACATGTAATTCATAAAATCTTTAAATCTTGCTGTTGAGGTTTACATGGTTCCAGAATGTTGAGGTGGTGTCAAGAAGTGGTCTGGAAACTCTCATGGATTTGAAATAAAATTAAACACCATGATATATATGGTTCAAGCCACTTCTTCCTGAGAGGTAGACTATAAGGAATCTTATTTTGAAAAGCTTCACTACAATTATATAATTTGGGGGTTTTTTCCCTGGATGCTAGACATCCCATTGGAAACAAAACATGATGGCTAGAGACTTTTTCTCTCTGGCCTAAAAAGATACTTTTAAATTAGAGACCACAGACTAGAATATGATATTAAAAATATATAAATTTCCACTGGGAAAAAACCAGAAACACTGTTGCATGTTGTCTGCATGGTTGCAGACATTTGTTGGCAAACAGACTGACTCAAAGAGACACTTCTACTTTCCTTTTACCATTGCTATCTTAGCTAGTCATACAACCTGCAAATCTCCTGCAAAAAGAACCTGACTTCATGTTGTTACTTTAATTCACTAATCTCCTCTGGGTGGCCTTTATTTTGAATTTGTATGCACCACGATATTGGCCCAGTTTAAACTCCCTGAGTAATACTGCACAAGAGTTTCTGGCAAGATTAATGAGAAGTGCATTTTTGGAAAACCCTTTAAGCACTTCTTTGTAAATGGCCACAGGATGCTTAATGGAATAAGAAGCATTTCTCACAAGTCAAGCATTTCTGTGTAGTTTTCACTACTTGAACTTGAATAGAGGTCTAAGATCCTTACATTCCAGAGGCTACATGAGAATTCTGCCTTAGAATTAACTTTGTGCATAAGGAGAAGACTTGAAAAATAACTAATCACAGAATGGTTTGAACTGGAAGGCACCTTAAATGACACCAGTTCCAACTTCCCTGCCATGGACAGGGGCACCTTCCACTAGACCAAGTTGCTCAGACCCCCAGCCAACCTAGCTGTGAACCCTTCCCCGGGGATAGAGCATCCACAGCTTCTCTGGGCAACCTGTTCTAGTGCCAAACCAGCTTCACAGCGAAGGATTTTTCCTAATATCCAATCCAGACCTACTCTCCCTCAGCTTGAAGCTAATCCCCCTTGTTCTGTCACTGCATGCTGTTGTACATAGTAGATAAGATCTCCATTAAAAGGTCTTATCAAAAATATTTAATTCTTAAGGTTCACTTTCAGGAGTTTCCTTAAAAACAAAAACAAACAAACAAAACCTAACCAACCAACAAAAAAACCCACATAAAAAGCATGAAAAGCAACTGGCTCAGTTGCAACTATCTCTAAGCAAAAGTATTTTACAAAGTTGCTTTGCAATGACATACCAAACTTTGAAGTTGTCAATTTGCAAGGATTTTAGAAAAATCCCCATAAATATCCCCATTGAAACACTAGGTTTTTCAAAATTTCAGTTTGGACATGCTCGCTCTGACATCACACCTACTTCTCAAATGATCAGGAAAATAGGAAACAGCATCTCATCTTAGCCCCTTCACCTTTATTTTCTTTCCAGTCTTCTGAGCTTACAAATGATTTTTCATTTCCATTTACTTACTAGTGTCTCTTATTAGAAAAAAAGGAAAAAAAAAGTTTAAATCATTAACATAATTTTCTTCCCCTATTAATTATCCCAGAAATACTCTTAATCATTTCGGAACAGATATTTCTGAGATAGGCAGCACACTTCTGTTGGTAATCCCCTCACTGGGATCAAGAACAGATTGTGAGCACCACCAATTTCACTACAGAGTCACAAATCTCAACATGAAGAACTGCAGCTGTTATATTAATATAAGTTATCTTAAAAACAACAATGGCAAAAAACCAAACAAACAACAACAACAAAAAAAAACCCCAACCAACCAACCAAAAACAAAACCCCACAAAACCAACCAAAAAAACCAAACAAACAAACAAAAAAAAAAAAAAAAAAAAAACCAAAAACAAAAACAAAAAACCCCAAACCAAAACATAAATCCCACATTCATTAGTGCCTGGAAATCAATTTTAGAATATCTCTCCTAGTCAGACAAATGGAAAACACTTTTAGAGGCAAGAAAGAATGGATTGATTTTTAGGCAAAAATACAGAAATCTGAAAAGCAGCTATGTACTGTCTACTGGAGTGAATCACACAAAAGTTGAGAGTCTGATCTCCTGTGATTTGCTGTGGTACAACTTGATCTGGGTTGGGATTCCCACATGAAGTTCTGTCTCTCGGCAACAACACAAGACCATCTCTTGACACCACCCAGTGATCAATTTGATATATCACATGGCATAACACTGTCTAGAGAGCACATTTAACTAATGGAATAAAAAAAACAAAAAACCCCAAACCAAACCAAACCAAGAAAGAAACAAACAAAAACCCCAAGCCAAAACAAAAACAAAACAAAACAAAACAAACCCAACAACCACAAAAAAGCTTTGTTTTTCTCTTCCACAGCCTTCTGAAAGGCCTTAAAAATATAATGCTGTCAAACTCACTGCCTTCAAAGGAAAATTAGATAACTTTAGTTTATGTTACAGTTAAGAATGCATTTTATGAACTAATGATGCCTTTCACTGAAAGAAAATAAGCAAGCTCCATCCCTTGACAGTAAACTTTAATTTGATCATTTTAGCAGAAAGCAGAAAATTTCACTCACTGTACCATGTAACATGATATAATTGTCTCACATGAAATAGCAATGCCAGCTTCTACTGTGTGGTCCAGGAATATGAGAATTGGAGTTCAGTTGCATAATGAGCTTCTTCTAGTAAAGAGCTTTACAGCCTCCTGGGTTATAATGTCTATCTTGTTGTAAATGTGCATGGGAGACCAGTATTTACTTTAGTCTCTGACTGCCCACACAAAAGGGATTTGTAACTCAGAAGAAAATCCCATTGGTAAAAACATTAAGGTGAGTTACAGCTTCCAGAGAAAAATCTGTGTCAAATGCATTCATGATGTAACTCCAATGTGGATCATTCTGGAAGACCATAGGGTTCAATAAATTACAAGTGGACAAGTAATTCCTTGGCTTGGAGCACCAATCCTATTACTTCCTGCTAAAGAAAGATTCCTTAAGGCTAACAACATGTTCTTTCTTACCTCTTTCCCTGGTAGCAGAATGTTTACTTGCAGGTAGATTTTTCACTGGCTTCCAATTTCAGAAATGTATTCAAGGAGCAACAAAACCAAAGATTGGATCTTGTGTTGCATGCGCTGTCACACAGCAATCAAATAAGCCATTGGCAAATGGCCTCCAAAAAGCTATATTCATCACCAAAATATTTAAACAGTGAAGCTAGCATACATGCTTAAGAATTATGAGTTATCTAGCTGGCTGTTTTGACTAGTAAATAAAAAATTTAATTCCACTTGCCCAAAACTGAATTTGAACTTGTTCAAATCTACTTTCATTACTTTCAAGCAAAGAGCAGATTTTTCTGTGGTTAAGAAATACAAATCAGAAAAGCCAGGTCTTGGAAGACTTTCAAGGACTTCAACCCCCAAAAAGGTTATTAATTCCCATAAAGCCACAGTTTCATAAGCTGCCTAAGCAGATTCAGGAGTGTTTGAGAGCAGATTGATCTGCCTCTACCACACTCACAGCATGTCCTTTCCTCCTACAGACACTCTCATCCTGCTACATAGCACCATAGGCCAATGAAAGGGCTGACCAGGTCAAGATTAAACGATGATTAAGACTATCTTTTTGCATCTTGGCCTGGTTCCAAAGCTCACCTACTTAAGGGAAGCAGCATGGATCTTCAACCACTGCACAGGGGGAAGGGGAAAGAATTTCTTGGGCAAGAAGCCCACAGCTGACAATTGTGGTGTTTTTAACTCACAGAAGCAGCCCAATGATAGCTGCAACTTGGTCCAAGTGGAATGGGGTTGTGATTACATAGCAGGACAAAGCTACAGGGAAGTTATTGAAACCATTGAACTCTGTGTTCAGTGAGCAGCCCTGCCACAGACACTTCTGAGGGTCAAGTAAGTGATTTTTATCCCTCTATGCAAGTGTCCAGTTTCTGAGATGATGGCCATCACAGCAAAACTAGTTTATAGACTCTCTCTGTCTCTTTATTTCACCAGGACTGCTGACTGTGAAACTTCACTAAATTATCCAAATTATCCGCTTCAAAGGGATGACTCATTTTTCCTAAACTAGTTGCTCACAAGGGTGAACAAAGTAGATGCCATTTAGCTTCCTGGGCAGTGTAAAGAGAACAACATCTGCTGACTCTTCATCGAGGAACAATATGCTAGTTCATGAAGACTTGTATTAGGATATAATTTAAAATAAAAATTATGCGCTCACAGGCTCCTTTCTACACCAGCTCTAGAATTTAAATAGATATCCCAAGTTATATTGCATTTCGTGATCATCACACTTCTAATTATATTCATTATTTTTAGAATCATTATAACCAAATTGAAGTTAAGCAGCTACAAAATGGTTACTTGGCTAATTAAAGAAAGCAATACCTTTGCTTCCTCTTTCTCCCCCCAAGTCTGTCAGTCCATTTTACATATGTTGGATCTTCTAGTCATCCCTCACATACTACAAACCTTGCTACCTTGAGTGGTAGCAATTTTCATTCAAAACTAATAACCTTTCCCTTTCTATTACTGCCTTCTCTTGTATTACATATATTTGCTGATTTTGTCTTCTTCAAGCTAAAACAAGCCTAGCATTAAGAACAAACATTGCATCATTGCATACATTTATAATTATGCAAGATTTTAAACAGCAGCATCTATTTCTGGAGAATGCAGAAATCTGACCAAGCCAATAAGCATCCTTCACCTCTTCCACAGGTACTACTTTAACCTACTTCCCCCACCACAACATTTTCAGGCTTTGTCACCACAGATTTATTGCAGTATTGTGGAAAGTGCAGAGTTCCACCATGCTTGGCCATCATACAATCACTTATTAAAAAGACTTAGCAAACACCTTCAGAACTGCTTTCCACAGAATATTTTTTCTTCTCCCAGCTTTCCTCCTGCATACTCTCAGGAAATGGATCCACTCAACATCTAGAAATTAAAGTAACTTTGCCAAACCTCCCTGCTCCAAGATACCCTCTGTGCAAGTATGCTTCAAATTAGAATAGCATCCAGCTCCCTCTGGGTGCTGCTCTAATACTCCCCAACAAACCACTGGATGGAGATAGGAAAGTAAGAACAGCAGGGAGATAAAACCTCTGTCTCTTTTCTGCAGTGGTTATAATTAAACTTTAATATTTTGCCTACAACTGAGGCAGAGGTAATAAAATATTTGCTTTACTCCCTGAAAACATAGTAGCTCTGCATGAAGTTACTCAACATTCACATGTGACCTCTTTCTTGAATATCCAAACTGAGAGAACAAATACTCATCCTCAATCAGATCTAGAAGTAACAGTGGAAAATAAGACTTACAAGTGAAACTGGAATACTTAAGCAGGTTTAATTGGTTTTGTCTTCCTTCCCCTCAGCTAAACAATGTTTAATTAAACCCTACTACAGAGCAGAGTAGAACACTTGAGCAGTCTTTAGCAGCTGGTTATGCAGCCTCACTCTTGTGGACCTGGCAACTGGTAATAGCTGAATGTTACCTGAGGAACAAAACCATTTAACTGGAGATTGTATAGAGACTAGTAAATTCTTAAAAGATCATCACAAACTCTTGTTCTAGTGTCTAAAAAGAGCTCTTTTCATCTGTGCCATATTCACATGGAAGTGAGTAAAATTTAAATTTGAGCACTACAACGTGTAGGCACATGTACATATTCACCCTCCTGCAGCACATTTTTGTATATTTTACCTTTTTTCTTTTTTTACTTTTCAAATTCTAATGAGTTTATCACCAAAATCTTTGTATTGGCTTCAAAACAGAGAAGTTAAAATAACTGAATAAAAACAACTGTTCCTTATTAAAATGCAGTTTCAAGCATTTCAGAATCTTCAGATCTTCCACCTTTATTAGGCAGATCAGCATTATGCTTATTAAAGCTTCAAGATATCTTTGAATTTTTCTTGCCTTTTTTTCCAAAATGACCAGAATATTTTTCATTTATATGCATTAATTTTCATCATACATTTGAGATGTATTGAGCCAAGTTTTTCAAGTTGATTAAACATCAACTAGAGACATCAGTTTTGCTGCCTTTTTAAGGCTCAGAGAATCCACAGTGTCTGCAAGGCAAGCATTCAGAATCTGAGAGCATAGGAAGCTACAGAATGAGAAGACTGGGTATTGTGGCTTCCTCCATCTCTTCTTATTTAAATTTAGATTATTGGAAAGATCTAAAGGAAAGCATGACACTGTAAGAAATACTGCAATGGCTTGAGAGCTTGGAGTTTCTTGAGGAAAGGCAGAGGGAAACAGACATGCCATGTCTAGTTGGAGCTTTATGTTCTGGTTTCTTGGGTTCTTATTTTTGTTGTTTTTGTAGTTGTAGCCCCCACCCCCACTTTTTTCCCCCCTGTTTTGTTGTTGTTGCTGTTTTTACTTTTTAAAGTCCTGTATCCCTCTTGCTGTTGCTGGCAAGAATCCCCCCCTTTCTGTTACAGGTAAACACAGGCACAGAGGAAAGGCTTCTGTCTTTTCTGGGGCTCAAAAAGCAACAGAGTGTTTCTGAAGAGTCGTGATGCAATAGTCTTAAGTGTCCATGCAAATGAATAATGTATTGTTATTCATATAGAGGAAGAAAAGTATTCCATTCAGGATGTATCCTTTTACAACCTCAGTTAATGGCTTTTGAGATCATCAATAGAACTGCACAAGAAAAGCATTTTGGAAAGATGAAAGCCATTCAGGAACGAATCAAATCTCTTACAACATTTCTTAACAAATTACAAGTCTTGCTGCAAAGAACTATAATACACCTCCAGTTTCAATGACAAGCATAAAGCCTAATGGAAAAATAGGGGGGAAAAAAGGCTCTGATAATGGCGTTTATTCAGCTTCCCTCAGCACAACAGAGCAAAAACAGAGCAGAGAAAAAGCAATCTAAGACATCAAAGTGTCTTTTAGGACATTACACACCACACTTATGGACAGGAATCAGAAGTTAGGTCATACTTGACTACATAGTATTATATGATCACACTGTTTGTTATTCTGGAATAAGTCTTCCAGATATCTGGTATGTTCCTTTAAATTTGATGGAACTTCCTTTTCACCTACTTCACTACAGTACTCCTTTAGGTCTAGAAATAGGCATTTGTTTTTACAATGGATTAGATTATTACAAATTATTAGCATGGGAGTTTCAACACCATCATGTCAGAGAACATGGGACTAAAAAGGACATCCTGGGTCACCAATTTCACCCCCTCATACTAGAGCTAGTCCACTTACTTCTCTTAATACAGGAAGGGCAAAAATTTACACACAAGATTTCATTATGACACTCCAATAGTCTTAGCAGTTCATAAGGACAGAAAACAGAACACCAGTGCAAAATCCTCCATTCCACCCTCCCAGTTTGTCCCTGCCTTTCATTACTTGGTCTATGTATACTGATTACAGAAAGGTT
>VWZN01010162.1:10200-27143 GCA_013396955.1 Regulus satrapa | reverse complement strand
TCCGGCATCCCCCGTGGCTCTGTCCCTTTCCAGAGGCTGGAACGTGCTCTGGAAGGATCAGCAGCGCCATTCCTCCCTTCCCTCCCAGCCCGAGCTCAGCCATCTCCAGCAGGGATGTTTTCCTCTTGCTGGCTCCTCTTTCTCCTCCCAGACCCTTCATCCGGGATCCGGACCCCCCCCTCCCTCTCCAGGGCTGTTGCCTTTTCCCTCATGGTTGTGGATTCCCAGAGGAGGCCGGGGCGGAGCGGCCGCTCCCCGTGCCCGGGCACGGCGCCTGGTGGCGTTTGTCCCGCTGCCCTGTCACCGATCCAGCTGCTATTTTGGGTGCTCCCCCCCCTATCCCTGCTGCAGGCAGTGGGTCCCTGCCGTGCCTTTTGCTCGTTCTGTGGGAGAACATCTCGTTTCCTGAACTTTTTAGCTCGAGTAGAGGCCAAGGGAATCAAGAGTTGGAGCTAATATTTCAAACAGCGGGAGAAGCTTCCAGAAAGGATTGGGGTTTGTTTTCTGGCGGGCGCTGGGAATGTTGGGCTGTGCCTTGAGGGAAGGCAGAGGGGGACTCCAGGGTGATGGGTTCATGCTGGACCTCACTGGCAGATTTGGGCTCTGTGGTCTGGGTTTGGCACCAGAGCTCCCCATTCCCGTTCTGCCCAGTAAGAGCTAAAAATAGAAGTAAAGTTCTCTTGGCATTGTCTTTTTTTAAGAGAAAACCCAGTGATTTGAGGACTGCTGAGCGTTTTCTGCTCCAGCCCAAGGATGGGAGGGGGGAAAGCAAAGCATTGGCAGCAGCCCTTTGGTGTGGGTTGGGAGCACTGGGTATTCTGGGAATGGGATTGAACGTTCTGGGCACCAGCTCAGCTCTCCCAGCCAGCGATGTCGGGCAGCCCAGTTCGAGGGGGGAAGATAAAAATAAAAAGGGGACTTGGATTGGAATCCTGCACCACTTTAAACTTTTGCCACACACAATCTTGTTCAGGGATATTTTCTCTCCCGTTGCCTTTAATGGCTGCCATGTGTGGCTGCTGCTTCACACCACTTCTGGTTTTAAATAGAAAAAAAAGAGAACCTGCTTGCTGGCTTTCCCTCATCCCTGTTCCTGTCTCATGTGGTTTTCAGTTTCTAAAGGGAAAGGCTGAAAAAGAAAGTGGGAGGCTGAGGGAAACAGCCCTGAAATACCAGTGGCGGGTTCCTGCTGCACTGCCCTGCGTCACTGGTAGTGTCTCATTGTGAGCTGACATCTTGCCCTGTTCTGGACCTTTCTTTGACTAACTTCCACTCTTTTTTTTTGTTGTTTTTTCCCCTTTTATGCCAGCTTTTCATGCCTATGGAAAAGCAGGAAAAATGTTGGTGGAAACGAGGTAAACCTGCTGCTGATTCGAAGTGTGAACGGTTTGGGTATCTTTGGTGAAAANTTTGGGACAGAATTCCCGCAGCTTTTGGGACAGAATTCCCCCATTTTTTGGGACAGAATTCCCTCATTTTTGGGACAGAATTCCCGCAGTTTTGGGGACAGAATTCCCGCAGTTTTTGGGACGTGGCAGCTTTCCAGGGGTGACATCCCTGCTGCTGAGTTCCCCGGGATCTGCTCTGCTCCTGCCCTCTGTGCTCCCTTCCCTGTGAGATGCCTGGAGGGGGAATCCTGGCCTCCATCTCTGCTTCCTCCCGTCACCCCAGTGCAGATGTCAGGTGATGGCACAACCCTCCCAGCCCTGCTTTTTCCAGCAGGGATTCTTTTCCAGGCACATTGAGCCCGGCTCCTTCGCTCGTGCCAGCTGCAAACTTCTGCCCAGCGCTAAAAATACACAGAATATTCCTCAGATGTTACTTGTCCGTGCAAGCAGAGGCTGTAATTGCCACGGGGATGTTCTATAATTGGAACTGGGAAGGAAAGTGATCCAGGAGTGGGAGGAGAAGCAGTTCATGGGCAATCTTTTCATTAAAGTGTGGTCCATTGTGTGGAGAGAGCCCACTGGATATCGAGACTCTCATGGCAGGGTCCTGCTGTGGGTGTGGGGCTCTGACTGCCTCGTGCCGATCCTTCTGAATTTTTCCAGGAGTTCAAGGAGTTCTTGTCGTCTCCAAGATTAGTTTTCCTTGGGTTTTTTTTCCCCCTCCCCAATTAAATTTAGGAATCAAACCCCTGCGTGGGTCACGGGCAGAGCTGCATCTCCGAGCGCTGGGTGTGGATGGAGGTTCTGTGGTGGCTGTTTTGTTGGGATGGAGTGCAGAAGGGCCTTCCAACCCCGAGGGTGGAAGCGTGGCCCTCCTAACCCGTCCCTCTTTCGTGTTTGCAGCATGATTGGGCTGATGCTGGGCACTTGCATCGCTTTCTACGTCGTCATCGGCGACTTGGGCTCCAACTTCTTTGCCCAGATGCTCGGATTCCAGGTGAATAAATCACTCCTGCAGTGCTGCCAGTCCTTGCACTGGGGCCTCTGTTCCCTGGGTACAGCTGAGCTCCTGCCTCGGAGTGTGCTCAGCCCCCCAGGGGGTTCCTGGGGTTCCCTCACGGAGAGATCCCCGTGCACGGAGCCTGTGGCTCTGGGAAGTCTGGGAAGCTCAGCACACATGGCAAACAATCAGCTGTGTAAAACTCCAACAAGGCATTTCCATCAAAGGAATTCTTTTAAAACTTGGTTCCCTTTATTAATTCTGGGGGAGATAATTCTTCCTGCCTTAATTTCTGCCCCCGGTGCGTAGCGACAGGCAGTTCCTCCGCCTGAGCTCTCCTCCCTGCAGTTCAGGAGGGATTTTTGTCCCATCCCTGGTTGGTTTTGTGGCCAAAGTCTCTGTGTTCCTGCCTCCTCAGCCGTGTGATGAGCCTGCTGCTGGCTCAGGATGCTCGGAGGCAAGAGGTGCTCCTCAGAGCCGGCACGGGGGCCGTGCAGAGAAGCAAAAGGATTTTTGGTAGAGTGTTATCTGTGCTGCCTGCTGCTCCTAAGCTCAGATTAAGGGACTGCAAAGTTAAAAAAGATGCGTTGAGGCTGCAGCCAAATTAGGTATTAAATATTTCCAAGCATTCCAGAGTGTTCTGCTATAATAAATACCAGCGTGAGGCTTTGATTAATTTTCTGGATTGGAGTTTTCAACACTTTCAATTTCTCATCTCCCCGAGTAAATTCAGGTTTTATTTAATTGCATGAAAATACCTAAACAGCTTGTGCTGGATTAACATTTAACCTCCCCAGCCACCCCCTAAATTCTTCCAGTTCGGACCTGTCCCACTTTGCAGAGCAACAGTGGCACCCAGTGACTGTCTCAGCTCAGCACAGACAGAGCACCGAGCTCACAGCACCTTCCAACTCCTCCAGAATTTCCTAATTTCACCGTTTCAAAGTTGCTTTTTTCCACTCTGGGAAGATGAGCCACGTGTGGGGTATCCTCCCCGCCCCAGGTGTTCACGCAGGTCTCCCGTGCAGGTGTCGGGCGCCTTCCGGATTGTCCTGCTCGTCGCTGTCTCCCTGTGCATTGTCCTTCCCCTGAGCCTCCAGAGGAACATGATGGCCTCCATCCAGTCCTTCAGTGCCATGGCTCTCATCTTCTACAGCGTGTTCATGTTCGTGGTGGGTAGGACAAGGGGGGGGGAATCCTCTTTTCCTGCTTCCTGTCGCTTTTTCGTGGCCGGTTTCACCTCCCCGGGATTCCCTCGTGGAGCCCCAGCCCTGTCTCACCCAAATGTCAGGCCTGGAAGAAAAGGGAGGTGTGGGAATTCTTTCCATGTAACTTTTCTAGTAGGCTGTGCAGGGTCACACCTCAGAGCTGCCTCCTCAGGGAGGTGTGGAACCTCCCAGGAGCTGTGCCTTTAAGAACTCACGAGTTGGCCGCCCTGAAACATCTCTGGGGATTAGAAACCCCATCCAAGGATATTATAAACAGACATTCAGACATATTTACCTTCTGCTTCCCGTGCAACCCAACTCCTGCCAGTCCTGTGTCTGTGGCAAGGGAGCTTCCTGGCCTCAGCTCCTCCCCCTTCCCATAAAGTTTTTCCTTCTCTTTGGTGAGCTGCTGTTGTTAAACGGCCCTGGAGCAGCAGGTGGGATCCTGTTTTAGGACCCTTTGTCTCTCTCTGCTGAACAAGATCCTCTAAGGCCAGCGGTGCTTCCTGTTTGGATTTAAAAACACGTTTTAAGAAGCGCAGGAGAGGCTGCTTTGAGCAATGATTCTCCCAGTTAACGTGCCGGTGGAAATCATCCCTGGCTGGCGTGTGCTGATGGCATCAAACGAGGGGGGAGGGAATGTCACAGATCCCTTGGAACGCTCCCTGGGATGGGAATGGGTGGGAGGTGGAGCTGGGGCACTGGGATGGGGGCTGTGCTGGCAGCTGGGGCCGGCTCCTCAGCCCTGCCGCCGTCTCTCCTGGCTGCAGGTGGTGGTGTCCTCCTTCAACCACGGGCTCTTCGGCGGGCAGTGGCTGCAGCGGGTCAGTTACGTGCGCTGGGAGGGCATTTTCCGCTGCATCCCCATCTTCGGAATGTCCTTCGCCTGTCAGTCGTAAGTACCTGCCTGCCGTTCCCAGCCCTGGCAGTGTGTGAGGGCACGGGGGTCAGGAGGATCTGCCAGGGATAGATACCATCTGCTCCGGTGGTTTGTTTTCATCAGGGTGTTTTGCAGCTGGCTGAAGCTCAGCCTCTCATTCAGTCCCTGACCCTTTTGTTACCCGGACCCTTTTGTTATTCCTTTTTCACCTGGGAATTCTTGTAATGGAGCAACTTGAGACCACTGGAGCCAAACAGCTCCTGGGGGAGCTTCTGGCGAAGCTGCAGGAGGGATTGAAATTCCCCAGGTTCTTGAGGGGAATTGCAGGGAAGGCTGTGCCACCCCACTGTGCCACACCCCGAGGGTTTTGGGGCTGCTCTGCTTCCCCAAATTCCTGGGGAACGCTCCAAAGATCACACAGCTGTTGGCTTTGGAGGCTGGTTCCTGCATTTCCAGTTCCCTGCCTTTAGTGGCCCGTGGAGGGAGGGGAGGGCAGGTCAGGCTCTTCCAGGTTTCCAGCAGCATTCCCTGCTGCACCAGGACAGTGTGAGCGCCCGGCCAGACCCGGGGCAGCTCTAAGCAGAGCAAATCCAGCCTGGATTTGCAGGACTGGCCTCCTGTGGAAGGGCCATCCTCCTCTGGAAGGCTGGCAGAGCTGGGCTTCCCCCCGTGTAGCTCCAGCAAGTGGCTCTCGTGCCAGCAGCGAATGAATGTGACAGATAAAATTTGCTCAGACTGCTGTGTTTACACCCACTCCAAGATCCAAATCATCGTTTCCCACTTACTGGCTCTCTTGGCAGCTCAGATCCTACCCCGGCACGCTCCAGTCTTGCTGTTTAATGTCTCCATTACAACTGGCAAAGGGAATTGTGTTCTCTTGCAGCTTTACCTTGTTAACAAATCCTTCCTATTTTTTTCTTTTTTCCTTGTGGAAGCCACTCAGTACCCGGCACAGTTTTCCTGGGAGTTGGAAATGCAGGGAAATGGTTTGGTCTGGACCTGTGTGTGCCTAAATATGGGCTCCATGGCAGCACTTTGGCGGCAAACCCAATCTAAAGCTGTGTGTTTTTTCCAAACATCAGGAAAATACACTGTTCCCAGCCCAGACAATATTTCTGTATTTATTTCTTTCCATCTGTATATTCTCTCCGTTTCTCTCTCTACCTGCCCTATTTATCTGTGCAGTCTCAGCTGGGTAGATTGAATTTTGCTAACCTTTTTAACCATCCCACACACTGCAGAGCCTCCCCGTTTCCCTCTTCTTTCCTTTCCAAGCTGGAATGTTTGGCTGGACCCTTCCCTCAGAGGCTGAAGGCCAGAGTGCAGCTGGTTAATCTAATGGAGGTGGCAGGGGGGAATCCCAGAAGCAGAGACTCCCAGGGAGGAATCCCAAAAGCAGAAACTTTGGGAAGCCAGTCCTCACTCCCAGGGGGAATCCCAGAAGCAGAGACTTTGGGAAGCCAGTCCTCACTCCAGGGAGGAATCCCAGAAGCAGAGACTTTGGGAAGCCAGTCCTCACTCCCAGGGGAATCCCAAATGCAGACTCCCAGGGAAGCTGTTCCCTGCGGGTACCTCCAGCCCCAGCTCATGTCCCAGACGTGCTCGGCCTCCTTTGAGGTTCAGGGATGAAGGGTTCAGGATCCTCCTGCCTGGCCTCAGCCCCTGACACACTTCCTGGGAATGGCTTGGTGCCCACTGGAGCTGGGGATACCCCTTCCCATCTCACCGCACGCTCCCCCCTCCTTCTCCGTAGAGTTCCAGGATGTAGCCGCTGGAATTAAAGTAACAAGAGGTTAATGAGTTGCTAAAATATGCGCCTGATGTCAAAGAGGACATTCCCGGCGCTTTCCAAGGCTGTAAATACCCCAAATCCCGGGGAAATTGGCGGGAGCTGAAGTAGGACAGGCCGCCGCTGCGCTGGGGGTTTTGTTTGTTTAACTTTTCCTTCAGACAGTGGGATGCTCCAACCTTCTTCCCGCTTTTCCTCTGTAAACACTGTGTTGCTTTAATTATCAGCACGGAGAGCTCCAAGAACAATAATCTCTGGCGCTGGGGCTGGCCCCGAGCCACGCAGGGCCCCGGGAACAAACGGTCATTCATTTTGCAGCCCTTTCTGAACCCGAATGTTTACATCACACGTTTGGCTCCACGTGGTGGGGTGGGGAGAGCGGGAATATTTTTGCAACACTTAAAAGTTATGAGTGTTCTGCAATCTCTTGGCATTTAGCAGTATAAATTGTGGAATAGCAGCAGGTGTTTATGCTCCGGAGGGGGAAGGTGTCAGGGATTCGTTGCTGCTGGGCTGAGGCAGAGAATGGGTTGGGATTGGGGGGGGGTTTTCTCTTGTTTTCTGCAGGTTTCCTTAAATATTTTCCGCTTTTTGCAGTCAGGTCTTGCCTACTTACGACAGCTTGGATGAGCCGTCTGTCAAAATCATGAGCTCCATATTTGCTTCTTCCCTAAACGTGGTCACCACCTTTTACATCATGGTAGGAACTTCCCCTTCTCTTCCCTTGCCAGAAATCTGGAGGGGCCACAGGGCACGGAGGATTTATCTACAGCTGGGGCTGGTTTCTGCTTATCTCTATTTATTCTGACAGATAAGTGGCCGTGCTGAAAGCAGGGTGAGGTGGGAGGTGATGAACCCAAGAGCACAGGGGGCACTGGGAGAATCCGGGTTTTCAGAGCAGCACGTTTCCTTGGATGGAGGCAGAGTGGAGGCCCAGCTCTTCCTGGAGCAGGGGCTGCTGCCCAGAGTTTGGGAGAGCTTTTTCCAGCCTAGTGGGAAGGAAGTTATGCCTCATAAGGCAGCGGTTAATAAAACTGGGTTAATCATTCCCGAGGAGAGCCTTGGCCCATGAGCCAGGCTGCTGCAGGGAATTGTGACAGCCCCTCTGTCGCAGAGGGACAATCCGTGGGCCTGGCAGCGAGCAAAGTGTGTCCTCTAGGAAATTTGATGAGAAACTTGCTTTCAGGCAGTTCCCACTCTTGATTAACGACCCGCCCTGGGTTTTGGGGTGCTGGGGCTGCTGGCAGGTTGCCCCTCAAGCGGCCTCAGGCTCCCCCTTGGCTGCTCCAACGGGAGGAGCCCCTGTGTGAGGAGCAGGTGTCCATGCTGAGAGTCCAACCCCGCTGCCCTCCCCTCCTCAGGTGGGCTTCTTTGGCTACGTGAGCTACACCGAGGCCATTGCTGGGAACGTGCTGATGAACTTCCCCTCCAACGTGGTGACGGAGATGATCCGAGTGGGCTTCATGATGTCGGTGGCAGTGGGGTTCCCCATGATGATCCTGCCGTGCAGGCAGGCGCTCAACACCCTGCTCTTTGAGCAGCAGGTAAGAACCCCCCCAGGGCTGCCTGATTTTTGAAGGGTTCTGGTGACTCTTGGGTCTCTGACTGGGCCCCAAACTTGCCTTGGCTCCTCGAGACTCTGGTGATAATGGCATTTGGCAGGTACTCGCCATCCAGAGGGACAAAGCCTCAACTCCCATAAAATCCTCAGTGCCCAGGGTGTGGTGACAGTGCAGCGGGGGCCTGTGGCCGTCTCTAAATCCTGCTCTGCTCAGTGGTTAATCCCTGGCACTTGGAGGTTCGTGTGCTCTCTGCAGAGGAATTCCACAGGCCAAAGGGCTGGAGCTCCCCAGAGGGTAAAGCCCCTATCCCTGCTCTGCTGGGGATTCCAGCTCTGGCACAGATGTGTTGCACAGCTCAGAGCCGAGGTGATTCTTCCTCTCAGAAAGAGGGAGAAATGGGCTTTTGGAAGCAGCAGAGCCTCCTCATTTCCTGCTGCTCCAGCTGCTGTCCTTTTCCTGGCCAACTCATTGAGCTCAAGCTCCCATTCCCGGCCTCGGAGCCCAGCTCAGCCCCGTTCCTTCTTGCTTCCTTTTTGTGCCTGCTCATTCCTGCTCCATTATTTTCACCCTGCACCTTTGTCAGCAGCCCCGGAGCAGCCCTTTCCCCTGCGGGTTCAGATGTCCCCTTCCTGCAGCGCCTCCCGGGCGGCGGGATATGGGATCCAGCCCTCTCCCACACGTTCCACCTTTCCCAGGGCCAGCTCCTCAGCCAGCCTTTGTGACTGAAGCTGGTCTGTCTGCTGGAGACTGTGAGTCCCTTGTGGCAGCGGCGCGTTCTCCTCTGTGCATTGTGCGCGCGGAGCGCGCCGATGGGATCCAGCAAATAACAGTGAGAGATTGTGGGAATGTTCTGAGGCCTTTGTGTATCCGCATAAATAGAAACCTCTTAGGCAGGAAATAAAACTTGAGCAATTTATAGCTCTAAATCCTGCCACTTCTGCCTGTGAGAAGCCCCCGGCTCTTTTCTCACGTTGGGAGGGCCTGAGGATGGGGGCAGACGGTCGGGGAGAGCCAGCGGGTGCAGAGGAGGAAGCGCTGGAAACACTTGGGAACTCTTTGGATCTCGCCTGGGCTCGGAAGGTGTCGCTTTGCCTTCCTCTCCCATCTGTGCAGCTGGGAGCCGCCGGCTCTGCAGGACACCCTGGGGCCTCTGCCCTCCACGCCTCCCACTCGGGAGGTGGCAGGGCATGGGATGGGAAGCAGAGGGCCTCTGGAATTCCAGCAGCACCCGTCCTCCCTGTGTCTCCCTGGGGTGTCTCCCCGTGGAGGAGCCGCTCCTGAACGGCCCTGCTCCCGGAGCTGCTGGGGAACACCTCTCCCCAGCACAGCCACAGCTCTTCCCCTGTGACTTCTCCCTCCTGCTGCACCCCTGAGCTCCTTCCTCCTGCCCTTGGCCCTGGGCTGCTCTCCGAGTCCCCGCCTGGGGATCCCTGTGAGGCGATCGCAGTTGGGATGGGCTGGAGCTCCTCCAAGGGGATTGCTGGGGGGCTGAGAGAATTGCTGAGGGTCTGGGGACTGCGATACCAGAGCTAAACTCTGCCCTCCCCCTTTGCCCTCCCAGCAGAAGGACGGCACCTTCGCTGCCGGGGGCTACATGCCCCCGCTCCGCTTCAAAGCCCTGACGCTGGCTGTTGTGTTTGGAACCATGGTCGGAGGCATCATGATCCCGAACGGTGAGCGAGGAGCTGGGAATAAGGGCTGGCTGCTTTCTCTGCTCTCTGTTATTTGTTTTCCTGGCTGGAGTGACCAGACTCACACCCCATCCTGCTTGGGGGCTCTGGCAGCCGGCCTGTGCTGCTGCTTTGGCACTCCTGGAAAAGACCTGTGCTGACTTTTCCTCTTCTTCCCCAGTGGAAACGGTCCTGGGCCTGACAGGTGCGACCATGGGAAGCCTCATTTGTTTCATCTGCCCAGCTCTTATTTACAAGAAGATCCACAAGAATGCGCTTTGTTCACAGGTCAGTGCTGATGCTGCTTGACATCCCCCTAAGCCCTCTGCAGAGCCTGGGAACGTGCTTGGTTTGGCTGCAGCACAGAAAGTGCTCAGCACCTCCTCCAGCCTGCCCAAACCAGGTGGGGAGCTGTTCTGGCTGGGTGTCCACCACTTAGGGATGCACAGGGGCTGGCCCAAGCTGGAACACCAGCTCTTTTTGTTCCCTCCAGCAGCAAGTGAAGCAGTCGTTTCGTGCATAAAATACTGCTTCCAGTCCTCCTCCTGGTGGGATTCGGGTTTTGGATCCTCAGAACAGGAAATCCAAGCAGTCTGTAAAACCTTAAAAGCCTCACATCCCGACCTGCCCGGGCTGGGTAAAACAAACAGGGCTCCACGATGTGGTTTGTGCTGCCGACCCTCAGCTTTCTGCTTTCAACCCAAATCATAGTAAAAAGGAACACACACATAGAGGTGTTGCTTCAGGAATTGATTTTCTGAGGGATTGGGGTCTTTCAGAGGCTGTTAGAAGTTTTAACTTTTCCTTTTGCTCCAGTTTGAATTGGCCTCCTCAGGGACTGAAACAAAGTGGCTTTTTGCTGGGCTTGATCTCTCTGCTCCTGCAAATACCGTGGGCTGAAATTAACAGGTTTTGGGATTTTTTTCCCTAACAATAACTTAATCCACTACCTTTTTCACAGGCCTCTGTCCCAGCATTCCCAGTCAGGACAGTGCTGGGCTGGGAATGAGGTTTTGGGCACAGTGCAGAGTCAGCAGGGGAGAGCAGCACGTTTTTGTGAGGCCCACAGAACCGGTGGCTTGTTCTGTGCTTCATGACTTGTGGCTTTGCAAACCTCCGTGAATTTTTAAAGCGGGGTGTGTTTTCTTTCTTCCCTGACACGAGGAAATAGTCCAACTTTCCAGCTTTCATTCTGAATTCTGACACTTAGCTCCGAACTTCTTTAAGTGAAACCCCAAGCAGGAGTCTGAATGCCAGCCTGGGTTTTTCAGGGAAACAAAGAGCACTTTCAAGAATTGCTTTCTATTCCGGCTGAGCCAGAGTGTTTCCCTGCAGTGCCTCGAGGCTGCACTCAGGACAGGCTGAGCTCTCAGCCCGGCTGCTCGGGGTGGGACACTGGGGCCCTCACAATGCCTGACCCCAAACCCGGTCACGAGGCTGAGGGAGATGTTTGTCCTGCAGAAATCCCCACAAAGGAGGAAGGGCTTATCTAAAGCATCAGGCCCCGGGTTACCTCTCGAGGGGCTGGCAGCAAGCTGTCCAGCCTTCCCTGAGTGATCCATCGCCTGTCAGGTTTGCATTCCTGCTTGGAGTGAGGACACACCTGCCCGCCCTGCTCAGCACCTCCCCGCCTCCACAGCCCAGCTCGGAGCCCACCCTCTCCTCCTCCCTCCAGGTCTTTGCAAAGGCTCATTTATTCTTCCCCCGGAGCTCTGTCTTTGGTCTCCTCCTTCATTCCTGCTCTCCTTTGATCGGGTGCTCCACTCCATCAAAGTCAGCTCCTGGGGAAGGTGGCGGGCGGGGGGGAGAGGAGCCAGCCCCGTCCTTCCCCTCCTGTCCCTGTCCAAACAGCGTCCCTGGACCTTCTCCCTCCTTCCCTGCGTCAGCTTCAGCCTCCTTCAGAGCAGCAAACCTCAGCGCCAGCTTTTACACTTCTCTGGGTTATCTTGGCTCTTGTGCTGCTGAGAACTGGCTGCTTTTATCGGGCCACTTCTGGCACCCAGCAGCCTCCAGCGTCGGGCAGGTGGTGACAGGGAAGGCCGGGTTTTTACAGGAGATGGTGCAAACCCAGGGAATCTGCACCAAAAGCAGCGAAGAGGATTTCAGGTGGCGGAGGGAAATGGGCAGATGTTTGCTGCTCCTGCTGAGGAACTGGGAGGGACTGGAGCCGCTGCTCGGCCAGGGCTGGGAGTGCCCTGCTTGGAAGGCTTAGCTTGGAAAGGCAGGTCCCAGAGCAGTTGGAAAGCCCGGAGTCAGGCACACGGTGTGTGAGGGAAGCAGGGAGAGTGTTCCCTTTCTTGTGGTTAAGCATCTGTTCCTGTCAAGGTCCGCGTCCCGCTGCTCCCCGGGAGCCCCGGCTTTGGCAGAGCCGCCGCAGGGCGTGTGGGGGTCTGTGAACAGAGTGTGGAGCTGCCAACAGGAAGGTGTTGCCTTCCCAGTGTTGACACAAGCTTGTCCGAGAGGCCCCTCCTAGGGAGGCCGGAGTTGCTGTTGTCCCACTCGGGGAAGAGGAGCTGCCGAAGGTCAGGAAGTGACCCCTGGGCTCGCTGCTGTGCGGGTGGAAAAGAGATTCCCTCTGCCCTTCTCTGGCAGAGCAGGGGCCAGCACATCCAGGGCTACAGCCCCCCCAAACTCAGCACCTCTGGGGAGGGAGCCGGGCTCTGCATTCCTTCGCCGTGAACGCTCCTCCGTGTCCGGGAGGACGGCGAGGGCGTCACAAACCTTTGCTTCCCGTGGCCGCAGGAGAAGGGCCGAGCTAATGGCTCCGCTCTGCAGGAGTTGGAGTCGTCTTCTGGGAGGAAGGAGGGCGAGGAAACGGCCGCGTAAACTTCCTCTCCCGGATTCCCGTCCGCGCTCGCAGCGGGGCTCCCGGGAGCCGAGCCCGGCCCGGCTGAGCTGAGCCTCTCGCCGTGTCCGTGCTGCCAGGGCCGAAAGGGCTCCGCTCTCAGGGGGGCACATCCAGCATCTGGCAGAGCTGAGCCTCCCCTCGCTCCGGGGGCTCTGGGTGCTGTGGGGATTGCTGGCTCCTCTGCCCCGCGTTGGTTTCCTTGGGCTTGCAGCCCTCGCTGGCCCCCCGAGCACAAACCGCCTGCTTTTCCATGGTCGTGAGCGTCTCCGTGGAGTTCAGCCAAACCGTGGCCCTCTTTCTTCTGGTCTTCAGTTGGGGAGGGGGTAGGTGAGGAGGGGGGCAGCTGGGTGAGGGCGGCTCAGGGACAGCCCAGCCTGTCTCCGACTGCCACGTGTGCCCGTACCCGCTGCTCCGGGAGCTCGCAGCTGAACTCCAAATGTGCAGCAATCAAAGGGGCTTCAATCCGAGGCATTTGAGCCCCTGGTTCCCCACTAAGATAAGAAACAACAAAAATCCTTTTAAAGCATTTAATGTTTTCAGCCGTTTCCTTACAGTTCCCTCCTCTCCCACGTTGCTCCTGGTTCCTGTGGCACCAGAATAGATCCTCTTTGTGGAAACGCTCTTCCTCTCCGCTGTTGTTTCTGGAAGGTGCCAGAACAGCCTCCCAGGCACAAAATGCATTTGTGCCGGGGCTGTGGGTTGTGGGAGGGGAGGAAATGGAGCAGCTCGAGCCCGGGGCAGCAGTGCAGGACCTGCTGACTCGGCGTTTGCCCGGGGGGCGGTGCATGGCAGGATATCTGCTCTTTGTGCACCCCGGGCAAGGCCAGGCAGCGCATTCTGCTCCCGTTTCCTCTGCAGCAGCTCTAAGGTCTGGCCTCTGCTCCCTGGCCACGCTGCCCCTGGTCCGGAGCTGCTGCACGTCCCGCCAGCCTTTTCCTTCCGAAGGCGTCGGGCTGTCTGCGGGGTGTGCTGGGAACGGGCCCCGGGGCTCTCCTGGGCCCGGCTCTGACCGCGCTGCTCCCTCAGCACCAGGCAGCCGAGGAAAGCATCGGCCCCTCCTCCCCCTCTGGAAGTGCCAAGGTTTTAATTCCTCCTTCCAATCTCACCTCTCCCCTCGATTTGCAGTTTTCTGGCAGCTTCCAGTGGTGGAATTGCTCCCCGTGGCCGTTCCTGGATTTCCCCACGCTGAGAAGCGTCTTTCTGTTGTGCTTTTTTGTGAACTGGGATGTAAATCTGCACAGCGAGGGTTGGGAGGCATGGAATCATGGAATGGTTTGGGCTGGGGGGGAACCTTAAAGCTCATGCAGTTCTACATCCTACCCATGGGCAGGGACACCTTCCACTAGACCAAGCTGTCCGAGTGCCATCCAACACTTCCTATGACTCACGTGGAATTAGATCCTTTTAGATCAATTTGTCATCACATAACAAGCTGTAGAAATTCTTTTGCCGCTCATCACTTTCTCCTTTTTGAGGCAGAGAAATTCCAAGACCCCCTTCCCTCTGCGGGATCCAGATTCCATCCTTCTATTTTTATCCTGTTTGATCCTAGCTTTCTGGGAATCAGGGAGTCATTTCTCAGCAGCTTCTTGCGCCCTGGGACCAGCACCTGTGTGTGTGGATGTTGCCCTTGCTTTCAAAACCAAGGATTTTTGGTTTTTAAGGATTTTTAAGCAGCTGCCTGGAATGGCTGGGGGCTGTAACCAGGCTCAGCCAGGCCTGATTTTGTGGAGTTCTCATGCTGGGAATTCCAGGCCATGGGTCTTTGCAGCAGTACTCGCACCTGCCACATGCCACCACTCACTTCACTCACTTTTGAGCCCTTCCAAAGCCTTTCCAGCCTCTGAAATTCCCATTCCCGTGGCTCTGCGCTCAAACACAAACCTCAGCCAGGAACGAGTGGTTTTCCTGTTTCTCTCTGACATTTCTCTTCTCTCCCTAACACGTGTCACCGTGCTGAGCTTGGAATTCTGGCGAGGCACCGTGGGAATGCCATGGGGAGCAATCCCCTTGGATTTCCTGTGCTCACTGTCCCTTTTGCACTCTCTGCAGATCATCCTGTGGATTGGGCTGGGAATGCTGGTGATCAGCACCTACACCACCCTGTCTGCCACCGAGGACACCCCTGTGAGGACGGAATCAGTGGGCTTGGAGCAGCTGGACAGAGAGGAGGGCAGAATTGACCAGGATTCGGTCAAACTTCCAGGTATGTGCTCGCTGGAGTTGGGTTTGCCAGCCCTGTTCCCGGCTTCGCCCCTTCAAAAGAAGGAGAAGGTTTTATTTTTAAAGTGTGGTGAAAGCAGGGCAATCTCCAGGCAGCACCGTGCATCTTCCCAGCTTCCAGGGGCCTTTTCCCAAGAAAAGCTGCACTATTGTCTGCTGGAAAAGCCGCTGTGACCTCCAGTGGTACTTAGTGGGAGCTGTTCTTTTGGGAAGGGAAGGGTGTGGTGCAGGCCTGGGATCCCCTGGAGGGACAGAGCAGGGATTTGGGATGAGCACCTGGCCCAGCGGGACTGTTCTCCCCCTCTGCCATTCCAAGGACCAGCCATCCATCCCCCTCAAAGGTAGGGAAATTTACGGGAGCTGCCTCTTTTTTTCTCTTTGATTTTTTTTATTTTTTTTTTTGGTGCCTAAGGCATAAATTTGGACTCGGCTTTCGCTCTGACAAAGCCGGTGATTATGCCTCAGCTTTGTTTACCGGTCCTTGTTATTTATTATTTGTTTGCTGGGGCTGCTGATGGAATTACGGCCGCTCCTCCCTTTCCCAGCTGCTCCGGAGCAAGGCCGTGGCGCGCAGGTGCCGCCTGACCCCGCGCTGCCCCTCGGCCCTGCCGCGTCCTGTTCCTTCAGTTTTGTTTCCTTCTGCTCCCGCGGGGTTGGTGGTTTTTTTTCTTTTTCTTTTTCTTTTTTTTTGTTCTTTGGAGGCCTTGAAATATCCTCGCAGAGATTGAGAGCGGAAGGGAGAAAGGGGCTGGCTTTTCTGGAGATTATCCTCCCTCCTGGTTCTTGGCTGGGTTCCTGCCCGGCAGCTTGGAGCGTCTCCCACACCGGTGCTGCTGCCGATAACATTCACTCCGGGGTTGCTCCGTGGTGGAGTTTACTTGTGGTTTACTCAGGGCTCTGTGTGTGTGTGTGTGTGTGCCTTCCCGGGCGTGCAGATGCCGGTGAACTCGGAGCAAAAGAAGGCTCCCAATCCCTTAATGGAGCCCTCAGCAGGGCCTGGAGGAGGGATGCGATTGAATTCTTCCGTCTTGGTTAATTTTGGAGCGGTAATGGCCAAAGAACAGCTGCTCCTTTCAGGAGGAATCGCTAATGACACGTGTTCCGACTGGGAAAATAAAAAAAAAAAAACCCCCATAAAACACGGTGTCCGCTGGAGTTTGCTGAATCTTCTCCCCTGCTCGGCGTGAGCCGGAGCGGAATGCCAGGCTCTGCTCATCCCCGAGCCCGCCGGGGATGCTGCTGCTTCCAACACCCCAGCCGGGAGCCAGGCGGGTTGAGCTCCCGGCTCATAAACTCCCCAGGGAGGAGCTGTGCGCTTCCCAGGGAAAGCAGCTCAGCTGTCCCCTGAGGTCCCTTTGCCAGTGGGGGCTCCGTCCCCGGGGAGGAGGAGGAGGAGGAAGAGGAGGGAGACGGAGCCGAGCAGAGAAGGGGGACGTGGGGCTGCCGTTCCTTGGATCCGTGCCTTCGCTGTGCCTCTGCAGGATGTCGGCTTGACTAGCAATGAGAGGCGTTAAATGGTGCCCTTCATCCCCCCCTGCCGCGGCTCCCCCTCGCCCCGGGCCGCCTGGGGGTGCGGAGCAGGAGCTGCCGCAGCAGCAGCAGCAGCAGCAGCAGCAGCAGCAGCAGCTGCATCCTGTGGGCGCAGGATGTGGGCTGGGCCGCCCCCGGCACCTGGGTGCCCTCCGGATGGGTCTGATTCCTCCCCGGGGGCTGTGGGATCCCACGGCTTCTCCCCGGGCTGCTGCTGCTGCTGCTGCTGCTGCTGTTGCTGCGTGCTCAGCCCCTTGCCCGGAGCGTGCCTTCTGCCCCTTCCCTGGCTGCAGGCTGCTGCTCTCGGCTCTTTTCCCACCTGGAAGGTTCTTCCAGACCTCTTCTTCCAGCCATGAGGAAGTGCTGCCCAGCCCTTTCCCTGGCTGCAGGGCCTTGCTCCGTGCCCTTTCCTGCGCTGCCCCATCCCAGGCAGAGCGCAGGGCCTTTCCCCAGCGCTGCCTTCCGCCTCTGCCTCCCGCCTGTCAGCGTGTGAGAGGAGTTTTATTGGCCTCTTTGATGTTGTGGAGCCCAGAACTGGAGAGACTTTCATTAAAGCCCTGCCCCGTGGGCCCGGGGATTATGAATATTAGAACATTGGCCTTTTATGTGAACACGTATTGACCAGCGGCCTCGGAATCGTGTTTTTCCTAACGACACCCAAGTGCCCATTACAGCCCCAGCCTGTGGTGCTGGAGGTTTTACTGTCAGCAGCTCTTCGGGAAAGGGATAAAACCCCTTCCAGCCCCGTCCCGCCGCGGCTGCGCCTCTGTTAAAAGGTTGCTAAGCTGCCTCTGAAAGCTCAGGAAGGCAATTATCCATTTAAAAAAAAAAAAGAAAAAAAAAGA
>VWZN01010159.1:918943-934387 GCA_013396955.1 Regulus satrapa | reverse complement strand
TTATTATTATTATTATTGTCTGCTGCTGTGTAATACTAGACTGAGCTGTCAAGATCTACTTTATTGCCCCTGAGCTGTTACTTTCTGGTAGTGGATGAGCTGACTCCCATGTTAGAAAACACCTTTCATCTTCCCAAACTGTTTAGTGTAAACAAGACTTTTCTTGCACATATATGATGTTGTTTAATTGAGGTAAATTGCTGTCTAATTGCACAGATCATGCACAAGAAATAAGAGTAGCAATATTGTGGGATGGAATTTTTAAGGGTTGTTGTGTTTTGTAGTTTTTTTCTTTTGCTGTGAACAAAACACTTTTACAGTGATGAGTTTTTAATTAGACATAGTTCCCATTATCTCAGATTAGGAGCTGGATTACATCTCCTGCATTTTTGAAATGCTATATGATGATGAAATGGATTAGGGAAAAGGAAGAATTAACACAAAAAAAGTTTAATTGCATTTAGAGATATGCTAAACAACATCTGAATGCAGATAACTGCCTTCCCTCCACCCTGCTGATGCGTCTGGGTTTATCAGCAGGAAATGAGTGTGTTTATGTATTGGGAGATATTTGTTTTAAATATTTATAGAGTGCAAAGTCCTTAGGCATTTACAGGAGGCTTTGCAAATTCATCACAAAGTTTTTTTTTGCACAGACCTATATTGGTGGGTTGGTTTTTTTTTTTTTTTTTTTTTTTTTTTTTTTTATAATTCAAAAAAANTTTTTTTTTTTTTTTTTATTTTTTTCATAATGCAGAAAGATTCTGTGCTCAGCCTCTGCATTAACCTAATGGCACTGCCTGGATTAAGTTGAGTATGGGAGGCAATGACACAGTTAGAAACAAATAGTCAGTATCTGTAACTCAGGAAAATCTGAATGTGAAGCAATGAGTGTGGAATTATAACACTGGTATTCCTGACATTTCATACTTCGCTTTACCTCACCCATGCTTGCACGAACAAGTATAGACAAATACGATTGCTTTGACCCTGAGTATAGCAAAGTAGCTAGTGACTATAAGACTGATGGTCAGGCACTGAGAAAAATCCATCTCCTGCAAATGATCATAAAAATGTAGGTATTTCTTTGTCTTGCTTCTCTCCCATCTTCTGCCCTCAGATATGTTTCCCCTTATTTATCCTAATAAAGCTGCAAGGAGTTATAGATGATTAAAGATGAGCACTTTGGGATCAGCACTTTGGGATACAAAGTAGGTATTCTGGATCATGCTCTTTTTCTATGAAGGGCAACCTGTTTCTTCATCCTTCGGTTAATTTTTTGAGATATATGAACAGGAGTCCATGTGGTTTTCTTTTCCCCTCAATCTGAGCAACTGTATGTGATGAAGCACAATCCATGAATTTTCTTTTCCTTTGTGTTTCTAAGAGAAACAAGAGGGAAAGAGTGTGTGTTTTGTTGCCATATGTCATTGTGAGGTATGTGCTCCCAGATCCTCTGCTAGTTCTTCACCTCTAAAGCCACAGAAGAGCCAAAAATTTGTTTCTCTCTTTGTGGAACACTGCTCTGCAGAAATATCTGCTGAGGAGCACATTAATGAGGCAGTAATATTCTCTTCCATTTGGCATTTCAACATCCAGGATATTAGGGAGTCAGAGCTCTAAAATGCTCACAGATCTCCTTGTACAACACCTTTGCCATAGGCACTCTAACTCAAGGTGCAAAAATCTGTCTGGACAGGCTGTGCTCTGTGCCCACAGTCGATGAACAGACTGGGTGTTTCAGCTGCCAGGTCTCCAGTCCCATCTGTTCAGAAGCTGCTTATGTGGGTTATACACTGGTCAGACCCTTGCCCCTACTCCAGAAACGCCGCGTACGAAATGCCTGACAGATCAGCTTGATACCAGACTTGTGGTAAACAGCAAGTTGTGTACGAGTTGGGATGACTTATAACCAACACAGATTGTAAGGCTTCATTAATTAGAAGCTCTATTAATTAGAGAACTTTTTCGAAAGTCACAGTGCACTGTATGCATGTTATTTTTAACTTCAATTGTTAACAGGATAACAATTTAGACAAAAAGAAAATTCTAATTAGACATGTTTCTGTACAGCATGCCTTCATACACTCTGTCACACCTGTTGACATTTAAGTTCCAAAACCCCTTTTTTAAAACGAGACAATAGCCAAATAGCAGATGATGGGAGGGCATGCAGATCATAAGGCTTGTAGATGCCAAAAAGACAGATTGTATGCAGCAGGCAGCCTGGAAAAAAAATGTTTGGCAAGCTACTTGATCTCTCTAAGTTTGTCACAGTGAAGAACTGCTTGCAGGCAGCCCCACTGCATTCACTGACACCTGCAAATAAACTATAAAAGGAGTTAATCAGATGAGACGTAATTTGGAGCCTGCCAGTCAAAAAGTAATAATCCTAACTGGCCAAACTAAGAGTGCCTAATGCCCTTGTAAGAAGACAAAGGACAGCACAAAATATTACTTCCCTGCTAAGTTTATTGCAATATCACCTACAGATCCCACCTGAGACCTGGCCTTTGTTATATTACAGGGTATACAAACGGCCTCTGCAATCCAAAAAGCAGAGAACTCACATAAATTAGGTTGGTGGTGTGTAGCCACAGAAAACCGACCTGATTTGGGTATGTAAGATGTAACCTCTTTCTGCAGCATAGGGCCAGGAGTAAAGCACTATAGCAAGCACAGGGCTGGCTGCTTGAACCATTGCATCCAGCCTCCTCTTTGTTCGCATGGCAGCTTGTCTTTGTGCTGTATGCACTCCTAAGTAAAAGTTTGGGGGTGACTGTGCAAATGCCATTGGTGGCTGCAGATCTGTCACACAAGCAGAAGACAGCAGACAGCATGTGTTAGGCAAGGGAGAGAGATACTTTAATGGCTCTGAAAGGAGTTCAGTAATTGTTTATTTTGATATCTGACTCATTGTGTTTACCTTTAGCTATAGCAGTACGATGAGGAAGTTTCATTTATCATAATTATGTATGTGTTCACCCTCAGGAGAGAGACCTGGAGGTAATTCTGAACTTCAGTGTTATCTGCTGGGTTCACAGAAGGTTTGGGATTAAATAGGAGAGATCAGGTTTCCCCCTCTTGTGACCAGGCTTTGCTGTTAAATTGTCAATTTCAGCAGTTTCCCCATACAAAGATTGCTGGGAGTCATTATGAACCTCTCTAATGATGGTAGGGTTATAGGTGCCTTTTGTTCGACAAAGTAACTGTGTTCCTTTCTGCAACCAGATAATAAAAACAATTTGGGGAAATAAGAATTCTCATCTGTGAGAAAGCCCAAGATTTCTGCTGAAAAATTGTTCCCAAACAAACCTCAAAGCAGTATTGAAGCAAGAAAAAGAGGAGAATGTTTGAAGGCTTAAGTCACTACTTATTGTTTTTATTTTCTCTCCCCTTCTTCCAGTTTTTTTTCTTCTGTAATTAAATATTCTTTACTGCACAATATGTCTTGTTTTAGTCATGGATGTAAAGAGTTTTCCCCTGAAAAGAAACCTCTTGAGTACAAACAGCATAGAGCATGACAGGAAATGCAGCAACTGGTGGTNTCATTTCTGACTTATTAGGCATTATAAAATTACTTCCAGACATCAGCTGAGATCATCCTCTTCAGCCCACAGGAACTTTGATTCACTTAGATTGTAAAATAAATAAATAAATAAATAAATAAAAATAAGCAAACAGTAACAGAGTGCACAACCCCATAATCTGTTGCTTCATTAATGCATGATGTAAATACTTCTCTTAATCTTTCTGAGCCCTAGGAGTACAGGGTGGTGTATCATGATGACAAGGCAGGGTTATTGAAGGGACAGTCTATACACCCTTTTTAACTCAAATGCATTCAGTGCCATTGAACAAAAAGCTTTAATTTATCTCATATGCAAAGCTCTGAATGTATTGCTTGCTTCATCATGTTTATGCAGACAGTGCAATTACTCAGAGATGAAAATTCTTTTACCTATGGCTCAACTTCTGGTCACGTTAGAATCAAAAGTCAGAGGCTGGTTTCAAAATATTGTATGGCATGAGACTTCTGTTGACAGCTGGGCTGGGCACATAACTGGGAGACTCAAGGTGCTTTGATTTCCCACCGATACTGTTGGGAATACAAGCAGCAAGGAAGTCCTGGCTGTCCCCAAGGCCACAACTTGAAGTCTTTGTTGATGCCCCTGGAGAGGGCAGAGAGNCATTATAAAATTACTTCCAGACATCAGCTGAGATCATCCTCTTCAGCCCACAGGAACTTTGATTCACTTAGATTGTAAAATAAATAAATAAATAAATAAAAAAAAATAAGCAAACAGTAACAGAGTGCACAACCCCATAATCTGTTGCTTCATTAATGCATGATGTAAATACTTCTCTTAATCTTTCTGAGCCCTAGGAGTACAGGGTGGTGTATCATGATGACAAGGCAGGGTTATTGAAGGGACACTCTATACACCCTTTTTAACTCAAATGCATTCAGTGCCATTGAACAAAAAGCTTTAATTTATCTCATATGCAAAGCTCTGAATGTATTGCTTGCTTCATCATGTTTATGCAGACAGTGCAATTACTCAGAGATGAAAATTCTTTTACCTATGGCTCAACTTCTGGTCACGTTAGAATCAAAAGTCAGAGGCTGGTTTCAAAATATTGTATGGCATGAGACTTCTGTTGACAGCTGGGCTGGGCACATAACTGGGAGACTCAAGGTGCTTTGATTTCCCACCGATACTGTTGGGAATACAAGCAGCAAGGAAGTCCTGGCTGTCCCCAAGGCCACAACTTGAAGTCTTTGTTGATGCCCCTGGAGAGGGCAGAGAGCAGGCACTCAGCCGCTTCTGCAGTGCAGATGTGCTGACACCATAGGTGCTCCCCAGGTAGTTGCTGGCAGAGAGGAGTCAGCTCAGCATCTTTTGACATCTGGCATTTTAGCTGGGTAGTTGGAAGGTCATCGCATGTGTGGTTAACAAGTAGAACTGCACGGAATGTTTTGCCTCCAGATTCACGTGTACATTGCCCTGGACTTAATGGAGCTCCATATGCACGCAGCCGAGCAGGATATTTATAATGCCTGTCGCTGTGAAATATAAGCACTTATCTAACTTAACTTTAAGTGCTGAGCAAGCCATCAGGGCTTCCAGGGAAGCAAGATTAGCAGGCAGCCGGTTGCTGCACCCTCATACTTTGAATCCATTCTACCAAAGGGAAGGGATGGTAAATGTCTGTGCAGAACTCCTGTCCAGATCTGGCAACAGGATTTGTATCCTGGGCAGGACACATTCAGCTAAAGTTGTAAATATTTTGGAAGTTCGTTGTATTTTTATTCAGCTCATGATAGTCTTTTACTTCAGCTATTGCACCGCCTTGATGACACAAAAGAAAAAATATAACTATGCAATGCCTAATAAATCTCGTGGTTACACGACCTGTTGCATTCCATATAAAATAATTGTACTAGAATAGTGTTTTTTCCTGCCTCTTCCCCCAGGCAAATTAATTGTATTTCCCAACTGACTAAGTCGATCACTACAACAAAAATTTCTAGATCATTTGAGACAGTTATGTCCATGACATAGGAAAAAGGAATATCTTCCACAATATTTTCTCAATTGCTAGAGAGCTTTTCCCCAGTTTTCTGCATTCTAGGTTCACAAAGAAGTATGTATGTGACAGATCCTGAAGCTGAGTTGAGCCCTACTATCTTAATGTTGCTCTGCATGGATATAGGGCCTAATCACAAATCTCCCCATGTCTGTGTATCCTTAAAAACTCTTCACAAGCAGCACAACTACAGTGCAAATCTCTGTAGCTTTTCACATGACTCAAATGCCATAAGAGGTCTGAGTTGCAAGGCAGTAAAACAAGGAATTCATTTTTGCTTAAAGAAATTCAAGTCTAGTTCTTATGACAGTGAATTTCAAACAATTTTGCTCTCCTTATGTTAACCTAGAAAGATCTTAGCATCACTGATTTTTTTTTTTTTTTTTTAACAGTCAGTGCTGTTTTGAAGTTGCTCCAATGTCTGAGACCAAAACTTCAATTTACATTTTTAAGTTAGACATTTGTATGGACACCTTTCATAATACACATCTCTCATTAACTGTATGAATGAGAGATAAAGTCCTTTCCTTTGAACTATTTAATTTTACATTTTAATTTTATATATGTCACTGCTTTCAAATTAAATTAAGGAATAAGAGCTCAAATGATTATTACTGGCAAAATGTTAATCTTTCAGGCAGGGACGTGAGGCAAGACATTGCGGTTAGTATCTCAGAACTCTTTTTCAGAAGTTCTGAAAACAAAAGTCACTTCTCCATGTACTTCCCAAGTATGGCAGCTTGCCTGCACCCTGCTTAAGGTGATAGGCTAATTCAGCATGACTTGTAGAGATGCAGCAGTGACATAAAAGTTTGAATTAATAAGAATTATCCTATGAGGGTGTATAATTTCTAGGCCTCACGTGTTGAGCAGCTGCATTTACAGGAATGATTAAAAAACCCAACATTGCCAACAAGTTAAAATGCAGTTCAAATTCCAATTCAACGCTGCCATGTCTGCAGTTTAGCACACACCACCCTAGTGTATGCAGATCTCATTCTACAGCTTTGGCCCAGTTGTGGCTGAGTTGAATGAAGTTGTAATAAGCTCGGAAATAGGGATTGTAGTGTTTTGGAGGAGAAAGCACATCTTTTTAATGTTACAAGTTCAGTGTATGCAGATATACTCTTACCATTTTGGAGAAGCAGAATTTAAGCTAGTGCCAAGATAAAGGTCTCTGCTGAAGCTCTAGACTCAGTCTTTCAGTTGTAGTTAGAGCTGTTCAAGCTGGGATAGAGGAGCGGCCATGAATATTAACAAGGGCTCCACAATTCAACATACGCAAAAAAGACCATAATTTTTCCCTTTCTTACCAGATCCTTTACTGCTGTGTGGATTTACAAGCAAGAAGGTACCCAAACATCTTTGGGATAAATTGTCTCCTTTCCCTTTTCCTTTATAATACAGTAAGTTGCTGTGAGAAAGTCCTGAAATAGATATTTGTGTGAAAGCCCAGGTCTGTATTATAAGACTTTCATGTAAACAGTAATCAAGCAGAATTTTAAAGGACTATTTTAAAATGTGTACAGAATTGGATCAATGAAACTCCCTGGATTTGTATTTAATTCGGTTTTCAGATTTCTGGTTTTGAGGATGAATAGAAAAGCTTTGTTTTATGCTTAACTATTGAAAGGTAGTACTTCACATATTTTACAGTAGTTAAAAGATTGACTCTCCTTATGGAGCAGTGGATTACATGCCTTTATTCCTAGAATAGGTTTATTGTTACTGTTTCCACTGAATTGTTTCCAAGAAAGCCATCACATAGATTTTTCCCCTTTTTTTTCAAATTTTCATCTCTTTTTTTTTTTCTTTCCTTTGGTTCTAGACTTTAACTTCAGATTCTTTTTATAGAACAAATAAAGCTGTGAGGGTCTGGCATTCTATTTTGAGTACCATTAAAATGTGTATGAATGTAGTACTCAACAAAATGTGACAGTAATGGCAGTCCAAATTCAAGCGTTGCTGTTTTGCACTGCAGTCCCAGCTTCCTTGCAATTAAAACATTTAATATATAATGTTGGGTGACGGGTGACATACTCCAAATATTTGCAAGTGTTTCTGTTTCTTGGAATTCTATCATGGTTCTCCTTCCTTATAACAGCTAGGTTAGGGATTATTACAGTTATTAGTGTAGCTTCTGGTAGCTTTACGCTAAAATGTGTTGCAAATTCAATTCTGTTTAATGTAGGCCGTAATCTCAAAAAATATTTCTATGCTGAACTTTCAGGATCTTGGCCCTAGGCACATTGCAGGATGTACACACATGAATAGTAATAGCACTAGTCACATTTCTGAAGTGCCTGGTGGGGTAAATTACAGGTTCAGGAGCTAGTGCTACTCAAATTAATGAAAACATTCCTTAGAACTATGGTAGTAAATTAAGAGGACCAAATGAAGACCCCTATAATTTTCTTATTTGGGACACAGTTTTCAATAAGAATGGTTAGATAAAAGACAATTTACCTTTAATGCTGGATCCTCTCTTCTTTTGGCTCTCCAGATGACCTGACTCACAGTAACAAGTCTTAGCTGAGAGCTGGAGGCTTTCAGCCTCCCTGTAATTTTTATTGGATGATTATTAGAGATAGAAAACTGGCAGCCTGAGGTTTCTCCCAATTTAACTCATCGGAGCAGGTAAAGAAAAACAGAGATGCAAACTTTTCAACTTCTCAGCCTTAACTAACCAGAAATCAGACCAGACACTAAGGCTTTAAGAGGCTGTCCTTACATCAGCATCGGACTTAATGTCTGATCCGACAATAATTCATTTGGCAGAAGAATTTTAAGTGTATTTTTGATGTATTTACAGTCTAGTCTACTTACTGCTGCAACTGTGATTAACTTGCACATTATCTACTAAGTGTCTACTTCTGCAGCTAAAAATCTGCACAACAAATTTGCTTGTTGTTTATTTGGATTAGCATCAGTGCTGCTAATTAGAATTAGATTTTAATTGCCATTCCTAACATGTGCTTGAGACACGGTTTAACTTATCACTCCTTTAGGCAGTGAGATCAACTTCCAACCTTTCTGTGTTTTCAAGGGATAAATGAGTACAATTTAAATGGCTGGCTAAGACACATCCAGACTAAGCATGACCTGAAAAACCCAGAAGCACAAAACCTTGTGGCTTTAGACCAAAAATGTTAATCCTCAAGGTCCCAAACTTTTGACATAGTTAATCCTTTTTTTTTTTTTCTTTTTTTTTTTTTCATGCCTACTCCTGCTTTACAGCAGACAACAGGTACTTCTTTCTTTCTCTGGAGGCAACTCACAAAGTTTTGGTCAAAACTCTAGCAAGGATTTTTGTGCGAACTCCTCTCTAATGGAAATTGGACTTGCCACAGAGATATTTCACATGGGTTCATCAGATCTTACTCTGTAATCTATATGAAAATAAATTGCCACGATTTATGATGTGTGCTAGGATTTGCACAACTGGATAGTTTCCTTGGCCATCATCTGGCACTGGTTTCTGCAGTGAGGTGGATTAGGCTACCAGCAATCCTCTGAGTCAGTGCTCCTCAGGCTGTGGCAGTTGCCATCTACAAATGGTTTAGGTACTCACAGTAAACTTGTATGTCACTAAACTGGATTGCAAATATTTAAACAAGGTTTCTAGATATTCCACCATCTAGGCTGAACTACACTTTACAAATATTATTGTATTAAGTTTTGGAGGGCTCTTTTGCTTTGTTTTGTTTTTTTCCTAACATCTGTATAAGGGTAATAGCTCACTTTTCAATTCCTTGGAGAATTCCTCTTGAATGTATATTCTGTTTGCAGAATCCATTAGCCAAACCAGCTTGTGCTCCACTAGGAGGCTTAGAGTGCACAACTAACAGAATTACCATCAATAAAATGAATATGGAATTCCTTAAGCCTGTGAACACTTGCTCTCCTCTCGACAGAGGTACGCACGCAGTAGTTCATAAGAGCACTAGCAGGAGATTCTGGATATAAAGAACATTTGTGTCAGTAGCAGATGTAATTAAAGGAATCATTCTCTGGTTTAATGTTCACCTTTAGCACTGATTCTATTGGAGTTAAACATGGAAAGACATAAATACTGTACATGGGGAAAACAGCAACTCTGTTTGCAAACAGCTGAATTGAAAACCTCAGGGAGTTAGGTGGCATAGATGAAAAGAGTTATAGTGAGAGGTGAAAATCATACCAAGCACTGTGGCCCTGAGTCTGAAGGAACCCACCCACCCACAGTGATTTGCAGCAATGTCTGTGTAGTTGCACAGCCAATCTGCTAATAATCACACAATCTTTAGTAGCTAATTAAGGTACTGTAACACTTTGTAGCTGTGAAAGGAGTTATCTCATAGAGTGGTGTTTGCTGAAGTTTTCAGGAAAGCAGCAGCAGACTAAGCTAAGAGAAGACTTCTCATAGTTTTTGTAGACTTTAGGCAACTCTAGAGTAATATTAGTTCTATTCTTTGTTATTTCCCCTTACTGTTGCTATCAGTTTGTTTCTTAATACCAATCAACTTCACCTAATACTAATACTTCATAGGAGACAGGAAATAAAGGACAGTTCAGCTCCTAGTTCTGCTGCCAGCTGTGTCTATTTATCAGTGCTTCCAAATGGATCTACTAGATGTAGTGATCTAAAAATGTCTTTTTCTTTCTATCATAATCTCCAGACTGACACAGGTTTCTTAAATTTGCCACTCGTCAGCAGAGAATAATTGTGACACCAATCCAATACCCAAGAAAACCCCATTAGCTTTGGCCTCGCAGCTTTCTACAGCACTGGAAACTGTTAGGGATCTTCATGGTTTATCTTTTTTTTCCTGTAATTTTGGCAAAAAGTTCCACATAAGTGATCACCTGTTCTCAAAGATTTGTAATTGGTTACATTTGGATGTCTTAAAAAATCTATTCTCTAAAATTAGAGATTTTTCTATCCTCTAAAATTTGAGAGCATGGCACAGCTGAATGGAAAACTGAAGGAATTCCTTTATCTGGGAGCAGAGAGCTGAAATGCAGTGTAATGACCATGTACAGAACTGTATTGTTAAATCTGGACTCGGTTGGAGGCTGATCCTGATCCAAGGGACTACACATTGTTTAGTACTTTTCCACAGCACAGAGTTTTACTGGTGGTTTGGAGAAGAACAAATGATTAATGCTGAAGCTGTGGTAAGGAATAAACAGATCTTACTCATACATTATGGAATTGTTGATGTGTGTACTTATTCTGGGAAAATCAGCTGGGAGTATAAACACGATATTGAATGTAGACTTGCCTCTTGATCCTAAGACCACTATCACTGGTAATCTTAATTCTCTTGTAAACATTACGGACACATGGCACTCTTGCGGCAGAAGAATGTCCTTAAAAGGGTAACAAAAGGTCTGGATCCAAGCCAGAATGGGCTAAAACTACAACAGTGTCTCTTTTGCATGCTCTGAACTCCTGGGATTTTTTTTTTTTTTAATTTTTTTTAGGGTTTCATCATACAGAGATCTGGCTAGCTAGAAAACGTCACAGAATTACTTTTCACCACATATTCAAAGGTAGCCCAGTTTACAGAATGTTATGCTGTGCAAACCCATGATGTCCTGGCTTCACTGTGAGAATTGTTTTCCTTGCAGAGAAAGATCAAAGGTGTGTGTAGAACAAAGGTAAATTTAAGTGAAAAATAAATTCCTTTGGGGGAGGAAAAAAAAACAAACCAAGAACAAAACCAACCAGCCAACCAAACAAACAAAACAAAAACCCAAAAAGAACAAAACCTAACTAAAATAAAAACAACAAAAAAAAGGAGGAAAAATGGCTAAAAATACATGAGCTGCTTTGTTCTGTGCTCTTGAAGGGATTTTGGGGCTTTGACTATGTCTGAAATGTTAGAGATGTGGGGAGAAACCAGAATCATGAAGTATTCTCTTCTTCACAGACCTGTAACTGTGAATCTTGTCCTAGTTATGATCATATTGTTTATCCTAAGAAACAGGATCTTGCTGCTTATGTATTATGTCCTGTTACTTTTGCAGTGTTCCATCCCCTGCATTCCTCCCACATGCTCATCCTTTTAAACTGTAATCAGTTCTTCATTTTTCTTCTAAAGTAACCAAATCTTCCTTATCTGCTAAAAATTAAAAGGATAAAAAGTCTGCCAGCAGCCTCCATAATGCTACTCCTTCATAGTTCCAGTTCTTTTCTTCCAGGACACATTTGAAAACATGTAGAGCAGGCAGAAAGCATCAGAGGTCTCCAGACATTAATGAACTTACTGGCACTCCCTGTGAATGTTGAGACTGTTTGGTAATGTGCGGTCTTGTCCCACTCCTGTGCCTACTCTCTTGCAGCCCATGTCTTCCATCTTGGTCACTTCATCATTAAAACTTGCTTTTCAAAGGGGCTCATTAAGTGTGCTGGTATTGTTACATGGAACAATTTAACTCCAGAGAAATCAATGAGTCCCCAGACATGTCTGTTGTGGTCTAACACTGTAAAAATTGAGTTCTTCCCTTTTCTATCTCCTGTGGTCCGGAGAGGGAGGAGCTTTTAGGGATGTTAATCTTGCAGATAACAGGATTGGTGGTACGGATTTGTTTGGACCAAGAAAACAGAGTCTAACAGTCTAACATATGCTAGTTTTCAGTGGTAAATTCTTGTTCCACATTTTGGAACTGGTTTTAATAATTTCAAGACCAAATAATGGCTGATATGCTAGTTATGAAGGTAAAGCATCACTTCCCTAGAGTGAGAGTTTATGTTACTCAGAGAGGAAGGAAATAGCATGGCTATTATCAAGTCACTGTTGTAATCTGTATCATATTCTACTTTGAAGGGAGTCTGTGTATAGTTCCAGCTTAAAAAAAAAAAAAAAAATTAAAAAAAAAAAAGAGAAAGAGAAACCTGGAATTGTGGGTGNAGAGAGAGAGAGAGAGAGAGAAAACCTGCAACATTCTATAGAGAATAATGCAGAATATTAAGTTTTTATTAATAGATTACCATCAACTAATTTGTGAATGCACATGGAATAAAATGAGCTACAAACTATGTAACTATGAAACTCTCTTCAAGATACTTTAATCATCCTCGAACACAGAATAACTGTGACATCTAATAAAAGACCGCATTGTGTGGGGCCGCAGCCGCAGGTCCATTTATTTGATATTACTTTTCAAAATGTTACTCATAAGAGAAACAATGAATAAAAATATAGGTTTCCAATTGAAGTGGTAATAAAGCAGCTGCAGATAACCTGCAATGCTCTCTGACCAAAAAAAGGCTCTTGTTATTATCATTGCAGTAGAATTCTATTGGTGAAAGAGCACAAAGTTTTTCACATAGAGGACTTATTCCCAATGGGCCTGAGCTGGTTTCTGTAAATCTCTGCAGAACTTTATCTGAAGTGAGAGCAGACCCCAAATAGCTACTTCTACTTGGGACTAAACTTTAACTTTCCTTTTGCTGCATAAAGAAAAAAAAAATTATCCTGGTTAGACTTCAAAAGCAAGAGGAGTTTTCTCTTTATTTTTCATGTTTTGCTTGATGTTATCTGTGCTGTCCATGAGTAAATGTACAGCTGAATTCCTAGTAATGTATTCAGACAAAGAAATCTAAAGGCTGTCTGTTTAAACTACTGTAGTAATGCAAATCTGAGTTACTTTCTAGTATTAACTTATATATGTTTTAAAGAAGCTGAGCTAAAGGTCATAATTAAAATAGGAACACATGTTGTTATTGTGGGTGATTATATTTTCATAAACTTTTCATCTTCAGCTGTGAGATTGAACATTTTTGCTATTCTATCATTTTTCAATCTCTGTATAGAGAGATGAAACAGAGTATTTATGTGAAAACAAACTAATTATTGCTAAGCAGTCAAGAATGTTGTTAATTATGTGACTTAAACATATCACGCAGTTTGTGAAACATTAAGGTCTTTTATAAGATGATAATGATACTTACAAGTATTTTAAAAAGCCTTTGGAAGAGAACATTAGAATAAATATTCTGGGAATGATACAGTTTCTCTTCTACAGCTTGACATAGAACTTTTTCAGTCCTTCATCTCTGAATTCATAAGCATTAAATGCACACACAGCTTGGAGCACTTCACAAAACAGAATAAATACATCTCCTCATTCAAATCAATAAAGCTACTTCAGTTAACAAAGACTTCATTCTTGTTGGAGCAATCAAATTCTATATAATGTTTGCTTTGATTACTGGACTGGGATAAGTTTTCCCTGTACATTTGAGTTCTAATTGCCCTGCCACTAAGAGGCCAGGTGAAAAAAGAAACACACAACCGGGCTCCCATTACAACAGATTCTTCATTCCGCAACAGATTTCCTCTTGCTGTCACACACTGCTCAGAAAAGTGAGGGGTTTGCTACAAAAGCTAATTTCTGTTGGTTAAAAAAAGATTATTGGGTTACACATTGGCAGGAGTAAATGCATTTATGCATTCTGGGAAGGTACAGTAGGGCAGCTACCAGAGAGAGTTGCATTTCAAACCCACTGTACAACAGAGTAGTTTGTCAGGATCCGAAAAGAAAAGAAAAGAAAAGAAAAGAAAAGAAAAGAAAAGAAAAGAAAAGAAAAGAAAAGAAAAGAAAAGAAAAGAAAAGAAAAGAAAAGAAAAGAAAAGACAAAAACCAAAACCCACAAACAAAGGCTCTTTGTTTTGTTGTAGCTGGTTTTCCTCACAAAGTAGACAGAAATGGGAAGGCTGGGGACACTGCCATGTATTCAAACTCCCATAGTTTGCTCAATGTGATCAGTTTTCACAAAATAATTTATGCATGAAACAACCAATATATTGAACTATACAGAAAACCTTAAGCAATTAAAACTATGCCTTTTTTATCTAGAAGATAAATGAATGCTACAGAGATCTGTATGTAAAGTGATAATGATGCAGAGCACCAAAATACTATTATTCTTCTTTAATATTTCTTTCTGCATGCTCTCAGTTTCCTCCCCTAGGAAGTGGTTTAATAAACACTGCAATTGTAATTGTAATTCTTTCTAATGTTTCCTTCTGTAAAGTGCATCAGGGAAGAAAATCCATAAAATAACACGTGTGGTAAGAGCAACCTAGAACATACACACATACAGAGAGAATTTGAAACAAAGATCCTAAAAAAAATTATGTTATTTTTCATGGTAGGGAAAACCACAAAGGCAGAGGTGGGCAGTGAGGTAGTATTGAGACATCAGAGGGAGGGTTCTTGTGACACTTGGAAAGAAATTTCGAGGCACTATACCCCAAGTAGGACAATCAGAAATTAGTACTTGGTAAATAAAAGATAAACTGCTGTCAGTTGGAATCAGATGGTCCTGGGGCAGAGACTGACACCCCTCAGTCACATTAATATTCAACACAGAGGTAGATATGTAGTTACAGTGCTACAGAAATAAACAGCGAGTGGAGAGGGAGAGAAGAACACAACAGTGTTGTGCAACAGATTGAAATATTTCAAGTTATTCATGTCCTTCACCTCAGCCAAAGGGAGGAACCGAGGAAACCTGGCGCAGAATGCTGCACTATCAGAGACGGGCCTAAAAGAGGTTTGTTCTCAGATAAAATGCTTAGATAACGAGAAGCCATGGGACTCTGACATGTTCCTAAAACATTCATGACTCATGGATCTGTTGCAGAGACGGGGAGAGCTGCGATCCGGGGCCGGAGTCGGTGTCTCGCATCTCCCTCTGCTGGGAGGCACCGCAATCGCTCGGCCACCATCGCAGCTGCCTGAAACAGCCGGGGCAGCGCTCGCTTCAGGCCCCAGCAAACACGGATTGACAGTAGGTCTCACGCCTAGTATTTTTGCAGTGATTTTTCGGGCAGATAGAGACTGAAATAATTAAGCTGC
>VWZN01010159.1:898797-913745 GCA_013396955.1 Regulus satrapa | reverse complement strand
GCCGACAGCTGCGTGCGCCTGTGCCCGCGGGTGTGCGCGCAGGGGGCGCGGGCGAAGGAGGCGAAAGGGGGCCGGTTCTGCGGCGGGTGGCTCCCAGCCTCCCCCGCCCCCTTCCCTCTGGGTCTGCTCCTCGCTCCGGCTCGCATTCTATCGCAGGCGGCNAGAGGCGGCACAGGAACGCTCCGCGGCTCCGCCAGACTCCCCCGCGCTCTCCGGCCATGGGGAAGGGGCTGGAGGGGACAGCGGCCCGCTGCGGGCTGGGACTGGGATACCTGCTGCAGACGGTGGTGCTCCCCGCCCTGGCAGTCCTAGGGGCCAGCCGCCCCGGCTCCGCGGCACAAGGTAAGGCGATGGATGGATGCATTAGATGGATGGATGGAGAGGGGTTGGGGCATCTCTCGTGTGCGGGTTAGAAACGCGAATTTGTGCCGTGATTATCTTTTTTACTGTGTTTGTACGTGCAGACAGTGCGATCCCCCCGCACGCTCGATCCCCCGCCAGGGTCCGGGCAGTCCGGTCGCACCGGCCGGGTCGGGTCTGTAGCTGCTGCGCCTGGCCGAGGCAGGCGTTTGACTGCACTCCGTCCTCAAACGGGGCACTGGGGAAGTTAGGACTGAAGGAGCCCAGCCGGCAGCCCTCCGGGGCGGGAGAGCGGCGCCGGTGAGCCCCGGAGGGCTGGCAAGGTGCGTGGGAAAGGCAGGTGCGGGGCGGATGTCCCTCCGCAGCGGCAGAGCCGTGCCCTGGAGCTCTGCGATCGACGGTCAGTCTTGAACCCCTCAAGGCCCCCCACGCCCTCCTTCTTCCTGCAGAAAACATGATACACCCGAAGGGAGTCACCGTCTTTCTGTGTTTATGCTTTGAGATTTTGTTTCCTCTCCCGTGTCGGAGATTCTGGAGTGCATCTCGATCTGCCTTCCCTGTAGCCCTTGTATAAATTCCCCTTTCAAAGTGGCAATGTACTGCTTCTCAGTGCGTGTTTAGGGGTGTTTGAGAGCATCACAAAGAGCCTTGGCTTAGTGTGGCACCCACTTGGCTGACAGCCACAGCAGGAGGCTTTTTCTCCTGCGAGCTGATGCTGGACAAACTTTCTCCGTGCTTCTCTTCTTTCTTTCCAGGAGTTAGACCTAATGTGGAAATGTGTTGCTTTTGTGGAACACAGGAGAGAAAGAGAGAGGTTGTTGCTGTGTGTGGGCAGAGCTGCATACAGCAAAGATGTGCGGGTTGGTTAAAGCACTTGGAAATCCCAGTTATATGATTAACAAGAGAAAGGGAATTTTTGAAGCTTCTCTGTTTGTTTATTTTCCACATGTATGTAACCAAGAAGTAATAACATGCACCAGACTTTTGATTTGAAGTTGCTAGCATAATGCAAGTGTAAGAATGCCTAATTTTCCCCACATCATGTCTGTGGAGAGGCACTTGTGAAAACTGCACAGATCTGACCCTCTGCTCTCACCCAGCCATTACAAAGTGCACTCCTCTGTGGCCTTTCCGGCAGGAGTGGTGCTGGTTGTTCTGATTCCCAGTGACCCTGGCAGGCTTTCCATGGGCTCTCCCAAGCATGGAGCTGTAGGTTTGCTGCTGGTGAGCTGGGTGCACTGAACACCATGTCTGTACATGTAACAGTGCTAATCCATTTCCTGCTGATACTTACTCCATCCCCTCAGAGTCACATTCCCTTGCTCATTTATCTCACAGGAAGATCAGAAATCTAGCCATTAAAAAAGGGTAGCAGAGAACAAGAGTACAAAAATTCCTTATGCACGTTTCATTTGTGTCTTTCATACCATTTCCTTCAACTGGAAATGGTTTGATATTTTGTATTTAGAGGTTTTAATAGTACCATATGCATGTATATGTCAGGGGGTATATCAGTCTGTGTCGATATAGATCATGTCAGGGGCTGTTGGAGAAGAAAGCTCCTCTCAGACAGTTGAACCTGGAGTGGAAAGGAGCCTGCTCTGCTGGCAGGACACAGGAGTTTTGCATGACAGATGGCCTGAGCAGGGAAGAGAGGACCCCCTGTGTTTGGCTGTTCCAAAGTGCTCATCTCGTGCCACAGGGCTCGTGGCACACTCCCGGATGGTTTCTCCTTTCCACACTTACCCTCTGTGACACAACACTGTGTGACAGAAACGCCACGAGGGCAGAGGAGCTTTTCCTAGGCTTCAAAGGGCAGCACACGTGTGGGACCTGCCACAGAACACAGGTGTGCTCATCTACCCAGAGAGGGATGGAGAGCTCTTCAGCAGCATTTCCCAGTGTTTGATGTATGATAAACTTCCACAGCACAGTGAAAAATCCAGGTAATCTGGTTGGGATATAGCTCTTTGTCTTGAACTTTTTTTTTTTTTTTTTAAAACATGTATACTTTTAATTTTTCTGCTAGGACCAGGCAGAGAATTTGGGTGCAGACCTGGTTTTGGCATTTTTCCCAGAGCTGAGGGATTTTCTGATTGATGTGTGCTGTGGGGATCTTTGTGTATGTGTACACGGTGCTTCAGTGAGGCAATGAATCAACAGTTTAACTATGCCCTCTTCAGGAAGTTTCCTCATCATATAGCACCAGGCAAAGTTTTCCCTTTATTCTATGTATATATTTCAAAAACATATATGTTTCCTCACAATTCCCTAACTATCTCTAGCTTTTGAAGCAGGCTGAGAAAGCCATGAACATTGCTGGGACTTGTGCTTTCATACCTTCCTTTTCCATTGCCTTGTAGAAGATGAATTTATTAACTGAGGGGTTGGTGGACCAACCCCCCCCTCCACTCCCTGGCAGATTCATTATCACTGCATCTCGGCATCCTCCTGTGAGCTTCCCAACAGACCTAAATACACTTTTTGTTTCATGAGTATTTCTTATCTTCTTATCTGAAGCTGTCTAAGTATTTTTCCGCTGTTATCAGGAGAGAACAGGAAATGGCTGCAATGGTAGAGACAGCCCTTAATTCTCAAAGTGGTGTGAATGGGGCCAGAGTGATTATCAAACCAGAATCAACTGTGATCTGGAATTCACTGTATTTACTATATCTCTATGATAAGCTACAGCAGAATGAGAGTTTAAATGCCCCAAACTGTGTCCTTGCTGGGCATTTCATCTCCATAAGAGCAACTTTTCCTTTGGCTCTTCAGTCAGCAGAGACTGAGTTTCAGCTGTTGTCATTCCTTAGAGCGCCCCTGCTTCCTGCTTCCCAAACTGTTTTCTACTTATCCTGTGGCTCCCACCTTTTTATTGTGTAGGTGGGACAAAAAGGAGGCTTAGGCTATCTATCTGTAGTGACAAGCACGGTTCAGACAGCTTTTTGGGGTTAATAGCAATGGTGTAAAAGATGGTAGAAAAGCTAAATGGACTATGTATTAATGAGGTTGTGTTTCATTTGTTCCTTTACAATAAAGGAGTGCATTTTTCATGCTTAACCCTCAAACCTAATTAAATCAAAGTGATAATTTAAAAAGAAAACTGTAAAAGAGCCATATGTGTAGATATTTGTCTTGCCCCAGCATAGTCTGTATTAGCAACAGCAGCAGTTTGAAAATGCTTAGTGCGGAAAAAGTGAAATATAACATGTGAATGTACTAACCTTTTGGGGATGTATATCCTAATTAAATACCTAAACACATCTTGTTGAAAAAAGGCGGGGAAATGACTTAATTATCTTAATGCATCAATGGACCTCTTGTACTTGATCATGTGGGTGTAGTATTTGTATTACTAAAGCAAGAGTCAAGTACTGTTTTGTTGTGAATGGGTAAGGCCCTTTGGAACATCCATCTGTTTTAAAGCGATGCACTGGGGTAGATTTCAATGATACTGACAAATTTGAGCTGGATGTGGTAGCCTGTACTGGTCCTGAGTAGAATTTTAGTATTGCAGTGCTCTTGGCTGAAAGCAAAGCAGCCACTGTGCTTCCTTTGCTGACAGATGTGTAGTTTAAGCAGGATTAAAATTATGTGGATGAATCTGTGCAGAGAGGAGAGATTCTTCCCTGAGAAACATGGAAGTCAGAATCTGAGATCTTCTTCTTTGGCTCCAGGCTCTAGCAGCTGGTTGCATATAGATCTCATACATGTTTCTCCTGATGGCTCCTCAGCATTACAGTCAGTGTCATTTATTCCTCTGTACAGTAAGAATGCCAGAGTGCATCTAAACATTTCCACAGTTGTTGTGCATGTTTGCACTTAATCACTTTATATGGATCATTCGCCACACAAATTTATTTTTCTTTGGTAATGGTCTTAAATCCCTAGTTTTGGGACTAGCTTTGTGTGTGACATCCAAATTCAGAAACAGGAAACAGCCTTAACCAAATTAAAAAGATTTTCCTAATTTAATTTTCCAAATATAGTATGTCTGAAAACAGGAATACAAGTCTGTGCCAAGGCCAGGCAAATCAGTTCCATAGCTGGTCTCTGCAGTAGGAAAAGAGAAAATGTGGGTTATATTTATTAGACATTTCCAGCTAAATATCTTGATTTTTATGCAAATAGAAGAGAGGTGTTTTGAGGCACAGTCTACCCAGTTTGGTTGAACAAGATACAAAGCAAATCAGTTCCTATGGAAAGTAAGAGAAGCCCAGGCTGAGAAGGATAACAACTGGGTCTTTCTGTAGAGAAAATGACTAGAATTTTGTGCATTAGTAGAATACAAAGGAGAGTTCTATTTCAAAAAAGCAAAGCTACATTTATGTCATGCTACCAGCAAAACAATCTTGGTTTTAGTGACCTGTTTTATAGTGTATGGCTGTATTTCTTGATTTCTGGTTCTTTCTGGATTTTATTCATTGGGCTTTTGAGAAATCTTTTCTGGATACCTCTTCTGCAAAAAGCAAGACAATTACTTTTGCAGCTCCTCAGAAAAATATGTTTGAATTGCTGGTGCTAAGGGAAGTACCTGGGTAAATTTGCATTGCTTGGGCTAGTGAACAGTTTCCTGTGATTTAGTCAAAGTGGATTTGGCTCAGTGTGAGTCTCAGACTGTTGGTTTATCATTGAAAACACATTACTGGAGGCTATCTTTGAAATAAAAGTGTAATCATATATGCTCTGCCAATGCAATATATTTCATATAACTGTCTATATGCCCCTGAAGGAAAAAATGGCATTGTGTTTCCTCCAGTTAGGGTGGGGAGAGGGCTTGTGCTGGTTTGTGAAGTGCACATCTTGTTAGCCACCCAGTGGAGGTATTCAAGTCTAGCAGGCAGCGATCTTGGCACCGGTGCCAGTGAAGCAGTAATTACAGCGTCTGTCATTTGCATTAGCCAGCTCTGCTGCACATTCGGCTCCGAGGTATGAAACAGCTCCTCCAGTAGAAGTTAAGAATCAAAGGAAAGGAGTAAGAGACGAGCTGTGGTTTTCCAGTTGGGCATAATCTCCATCAGCACAGCGTCGGGACAATGTGCAGAGGTGCAGTTCAGTGCCGGCTCCTTCCAAGGACTGAAGAAATGGTGGAGTTTAAAGTCATTTATTGTGTGTGCTCAGTAGATTCCAGTCTCAGGAGGAGGCACCCCTGAATCTTACAACAATTATCCAAGAGGCAATCTGAAGGAAATGGTATTAAGTTTTCTGGGAGGCAAACTGAAACACTTAATTTGCATAGTTTTCAAGCAAGAATTTGAAATTATGTTAAAAAGGGAAATGGTTATAAAGAACTTAACACATAATAAATAGGAACAACAAAATTCCCCTTAGTTTTGAGCATACTTTATTCCCCTCTGTTTATTTTAATGGGGTCATCTGTAGGTGCTTCAGGCCCCAACTCCAGTGCTGTGGTGGAGAGATGATTTATCGAGTACTGTTGTTGCGTTCATGATAGGTTTGACTAAATATTTTGCAGAAGATCCATTGTGGTTATAGTATTTAGATTTATTTTTTTCTGGTGTGATGTTGTAGCACAAAACTGTGTGCACACTAGCTGGAGGAGCTAAAGGAAAGCCCCAAACTGTAGCTGCGTTCCAGTTGTTTTCCTCAAGGCTGGCTCTGCTTGTACAAACAACACGCACAAGTAAGGTGCAGTGAGTGGGAGCAGTGGGCAGGAGCTGCCAGAGATTTTCCTAGCTTTCAGTGACCTCAAAGATGCTTGTATATAGCTTTCTCCCTAGGTAGTCATCACTAGAACAACTTCCTGTTTTCTTTTATGACTCCATCCCAAATCACATGGATGTTAAGCAGGAAATATGGGATTTCCTCCCAGGTCATCAAACACCAGGATTTGGGGAGTCCCTTTATAGCCTGGTACTTTATCTAAAAGTTTGGGCTGGGGAGAAAGCACTCCATGCAAAAACAGTCTCATTTAGAAATATCCTTTTTATCAACATGGAAAATCTAGGGGGAAGCAAAAGTGAAAAAAAAAATTCATTTCGTTTATTTGCTATAGAGAGGTTGGAAAAAAGGGACTAAATCTCAATCCAAACCAGAAAAGATTCAGTTATTTTAGAGAAAAGTTCAGTAAAGCCCTGAATATTTACCCTATTGTCCAAACTATTTGTATTTATGCTCTCTGAAAATGTGTTAGGTGTTCAGTGAAAACGAAGAAAGTAAAAAGTTGTAAAGCCTCCTGACAACAATGGTGTTCATTTCCATTGACATTTTTTAATGTATTTCAACCAGCCTAGTGAAAAACCTCACTGTTAAACTTCATTTACAGTCCTGGTTAGCACTGGTTAAGGCATATATTTTAAATCTTGCTTTTTTTTTTTTTTTTTTTTTGGGTTTTTTTTTTTTTGGTTTTTTTTTTTTTTTTTTGTAAATCACACTGATTTTACTGTGATGTAGATTGAGATGGAGACCCAGAGTCTCAGTGGTGCCAGACATGCCCTTATTTCCACCAGGGAGTGTCAGGCAATGCTGAATTTAGGCAAGTACCTTTGCTGCTCCCTAAATATAAGCAATTCTGTTCTAGCTTGCACAGCAGCCCAACAGTCCTGTCAAGGCAGGGACATCTCCCCTGTCACTATGTGATGTTGCAGTGCCTCAGCCCCTCTTCAAATTCTCACTTTCCTTTAGTGCGAGTCCTCCACAGGCAGGAGAGGAGAGGCACCGAGAAAGCTGTGCATGCTCGTCTCAGTTGGTGATATCTCCTGTGGGGAATATTTGGATCTGTGTCTTTAGCAAAGCTTTGCTATGTGCTTGCGTTGCTGGAGACAGTTCTTATTTGCAACATTTGCCTTAGTTATTCAATCTCTATTTTGCTAGATTTGGAAGTTTGCTGTATTTATCACTGTTTGGTGGAGAGGTCTAGGGTGAGGTACCTAAGCATGCAGAGTAAATGTGTAAGGGAAACCAAAACATGAGCTCAAGTTTTCTAATAGCAAAGACTCTGGTACTCCAGTCCATTCTTCTTGCCTGAAGAAAGAGAGGATGCTACAGAGGGAAAGCTACATTGAGAAGGCTCTCAGGTACCTTCTCAATGTTGAATTTCTTGAGTCTCACCAATGGTTTCTTTATATCTGCTGTAATCTAGAAATGTGTATAAAAGGGTGCCATGGGTTAGGAATGCTACTCCTCAGTTTAGTCTCTCCCACTGGGATCCTCCAAACCACATGCTGCTTGCCCTCTCTCTCCTTCCATCTCCCCTCCCCTGAGGTGGGATGGTGAATCAGAGGCACAAAATGTAAAGATCATGCATTGGGCTAAGAACAATTTACTGGGAACAGTGGTTTAGATAAGAAAATGTGCAGCAATAATAATGAGGACAGAAGGTGGGAGAAAGAGGTGAATGATTCACAGGGAAATTCCCTGACCACAGCAATGCTTGACTGGTGTCTCTGCCACACTACCCAGATTTGGAGGAGAGCCTTTCACCTCATCCCTGGAAAATGAGTAAAGCTGGTATCATCTCCGGGTCCTAGCCATGCCCCCTCCTGGCTACTGCAAAAATTAACCATGTGCTGGCCAGAACCAGAACAGAGGAACAGGCAAAAGTGTATACTGTTGCTCAGGAGCAGGGATGCTTCCTAGAAACTCTGACTTTCTGGGGGCAGGCAGTTTGAAAGGATTTGCTTTGCCCAATGTAGCCCACAGTGTTATCTTAAATTTGGAAGGAGCAAGACTGCCACACTGTTGTAAATGGAATAAGGATCACCATTGGGGGCTGTTTTGTTCTGGTTTAATCTGTGATGCAGGACTATGTTGTTCAACTGTACTTCATTTTTCTGAAGGAATGACTTATGCTCCAGAGAACCCTGTTGCCTTATGAGTCATAAAAGCTTTGAGGTTGCCTAGGCAATTAAATCAGTATCTTTTCCCTCTTGTTGCAGGAACATTTTCAACAATAATGCTAAGGAGCTCAGATAGATTTCACTGGCCTGGCAACAGCTGAGCATTTTCTTGTTAGGTAGCTCCTGCCAATCCCTTTTTAGTTATTTTCAAGAAGTAAAGTAGCTTTATTTCTTAGTCTTATATTGAGTGAGAGGTTGAAATGTTAATCTCAGTGGATTAGCAGTATATCCTTTGAGAAAAAGGAAAGCTTGCATTTTTCTTGGTCCCCTGAGTGCTGGATGCAATTGTTTGAGAAATCTTGAATTTCATCAGGCAGATACAAGGAAATGTGCAAGTAAGCCTTGAATGATCTGTCAGAAGAGGTTGACTTTATTGCAGCCGTTTTGGAAATTTGTTTGAACTGATAGTTGTTCCCCAGGTGTTTCTTTGCTTGATTTTAGTGCATTTCACATGAGACAATGAAAAGGGGTCACCACAGGATTATTAGTAATTCAGAGCTTCTTGGAGAGCTATATTCCAGACATCAATTTTCTGAAATAATGGCTGGAATATGAATTGCTGCACTTTTACGATATGGTGTATCTATTGTTTAAATACATTGCTTGACTTATCCACTCCCAACATATGTGTTTATACTGGAAAGTTTACATAGTGAGTAAAAATAATAATACAGTCTCACTGAATGAGGTTAATTGCAGTTCAGTCATACTGAAATCAAGGAGTAAGAAGTGGGATGGAATAGTAAGCGAGACTAATTCTGTTCTCACAGGGACTGGATTTACCTACACTGATTGAAGTGCAGGCACTCATCAGGAGTAATTCCAAACACAGATGTGCCCACTGCCTTAGTCTGAGTGATTTTTTTCTTTCATTAGTGTATCTCTAAGTTTTGCCAGTTGCTCGTGGAGTCAGCACAGATGTAGCCCTCTTACCTGCTCCCACAGTTTTGTGTGCCTGCTTGGTTGCCCTGCATCTCTCCACATACAAAGGATCAGTGGCTGTGACTAACAGTGAATAGCTGGGGCTAAGAGGCAAACAGTGAGGTGTCCAGACTGAAATTTCATGTCTGCACTCAGATGAGATTATAAAAAAATCTCTGCTGCATGAACCTCTATTAATAGGATAAAACTCTCTGGTGCTTTCAACTAGGAAGAGATAACGTTTCCTCTGTTAAACTTGGCCACTTAATCTGAAAATCAGGGTTCACTGTGGAAACTAGAAGTCTGTTTAAGGAATGGATCTGTAATTATATGGGGAAGACTGTCCTTCTACAAGTGCTGTTCACAGAAAATCTTGCTGAATTGTCTAATGAAATACTTGTATTTCTTGCTCAAAGGTTTTTGGCCCCAAAACTGCACTATTTTTTGACAAATCATTGTCCCCATTACAAATTCTTTTCATGTAGACATTTCAAACCTAGCTTGAGGGACTTCCTTTCTGCTTCCTCACCAGTTTTTGAAGGTGAGGGAAATTTTTTTGGTCTCTTGCTCAAACAAAATGAAGCAATCTTATGCAGCAGATCTCTGCTGGCAAGAATAGGAGTGCAGGTTTTCTTTCTCTTCATCATGCAAAATAGCTGTACTGGAGCAAATAGGAAGTTACTGATTTCTTGCTTCCTAAGTAACTAGAAAATTTGTAGCTAGAAAGTTCAGTACTGGGACCTGCCAGTTTCACTGTCAGTTTCCCTTTGTTTTGTTATTTTAAAAAATGCCTAATGTTTATACCAAGGATAGACTTCTGTGGCACAAGGCCAGGTTATGACCACCACCAAATGGAGCTCCATTAATTCCAGAGCCAGCACATTCCAGAAGCTGTTCTACTTCTGTGTTAAAAATATGTTGACACGGTAGAGTGAGACTCTATCATGAAGAGACCTTGGTCTCATCTTACTTGGTGGTAAGTTTCTTCATGAGAGTTTTGGTGGGGTTTTTTTGGTTTTTTTTTTGGTTTTTTTTTGGTGGTTTTGATTTTTCTTTTCTTTGTTTGTTTGGGGTTTTTTTGCTTGGTTATTTTTTTTAGCTAAATACTTTTACTAACTTTGAGGCTTTCCATTTCCCTTCCATGTAGCAATGGGACTCTTTCCTGTAGAGAGGTTAACATGGTGCCTCACTTGAAAACAAGTTGGCAAAATTCTTTCAGGTGGATGGGGTTTTTTTGCTTGGCTTTTTGTTACAATATTTTAGATAAGAACACTGACAGCCAAATGTCACCAACTATACACAGATATCCACGTAAATATATGTTACACAAAAATGTGTGGCAATTTCCTGCCTTAGCAAGTGTTTTTGAACTAAAGAACTCTGCCACTAAAACCACGGGCTTTGAAGTTTTAAGTTAGAAGTGCAGCCTGGTAGCTGGTAACAAAAGCAGTTGTTATCCTGATGCAGGCAGTAGAATAAGAAGTGCCTTTCGCAAGCTCTGGAAAAGTCAAAACTGCTCAGCTGCTGACTTCTGTCCTTTAGTTGTCCTGAAATATTTTTGTATGAAACTTTTTCTTCCCTATACCACTCCCCTTCCTCCAAAGTTATATATTAATTCTTTGTAGTACACTTGGCTATTAGATAAAACCTTACAAATCTTTTTAAAAATTAAAAGTGTCTAATTTAATTACTTACTTTATAAACATTTTTATCATTTAATGGTCTCAAGAATAAAGTTTAAAATTTGCATTTATGAGAAACATTTGCAAATAAAATGAATTTAAGTTGCAAAGTTCCTTTATGTGGACTACTAATCTGCTTTGTTTTACTGATGAGCTTATTTTAGCAGTACTTGATTTCATTGCCCTTTTTTTGTTTAGGGAAATCAATAGATAACAGTATTGTGTTCAAATTTACTTTCTGTCTGATTATTTTCACTGGATTACTTGGGATTTACTCACAGCAGCAAGGCAAGGAAAATTTGGTCTTTTGTCTTTGAAGTTTCATATTCACAAGTACCATTGCAGAACATATTTCATTTGTGGAGGCGAGGCTGAGGTTAAGTTGTTTTTAAAAGATAACAGTAGATTCCAGCGTCCTTGCATTTGTTTTGTATTTGGTGACAGTCACTAAATCAGGGGAAGGAATGTTCAAACAACACACTTGAGGAAAAGTGATTTTTATAGATGGGGGCCCATTCCTGCTAATAGCCAGTAACTGCACACAACCCCACTGACATTAAAAGTCCATTAGCTAAGCCAAGTTTAAACACCAGCTGATGCTATGTCAGCTAAATGTATATTGGAATTTTTCATGTAACACAGCAATAGCACTTCTGTACTTTTCCCAAAACTATGTACATTAAGAAAAGCAAATGTCATCTGATAGTAGTAAGATGAAGAGTTCACATTAAAGTAGGCAGAATTGTAATCAAACTGAAGTCACCATCTGGTTGCATTAATGAGACACAAAAATGGATACAAGAAAAGCAGGGAGTGTCAGGTTTCTGAATTAAAGCTAGATTAACAAATCTAGTGTACAAGCTTCTGTAATACAGGATAAGCACAGAACTGCTTATCTGTTTGGTTTTTTTATCATTAAATATAATATAACCTTGTTTTAGAAAAGTTTATACTGAACTGTGTAATATGTTTTCTAATGTGGAGCACTGGGCTGCCATGGAAGAAGGTTATTTCCTGACTATTTAGGAAATAAGTCTCATTACAACAGTGTGAAAACCTTTAAATATGTCAAGATAGTGTTTGCATCCTATGATCTGAAATTCTAGTTAACCAGTGGCACAGCAAATAGCATTCACCCATCTCTGTGCATCAAAAAAGGGTTGAAAAGTGTGGTGAAAAACAGTGGGTGTGCTTGGTATTGAGAAGTGTTAGAGGTGAGGAACTTACTGATCATCTTCAGAAGCAACCAGTAGGCTGAGGTCCCAGTGCTGTGGTCTTGGAACCCACAGAAGCACAGTTTAGCACCTGATTTGGCAATGGTTTAATTCAGAGAAGTCGCTTTGGGTTCTGCATTGAAAATAGACCTCGTGCTATAAAGCCGTTGTGGAGGCAGGCAAGGGGTGGCTCAGTAAGTTAATGTGAGGGCTGGAGCCCAGGGGTAATTAGTCGCTCACTGACACGCTCCCAAGTCTGGTGAAGTACTGCTCTAACCCCCTCTGCCTCTGCTGTGTCATTAGCTGGCCATTAGCAGCGAAGCCTTGTGCGAGGACTGACAGCAGCACAGCTCCAATGCCTGATGTGGGCGGACAAACCCACTGCAAACATCCTGCCCGTGCATCTCCGGGGCTCCCTTGCACTCGCACCGCACTGTGTTTGTTAGCAGTGCAAAGCTCTCAAACGTGTCGTGAGGCCAAGCCTGAGTGTCTGTGTCTTCCTTGCTGAAGGAGCTGACATCAGTAGCGTGCCTGGAGCAAATTGTGTGTTTGTGAACCACAGGGTTTAAGGAGAGTAATTTAATTGCATTTTTCCCCCTTCTGGAACATAACATGTAAACATATTACTGAACTAAAGCCTGGTTTTAATTACAAGCAGCAACTTTTTCATGTTGACAGATTTTCACATGGAAAGCTTTATTGAAAATGAGAGGAGACCTTTTTGCCATCGTTAGTTCTTGCTGCTTCGTGCTTTTATCAAGTACAGTAAAATACAGTTTATAATTAATTCAAAGCTTATATGGACATGTTTAATATAATTACCAAACAAAATCCTGTTTACTGACATATTGCTTGTGAAACCAGCCTGAATAATCTGGTCTCTGGCACACATAAATCAGGCAGTAATAACAGCTGTAAATATTTCATAATATACTTAGAGTGCTTTGATTTTAATACTGAATCCACTTTTGGGTTTTAAGGATAAAACATAGGTCAAAAATTACTTTTACCATATGTTCCTTCCTAATCTCTTGCACTACTTTGTCTGAAAGTTATTTTTTAAAAATCATTATTGTATTTTATTATAAAAAAAGTAAATATATACACATTCATGAGCTGGGAAAATTATGTAATTAAATTATGCTGGAGCTAACAAAATGACGCCATTCACATTGGCACAAGACAATTGCTTCAGTACGACCATGAATACTTTTCATTGGAAAAGACATTGCCGTGCCAATATTCTTTGTCTGCCTTAAAGTTTTACTATTTTTATCTGTCTGGATGTCTGTGTATTGTATAATTAGTCTGAAAGATGTTTATAAGACACTAAGAGGCAGCTAGTTATGCTGTTAATTCAGGTGGCTAAAGGGCTGGCAAACCAAAGGTGACCAGGAGCCAGGCTTGTAAGGACTGCTGGGCGACCTATGATACTGGGTTATGTACTGGGCCCCCCTTTCTGGGAAGGGTTTGAGCTGGTATTTAAATAGAAGAAAGGAAATGGGACCGATTATGTGGCTACTGCAGAATATTTGGGATTGTATGAGGCCACTAAATCATCTATGAGAGCTCAAACTGTGTGCGTGGTTTGTCCAGTTCAGAAGAATGCTTCAAAGGTTCAGGAAAAAAGGCTTATTATTATCCCTCAAGTCATTTTACCCTGCACCAAGCAAAGACCTTAAAAATTAGTTGTACAAAAGACAACATTTTGCAGTTTTTGTTTACTTGGAAATTTATTTTAGCCTCTAAAATAAAATAAGAAATAAAGAAACTAAAGTACTATTTAGAAAGGCAAATTTGAAAAACATCCACTTTGGAAATTTTTTTACCCTTTGTTTTGCAGTTGGATTTCCCTGGTAAAGGTGACATAAATTTCCAAAAGTTTTGGCTGTTTGACTCTCTCAAGAAATCATTAGTCTCCAAAACTGTGCCAGGCTCCTTAGGTACGCTGCCCCCTCTGAGCTATGAACCTCTCAAGCTCAGGATCCCACAGTCCCAAAATAAAAACCATAACTAACAATTGTTATGAGGTAGGAAGTAACATCAGGATATTTCACAGCAGTTATTATTTTTTCTCCGTGCCTTCTTGATGGGATACACAAAGCCTGTTTGTGTAAAGGGAGCTCCTTGGCCTTGCTTTTAGATGGTCAATATTTTAAGATCCATCAGCATACTTTGATCTGTGTAAAACTACATGATGATACTTGTGATCAGTATTAGGTGTCCCTAGCATCATCCTACAGGCAGCTAGGGATCCCTGGAAGGTATTGCTGCAAAGTATTTAGCAAGTCACTGTCTCTAGACAGATCACAGGAGTTCCTGAATACAGTCCTTTAATTTTGGAAAGCTGAAGTCCCAGTTATTAACTTTCTGTAGTATGAGAACTTGCACTGAAGCGTGAGTCATTGCTTGAGAACATTGCAATGTGTGAACAATATTATATTTCTTTGTTTGTGTGTATGTGCGGGCTGCATCCAGACACTGTCATTGGGAAATTATTAGTATATTTAATTAACTAACCTGAACTGAAATAGCTTATGTAAGCCTATGAGTTTCCTTCCCACAAACCCAGCTTAAAGCTTCATGCAAGTGTCTTGGTAAGGGAGGGTCTTTCTGCCCACAAAACATCATTTTGGAAGATGTGTGTACCTGCAAGAGTACAGAACTTTACCTGGCAATAGCCCGACCTTCAAAAGTTAGTTCTTCTGACTTGTGTTGTTTATCAAATGCTGTGTTGTTTCATATTAGATGATGTGACCTTTAGATTTCAGCTGCTGCCATAATTTAATTGACAGCATGAGCCTTCCTGTAGGAGCCTGTTGTGGTTTAACCCAGCAGGTAGCAAACACCACACAGCCACTGGCTCACTCCGTCCCCAAACTGTGAGATGGGGAAGGCAGGTGGGGGATGGG
>VWZN01010159.1:879774-898790 GCA_013396955.1 Regulus satrapa | reverse complement strand
CCCCAAACGGGGAGGTGGGGAAGGCAGGTGGGGGATGGGGGGGGGGGAGGGAGGGGAAGAAAAAAATCATGGATTGAGATAAAGACGGTTTAATAGGATATAAAAGGAAAAAAAAAAATAACTGTAATATTAATAACAGCAATTAGAATATGCAAAACAAGTGATGCACAGAGCAATTGTTCACCTGTTAAGTGATGCCAGTTCCTGCGCAGCAGACCCTGTCTGGTTTTCACCCTCGCTTGTATACTGATCATAACGGGATATGGTATGGAATAAACCTTTTGGAGTCAGCTGGCCTGGTCAGGGTGTGCCCCCTCCCAATTTCTTATGCACCCCCAGCCTCCTTACTGGCAGGGTGGGGTGAGAAGCTGAAAAGTCCTTGACTCGGTTTAAACACTGTTTAGCAACACCTGGAAGAAACATCAGTGTGTTGCTACCCATTAGTCTCATCCTAAATTCAAAATGAAGTGCCCCACCTGCTGCTAGGAAGAAAACTAATTCTGTCGCACCTGAAACCAGGACAGACCCAAAATTATTCATGAGATTTTGTGCAACACCAGGTTTCCATCACTCAGGCCGAGAGATATGACCTGTGTGTATGAAGACCAAGTAGTTGTGGCAGTGTAGGTCTGGAGTTCAGCAAGGCCAAGGGTGTTTTCATTAGTGAGGAAATGGAGACCAGCTGGCTTATTTATGCTTATAAATATATATTATGTTATTTAGGTACACAGGTAAATTGTGTGTGCGGCTTAGCCCCATCTGTTCCAAATAAATTGCAGCCTACAGGCTCTAGCTTTTGAAACTTCTGATTATGCTCAGTAGAATGAACTAAGTAGAAGAGCTGGCCTTCACAAAACAGGCTTGCAGCTGAACCTCTCGTTTTGTGTAAACCAGCAGAGCTTCCCTGAGTTCAGTGCCTGGATCCTGCTCCAGCTGAGGGCTGTTAACAGCCCTCAGGGTTTCTCTAAGACTCTTTCCTGGAGGAAAGATTTCTATCTGGTCTGTTTGGACAGAAAAAATTTCCATGACTCTAAGAGTGCTTTTAAAAGAACTAGGGAGAAAAGGGAGCAGATGCTGCAAAGTACATCAGAGAGCAGTCCCAATGTTAACAAAGAGAGAGATTATTTACCACTAAATTGAGGAGGAAAATATTTGTATCTTTACAAGATCTTGTCCCACTTAGGAGAGCCTAAAGAAAAGATAGGCATCTAGAAGGGCAGTTATTGGTTAAAATGCTTCTTTATGACTAAAAATTGTTTGAAGCTTTTTATTAAAAAAAAATAAAATGTTTGCAAGTTTTTTCAATCGCCCACTATCACGCAGATGCAATGCCTCTTTAAAGACTTAGTAAGTAAAATAAAGAGGCTGTATGTTCACATTGTCCCAGTTCTCTGCAGTGTTTTGTTCTCAGAACAGCACCCTACTTCTGAACAAAACCTGAGATAAATTTTTCTGTATATTATCAAGACCATCTTCCTTGCTATGGCAATGACTGGTCACTTTTGATCATTTTAGAGAGTATTTACAGAAACATAAATAAAACTTGATTGTGTTCCTTGTTTTCTAGCAAAGTAGTCAAGGAAAATTAAAACACAAAAACAAATGAACCTGCTAGGATTAATGATTTCAAGTATTATTAACAGTGGGAAACATATGTTTCTTTGTAGAGTTAAGGGTTTTGAATACACTGCAGGCTTTTTTCCTGGGTGGTAGGACAAAGACTGCACTGTATAAAGAAGTTATCTTTATAACTTGTCCTCTTCCCCCCAAATACAAGGAGTAGACAAAACATTATTTTCTCTTGCTGAAAATAAAAGTTTCTTCATGAAAACTTGGGATAGGAACAAACCCGTGGGATGTGAGGCTGGAGAAGGGTGGAAGCAGAATAGTATGTATTTACCAGCCACTTCAAAACCACAAGACATACACAAACACATGCAGGCAGCCTGTTTAAAGGTCAGGTGTGTTGTGCATGGATACTTGAGTCAAAAAGGAGAAGGCATTGATAAAAGAGCTGCTGCTTCATTTTGTTAGGACACCAGCACACACAAAGATGACTGGTCTAGCCTAATGGCTGTGAGTGGCCCCACAGTCATCCCACACCACTAGTTGTTCACAATTGAGTGGACTGAATGTGGCCCTGACATAAGAGGCTTTGGGCTTCTCTGCTTCAGGAATGACCTCAGGATCCTCAGTTCAGTCTGGAAGACTAGTCAGGGTGAGCTAAGGCAAGCAGGGAGGAAAAACTTGTTGAAAACCAAATGTCACATGAATTTAAGGTTTGGTAGATTTAAAAATAAATGTGTAATCATCTATATGAACTATTATATTGTGACTATAAGGTACATTAAGCAACAGAGATACTTTAAAAGAAGAAAAATATTTACTATTGCTACCAGGTTATCTCTTGATATTGTTGTTTGCTTTGGATTGTTTGTTTGTTTTTAATGTGAGACTGTTACTTATCCACCTGAGGAAACTTGCAGAAGTGGGAGGACTTAGAACAATTTTATGAATTGGTCCATCTAGCCATTAAATGATATCAGTGGGTCATTATTATATTTGATTGCAAGAGGACACTGTAAAACCCAAAGGCAATGTCAAATGGGATTGTGCAAGCTGTCTGAGTGAGGAATTTGGAGCAAAATAGATGGAAAATATCAGTTAAAAGACCATGGATCAGACCCTTGCTTTTGAGTTCCCATTGGTGCCAGGACAGAGCTATTTGTTACCAACTCTCCTGCTGGGATGCTTTCGGGAAATGTCATTTTGCTGTTGTTGCTGGGTATGCTAAGCTGTAAGTTACATAAAAGGAACTGAAAAAGTCAGTTTAAGCATTGTGGACTTGCATGCACAAGGAAACACGTCCAAGGAAAACTTGAAGCAAAAATGGGATTAAAAGCACAGTTCTGTATAAATCCTTTTCCTTGGGAGCAGTCCTATTAACCTTTGAATTGGGATGATGCTTATACAAGGATCTGTGCTGCAGTGTGCAAGTAATTCCACACTTGTAGTATGCAGCCTTGCAAGGTTGTGTGCAGCCTAAAATGAGTAGTGCCAACAAAGTTTCCCAATAGGATCAAAACCAGATCCTTAGGAAGGAGTTCAGACCAGAAACATAACTTCTCTGAAGAACTCTTAATCTAAACTCTCTGTTGCAGGAGCTCTTATCAGAGAAGTTTTGACAATGTCTATTGATTAAGATTCTCTCTTTTTTTTTGTATCTTAAAGAGTAATTTGAAAGGTCATTTTTTATATTGATGTGCAAGGAGTTTTATTGATTCTCTTTTATGAGGCATTAATGAAATCTATAGAAGCCTAACAAGATTGTATAGTTAACCTTGGCAAGATTGCCTATTCTTTTTACATGTGCAGAAAAGGGAAAGTAGAATGTTCCATTTTGGCGGTTTAAATTATGTGGGAGTGTGTGAATTTTGCGGAATTAAATACCTCTGAGCGCAGAAGAGAGAGCATGATGTATCTATACTAACCCATCCTCTCTGAAATGTGCTTAGTAGAGATTTTTTGGGAGAAAGCTTTGTTTTCCTGCCTAATGGTACCACATATTTATCACTATGAAAACATGCAGAGAAGTCAATCACTCACTGTGTGTGCCAGAAATGCCTTCCACAGTCACAACGGTGGTATGTCAAAAGTCTGTCTCACTTTAAAAGAACAGGCAGGATTTATTCTGGAAATGTACCAAAATGGACCAATCTGTTTCAAAAATATGAAGCTGGGATCAATTTTGCAAAGTTAAAATAAACAGTAGTCACACTTGACCCAGTGTATTAAGCTAGCAGAGGAAGAAATATAAAGAACTGGGAGTACCTACAGATTTGGCTTGGTAGAACATTAAATATGATGCATTGGATTAAAAAATTATCCACTAACCTAAAAACTATGCATAATAAAATTTGGGATGACTTTTCAGTGCATTGTTCTATTACTTTCTTAAACATATTTTCTTTTTATGCCACTTAAATTAATGAAGGCCATCTTGGCTGTGAAGTACAAAGCTCATGCATCCTGAGAAAGGGCGCCTTTGCATAGTGAAAGCTCAGAAGCCTTTGAGTGAATGTCATGCATTTTTATTTGCAGTAGGAAAAACATATTGGAGAGAGGCAAGTATAATTATCTCCATTTTAGATGGAAACCAGAGTAGCTCCCGCAGGCAAGACTGGGGAGTGAGTAGACACAGGAATTCCCCTCTGGTGGGCTCACCAGAAAACATGGAAGTAATTTGCGGTATGGAAATGGCTGATGGTGGTGTTTGTTTCCATGAAAAGGCTACAGAGAATGTAGGAACTGAGTACTGGATTTTTGCAGTACAGTCTGATTTGTGTCCAGCTTAAATGCTGCTGGCCCATCTCGGCTTTGCCACTCATCCTCACTGGCAGTCAGCCAGATACAGATGAAACTGGGAGTGGGGCTCCCAGTGCTCCTGGAGAAGAAGCTCTGTTGTGTGGAGCCATTGGTTCAGCTCTGCCAGTGCCTCTGAGCACCAGTCCTGCCCGATTTTCTCCATGCCATGTGGTTTACTCCAGCCTGCTTGCCCACACGTGTGAAGTTCAGTGACTCTAATGGGGCTCCTACAGAGCTTTTCTGTTACTCACTCCCTTCACAAAAGCCTCCTTCTCTCCTCACCAGATGGACAGGTCTTCCCAGAGCATTTCCAACACTATTTTACCTGTGAAGGTGAGGTGATTCATTTGTGCCACTGCCCCTGTGCCCCAGGGGCTGTGCTCAGGGAAAGGCTGTGCTGGGTTTCATACAGAGCAACCGTGCTGCAATACTGCATCGTTCAAATCTGCACAGCTGGAAGTTCCTCATGGACTTGGTGCAATTACTCAAGAGAAGTGTCCTCTCTTCACCTGTGTCAGGTGCCAGTTGCATTTGAAGAGGTCAGAATTGGCAGGAGATGGTGGGCAGTGGGCTGGAATTGCTGGAGGGCCATTAGCTAACACGTCAAGACTTTGCCTGTGCCCAGAGTGTGAATGGCTTTCCTTCCCGGTTTGGAACTCCTGTCTGCTTCAGAACACTACAAAATCAGTCTGTAAAGAGACACATCCCAAAATACAGAGCTGGTCTTTGGCTCAGTTCTTACGCTTTTATTACGTGCCATGAAACTGAGGGTTGGATATTGCTGCCTTTCTCAGCATAGGAAACAGGTACAAGGCAGTCCTTTATGTATTTTTTAAAGTCATAAGTATGTGTTCTATTTTTCTGGTTTATGCTTAGAGTAGTGACCATTCAGACTCTGGTGGTTATGAAATTGTGTCTGCACTGGAGGACAGTGGAGACCTGCAGTACATTAGAGCCTCTTTATTTCTTCCTTTGGAAGATGCACCTAGAAAATCCATTAATCGAGTCTCCCTGTGTGGGAGCACCCACAGAAAAGAGCTAGAGTGTAACCTTCTGAGATATTGTACAAAAACTGCAGGGTTACCTGAAATGTCTTAAATGCATGCAGGATGTAAGTGAATCCAAGAGGGACAAGCAAATGTTTCCTTTTGTTTTCATGTGTAAATAACACCCAAGAATAAGGGGTTTGGTCATTTTCTTTTTAATTGAACATTTTGGTTAAGCTTTGTAGCATTTGCACATGTCAATATATGATAGATTTATATAATTGAAAGTTAGAAACATTTTGAAGGCTGCTTATGTTTAGTTTCTATCCACCTCATATAAGCTACAGAATTATTTTATTTATTGATCAAAAGAAGATTTAGGGATAAAGGATGGTAAGGGATATTTGGATCCCGGTACTTCAGTAATAATATAAGGAGGAAGCACAATTGTATACACTATTTTCAATTGCATTTCAAGGCAGTACATAATCAGGAAAACAGGCATTCCCTATTTTTTAAAAGAAAACAATTTTAAAAGACAGAAAACAGGATTGACAGAGAGAGAAAAAGAACACGAGATGGATGGATACAAACATGAGGAGAGTTGGGATTGGTCCATTGCCAACATACTATGTGCTCCAGAAATCCCTACTTTTTCTTCCTGGTGGTGTGCAATGGCTTTGGTACTAGGCAGTAGGAGAGGCAGTGTGGAGGTGACTATAAATGCATAATCCAGCTGACAAAAGGAATGAGTGCAAACAAAGCTGTCAGTGCCTCAGAGCACCAGTTGAAAGTAGGAACATGCAGCACTCTGATGAGGAGTCATTTGGCTGCCTGGGCACAGCCAGGATTGCTGTCCTGGTGACTGACTCAGCTTCCTTTGTCCCTGAGCTGCACACACCGAGCTCTGCGTGCCTGCAGGTGAGCACACCTGTGGCAAACATCTGTGCCAGGTGCTGCTGATATGTCTGTCAGGAGAAGAAGAGATGTCATGAGGCCTTTGCCACGTGTTGCTGCCTAGCCTTTCCGTCTGGCTTCTGTGGTTTGCCTGGTGGAGTGATTTATGATGTGGAAAAAGGATAAAATATATCAAAGGGGAGCAACAACTACTGACTTGAGTGGGCTCCTCTTAAAGAAGTTTGTGTGGCTTCTCTAGCATGCATTGTGCTTTGATCCCATGGTACAGTTGGAACGAACCATGAACTGCTCCTGAAAGCCGTGGCCCTGCTCTCTGGTTGGGTTGCACCTTCTCCCTGACTCCACTGACTCCTGCCACTCAGCACTTCCCATCAGTCTGTAACTCCATTAACATTCATAATCTCTTACCTGCAGTTTGGCATTTATTGCTTTACGGAAGTTAAGAAGTGATGGCCTCTTTTACAAGCCTGGCTGTTTTTATCGTTCCTTTGATGCTGAGGGCTTCTCTGGACCTCAAGGTAGAGCCGGTGACTTCTTCAGCCTAAGTGAGATTTTTGCCTACTATTGAATTTGAACTTATCTTTGTTACTACCTTGTAATATACCTTTGGGTCCACATGGGTTTTAGAATCCCAGACATGACAATTTCCTGCACAGAAACACCACTAGGGTACAGCACTTCTAGCACCAAATGTGCTTTAAGAGGCAAGTCAGATTCCTCCCAAATTCAGAAGCGAGGGTTAAAGCCTGGGTGAGATATGTCCTAAGCACTCACACCGGTTTGACTAGTCTGGGAAGGAAGATGAGCTACCCACGGCTTCAGCCAAGAATGCAACATAGTTTGGACAAATGGACAAAAAAACCCCCACTTGCTTTTTAGAAGTGAACGAGAGTTCAGTCTTCCTTCATATCACTCTTAGCTACAAAATGTCACTGTTGCAGTGGTTTTTAAAGTATCCTTGGCTTTATGGCTGTGTTTCACACTTCAGGCATTTTGCTCAAGAGCATCTCTGTCCATGCATGAATCATTCCCCCTTTTTCCTTTCCCCTGTGTGGCATTTTGCAGGCTGCATGTAACAATGTGAGTTACGAACAGTTCTCAAGACACCCTGATGATCAGATCCTGTAGGAACTACCTCAGGTACTCATTTCTGTCACAACTGCTGCAGGCCTTCTCTCTAATAAGCTATGTGATGCTCCTGGGGGAAGTTAGCAGAGCCTTGCACCTTCGACAGAAGGTCACACAAACCAAAAATCCCTCCTCTGCAGAACAAGACAGTTCTTTCTTGGTATGGTTCACAGTTCACAACTTTATTTTGCTCTTCAGACGGGGAGGGTTGGCTCTCAGTGTCACGGTAAAGTGAATTATGTTGCAATTTTCACTGCAGAGATAGACTGTGCTGGACACTTGTGAAACTGCTGGCTGGAGGAATGGGGCTTGCTTTGGGCCAGGATACAGTTGTGGTTTTAGTATGTGATGTCTTTCTGCTGCTTGTGTGCAAACAACTGGCAGGGGGCTCTGACTGAAGCTCATCCTCTGGTATTCACTGAACAGTGAATTCAAAAATTAGTGACATAATGTATAAAACCACTTTCATGCCTTTTCTTTGTGGTTACTTTTTCTGCTATTGGTTTTGCCTGGCATAGAATGAGGTGTGGTTTTTTTTTTTTTTTTTTTTTTTTTTTTTATGTTTCTTCCAAATCAGAAAGTTATATAACCTATGGATATGAGATTATTTCTTCCAAATTCTGCACTAAGTACCAAACAGAACAAAAGAACGACGATAGAGCTGCACTGACCTTGGGCTTTCCATCTTCTGACTGCCCTTCCAGTACCCTGACTTCTATATGGAGATCATCTTACTCTATCCCTGTGCAAAACATTCTTAGGGTTAAAATGTTCATAACTGCCTTTTACTTGTCTGTTGCATTCAAGGTCAGATTATTGAAGAATTTAAACTGCTGATAAAAACAGGAAAATGAAGTTGCATTATTTTATGTTGTCCTGAGGACATTCCATTTTCTTAGGTGTAATACTGTAATTTTTAATGGATATAGGGTGACTTGCACACCATTTATGGCTTTGTTAAAACATTCTAGTTGGAATTCAGTGTCAGTGAAATTTTGTATGGGTCCTTTGCCTACACATGAATTAAATTCAAAAATGTCATTCATTTACACAGGGTAGGGGAAATACTTGAGGGTTTTGTTCTTTCCTGAAATGTATTTAATTATACAGTTTACCACCCCAAATCTTGCTTTGATCCTGGGATTATTGAAAATACTTCTTAAAAGGCTGTTTTCAAATCTAGCACATAATAAATCTGCTTCAGCCATTTAATATATGGTGCAGTACATTATACTACAAATAAATCTGCTCCACTAAATTTATACATGGTAGGGCAAATGCTTGAGCTGGGAAACTGGATCATGTATCTAATACAACTGCCCATTTCTAATGACATGAGACACTGTGATTTCCATATCCAGTCTTTGTCTTTCTGTGGAATATTTTGAGGTGTTGCAATAATCAGTCAATTATGTATTAACAGTATCTTGGAACTCAAGCACAGAAAGTATGTGGACCTGTTGGAATGAGTCCAGGGGAAGGAAACTGAGTTGATCAGAAGGATAGAGCACCTTTCTTATGAGGAAAGGTTGAGGGAATTTGTTTTGTTCAGCCTGGAGAAGATAAGGCTCCGGGCTGACTTAACTGTAGCCTTCCAGTACCTGAAGAAAGCCTACAAGAAGGATAGAGAGGGTATTTTCACAAGGCCATGTGAAAGGCTAGGACAAGGAATGATGACTTTAAACTGATTTGTATTAGGAAGAAATGTCTTACTGTGAGGATGGTGAGCCACTGGAACAGGTTTCCCAGAGCAGTTGTAGGTGCCCCATGCCTGGAACTGTTCAAGGCAGACTGGATGGGGCTTTGAGTAATCTGGTCTAGTAAAACATGTCCTGCCCATGGCAGGAGGTTTGGATGTAGATGATCTTTAAGGTCCCTTCCAAGCTGGGCCATCCTGTTATTCTATGGAAAATGTTTAAAAATGTCCCTAACAAGTGCAGCTTTGTTTCAAGGAAAGGTACGAAAAAGATGCAGCAGAACAGCCAGGATGTCTGTTGTGGTGAGAAATAAACTATACTTGGTGCTGGTTTGTAATCTGGAATAATAAATTAAATCTTCATACAACCTGAGTCGCCAAAACATACTCCAGAACACACAGAGAGGGTATACTAGGATATACCAGCACGTTTGTCTGCCTTAATCTCTTGCAGCCATTTTATTAGTTATATTTGCATGTATAGTTTAATTAATCTAATATTTGCCAGCTTTCTTGGCATCAGCCCCTATGCAAGAAAAAAAACTGCTGCTTTTTAAAAGTTCTGGAAATTTTTCATTTATGTGTGCTGATAGTCAAGGCTTTGTTGGCAAGTAAAGAGTGGCATGGAAACCAGATCTGGGAGGCAAAACTCTCCAGTCATTTTGAGTCTCCCAGCAAAAATAATTCTGCTGTTGGCTTGCTTTCTGACTGCAAAAATACGGGCAGACAACTTAGGGGTGTTGTGTAAACTATTTTGTATGTGAACTCGACCAATGAAAGCATGTAATTGAGAGAGAAAAAAGAAAAAGCATGTTTCCTTCCTTTTTTAAAAGACATGCTGCTAGGGTTTGCTCTCTGCTTTGTATTTAGACAGTGTCCCTTGTAGCTGTCTGTTCTCACTCTTTCCTGAGCATAATACAAATGAAAGCAGAAATATGTTAAAGCATGTTAAATTTTCTCCAGTATAACCTCAGCATTTCCTTCCAACTTTTTCTTCTTCCTATGACTTATGTGAAGTAATTCTCAAGAGTTTTATCACTGCCTTGCTCCCTACATCCTTTTGCCCTTCACTTCTTCCCAATATGCTGGGTAAAATGTGATTATGTTTGGAGTTTCTCAAACCTTCAGTTTATTTGCATGCTTTTCACTGCCATATTTTGTTTCTGCACATCATTTTGAAGGATGGTCACAGCACCAGGTTTACCTCTGGCAGTGGCTCTGCATGTGGGGAGACCAGCCTATCTTTAAAAAAAAAAACATCGCCAGAAATCAGTTTTTAAAAGCTTCTGGCTGAATTCTGCAGACTATTTTCAGAAGCTGTCCCAGCAGCTATCCAAATATTTTGTTGCTTCTCTGGATGCTGTTGATAAGGCTGATTCTGTCATTAGTTGTAATGGCTTTTATCTCCCAGAGCAAACAGAGGCGTTAATGCGGATTAGCGTATTTGTCGGTGTGTCACTAGATATAATTTCTGTGATTCCTTCGGTCATTCTTGCAACTGTTTTTCAGTGTCTGCGTAAGGTAGCATTGAAATTATATGTGATTCTTTAAAGTCCATTGGGTTGTGGTATGATTGATCATTTGTCTGAAAATTTATATTTAAGATATATTGCGTATCTAGGGGTGTCAGCAGCATACTTATGATTTACTGTTTTCTAGTGCTAGGAAGCAGGAATGGTTCTTAATATTTTGCATGCCTTGCCAGGTGAAATGGTATATTGCCAACACAAAGACTTTGGGAGGAAAGTGTGCATAAAAATTTTCCGCGAAAGTAATTCTGTGAATACTGGCAAAACCAGTAAACATAGATGGATAATACTCAGATTGGATTGTAAATAAAACTAAAAAAGAAATAAGGCCATATATAACTTGTAAAGAAAAACATGATAATTCACGTATTGTCACTACTTTATCTTCTTGTTGCTGATTTTCAGCACCAGTCAGGATTTCTGTGGTTATTTTGAAATGCACCTTTGAGTTACTGGGTTTCAGGAGACATAAATCTCAACAGCTTTGTTATGACCTTTGACTTGCACTACACATAAAAGTCAGATTTGTCTTGGGAAACAAGTTAAAAGGAGCATCGGTAGTAGCCTGGGGCTGGTAAAATTGAGAAGTTTTTTGAAGTGGGTCTGGTACCTGAAGCGGGGGCATGGTGTGAAGTGGAGGAAGGACACGGTGGGTGTCAAACCCTGTCTCCACAGCAGCTTGGGGAAAGACCTCCATTAGCATCGACAGGAATGGGACTTCACCTTGATGTTACCTTTTCAGAGAACACAAAGGGAAGCTAAGAGTGAGCTAGTCTGTACAGGACTTTTCCACAACACACTCCTATTATTAATAAAACCCACAACCAGAGCATCTGTTCCAATAGCAGAGTACTGTTTGCCTTTCAGAACAGGATGGGAAGGGCCGATTTGCAGCTTGTTTGAATCTGTACTGCTGAGGGCCCAGGAGAATATCAGAGGAGAGTAGAGACAAAAGCAACTGAAACATATTAGTATATTCTTCCGGTCTAGTTGTAACACTTTCTGCCACTTCATTCTGCCTCTGTCATCTCATTAGGCATTTTACCTGAATGTAGAGAATTTTTTATGATTGCAAATATTTGTTTAGACAAAAATATTTTATAATAATTATAATAATAGATGAGCATTTAAAATCTCTCCAAGGGAGAAAAATAAAAGGAAAACAGTAAAATCTGTGAGATTTCAAACAAAGCTTTTCTTTCTGCAAGTGGGAGAGGGGGAGGGTGAAGAAAGACGGTAAGTCAGAAGGGGAGAGTGGTTCCTTCCTGCTCAGAGTACCCAAAGAGGTGGTAAGTGGTGGAGGCTGTGGAGTGTTTCAGCTCTTGAGGTTGATCACCTGCCCTGTTTGTGGAGTGACTGTCAGTGGTGATGCTCAGAGAGAAGGATGCTTAGGCTGGCTGTCTCCCCCTTGGAGAGAGAGCACAGCCAGAGCCTCCCTCTGGTATTTTATCAGTGCCTGCACGAGGAGTGCCAGCTTACCCTGAGTAACAACTCATCCACTATCTCACTTGAGGTTTTCTTTCCCCTTTAAGTGAGGGAGAATCAGCTCTCAGAGAGTAGATAGCATGCTCTGTGATTTCAGCCATTGCAGTCACTAACATCTTCCAGATGTTTTATAGTCCCTTGTATCAATTTTACAGTGAAATTCCTCTCTTTGTTGCCCAAAATGTCTCTTATTTTCAGTTAAATCTATGCTCTAATGGTTACCTTCTTTATAAAATAGTGAACCATTCCACTTTAGCAGTCTGGGACAAATATTTACTGTCTGACAGCCCTGTGTGAAGTTTATGGGATTTCCATAAGCTGGCTTCAAAACAATATTGTCTGTGTAGGAAACATTTACCTACAGAAGCTTATTGTCAAACAAGGAGTCAGGGAAATAGATATTTTTTTTTATGTGAAATTACACAAACCACAATATTCTTCTACATAAAGAATAAGGATAGAATTCTTACAATGCTACTAGCCTACTTAAGTTGGGTAATGAAAAGGGACTGGGGATTCAGCTGTGAGTGTATAGTAAATGCTGGAATCAGTCATTTTCAAGCCCTTCACTAGGCATTAAGTCTCAAAGCTTGGAAGCAGATCTGCATGACTCAGTTGAATAAATGTGTTTGACAGAGAAGACAAATATTGTACTCAGTAGAGCAATTTTGAAGTCTAATGTTCTTCTCTCCCAACTAATTCTAGGGCTTAATTACTGAATACCAATATCATATAATTCACAAATAATTCCCTGGCTGCCTTTTGTTCACTTGTGCCTTTAGTACTGTATTATCAAATACCAAAAGATTATCAGATAGCATAACGGGTTTGCAGATGCTCTGCAGTGCCAAAAAAAGTCAAAATGCAATGACTTGCCAATTCACAAAGTGGTGTTTCTCTGGCTCCACAGAAGTGTTATTCTACTCTTTGGTTTTCCAAGTCTGATTTACATTTGGTAATAAAACCTTCCCTTTGTAATACTATTAATCTCCCAAATTTGAAAGGCAGACAGAGGTTCCTTTTTCTTCATTCAAGAAAATATACATTTTGTCTTTATATCCTAAAGCTTAGTTATCTGCCAGCAGATTACTGTAGTGCTGGGAACTGGATGAGGGTGAGCCTTTCTGCATAGAAAGGCTTCTGCCCACATATCAACAACTGCAGCTCTACTGACTTTATATTGCATTATTTTACAGGGGGGCTCTATTTAGTTCTCTTTAACAGCTTGAGAATATAGCTTTTTTNNTTACATTAGTTTCTTGAAAAGAGAAATGAGCTTTCATATGAGAGCTTTTGAGTGTCAGCTTTCACTTAGTTGAAGTACTGTACACAAAAGGACATAAAAGCAATATATCTAGCCCTGGAAATTGCTAGAATTGATTTTTGTACCATGAATTGATCTTATTTTTAGCAATAATCATATTACATTATTGCATCTAGAGATTTGATAGATGTGTGCAGTGTTTTCTCCCTTTAATGAAAAGGTGTCAGTCAGAAACTTTTAGCATTCCTGTATTCAATGTCAAAAAAAAACCACTGTGAGAAGGACTGGGATTTTCATTGTGAATATACACCCCATCATTAGATAGAGCAATTCAAATATTTCATCTGACAAAGCAAAAAGCGTGAAAACTGAATTGCTCCAAAGCCCTTGGGAAGCAGAAGAATGGTTCAGATTTTGCTGGGCACTTACAGTCTCACCTGATAATTGCCCACTCTCAGGAAAGAAGCTTTCACCTCTATGATCCTTTGATCTTCGAGAAGAGCATGAAGGCTTCATGGAAAGTCTTTGCTCCTGTTAGGTTTTTAACAGATAAATGAAAATTTTGAGTGGAAGCCCAGTTTAGTTGTGTCTCTTAAGTTTCTTGGGCCAAGAAGGTGAGTTCAGAGTAATCCTTGTTGTTTTCCAAGGTCCTCGCCAAATCTGTTCCGAAAGTGGAGTGGCTCAAACCCCCCGAAATATCACATATGGCAGCCACAAGAGGAGTAATATAATAATAAGTGTTGTCAGCCTGCCCAACAGAGGTGGAATTTCCTCTGCCTAGACTTTTCTCTGCTGTTTGGCTTTTGGTACTGAAGGAGGTGGCAACAGCACCAAGTGTCACCCTAAGCATCAGCAATCAGTGAGAGCAGCATCTTGAGACTTAAGGCACATGAGGTGCCACCGCAGTCAGCGCTAGCAGGGCTGCAAGTTCTCTGTCACCAAATGTCATGCCACACACCCTTTGGAGCTGGTTCAAGGCTTCTGGGTGCTAGGCATGGCTGTGACTGCAGCACTGTGCCTGGCACAAGGGCACTGACTGGGGCGATGGGGTTAGAGAGTGGTAGGACTGCAGATAAAGCTGTCTCAGGCAGTTAACAAAATAAATTACAGTTTGTACTGTGACATTGGGTTGACAGCCATGGCTTCGCACAGGGGTTCAGTTTCATTTCCCCTCGGGTGGGTCTATGGAGGACACAGGCTGTCACATAAGAACAAGAAGTCTTCCAGCGCCTTCTGCTGTGGGCACAGGCAGATGGCCACGTCCTTCCACAGCTTTCAGGGAACTTTGTCAGAAAAGCAGAACTGATTGCAGCATGAAGAGCAGTGGAACGGGGCTTCAGAAACCCCAGACATGCTCCTGCCCAGGTAGAGCAAGGTGAGGAAACATGGGGTAGGCTCTGGGGCTGTGCTGGGCTAAACCCAGAGCTCAGACACAGAAAACAAATGCTGAGTTAACCGTCTGAGGAAGATACACTTTAAATGATGCTGCCACAGTGTAAAGTGCATCAGCAGGGTGTCTCAGAGAAGCCTTGTATTGCTACTGACCACGTAGGATCTGTCTGTGGATGAACAAAGGTTTCTAAGGCTATCTATCCATTACTTCAGACACACATACACGGCTTGGAAGAGAAGGATGTTAGAGCACCAATTATGTGAGGTATCAAGGAGCCACAGCTGGCCACTTAGTCTGTCATTAATGGCCATTGCTATGCTTGAGTCAGGAAACACTAGAAATCTGCCAAGGAGGCCTGAATTAGCAAAATGTGAGGACAGTTTTGAGATCAGATGTTCAAAGGATTAATTAACTTTTGGAAAAAAATACCTGCTGATAGATCCATACTGAGTATTTGAGACTTTAGCATCAGGAGTGCCACAGAGCAGGATGTGATCCTGGGGCTGTGGTGTGGCAGGAGCCACAGTCATGTAACCTCCTATCTGCCCCAGAAGAGCCTGCTGCAGCTGACAGGCTGCAAAGCCAGTGTTGGAAATGCTTGGGGAAAACAGGGTCTGAGCTGGAGTTTGCAGAGGTAACATAAAATTTTTGAATGCCAGTGGGTGTGTATTAATAGAAAAGCTAGAATTTTATATTGAATCCTGCCTTTATTTGTGGTTTTCTGTTTGTGTCTTCTAATGGCTTCATGCCGCTGCTTTACATGAAGATCCTTTTTACCCTTTTACCTCCAGAACCTGTGGTGCAGCTGAGTTCATTAAGCTTTGAAGTTTTCAGCCTCAGTAGAGGCTGAAGAACCACCTGCATATAAAGCACAGTTGAAGGAGCACAGTAGTGTTCTACTAAAGCAACATGTTATGCAGGCTGAACTACTGTAGCACCTGTCCCTAGAAGGAAAGAAATAAACAGAGCTAATGATTTCTTTTTTTTTTTTTTTTTTTTTTTTTTTTTTTTTTTTTTTTTTTTTTTTTTTGCGTGAGGGGGAGGGGGAAGGACAGGGATTTTGCCCCTTATTTGAGAGAAAGAGAAGCATTTAAGTATGGATACTAAGAGAGTACTTTGTTAGCAGAAAACTTCTTCAGCCACTTTCCCTGTGATTCAGGGTTACTGCAATGTGTGGGATTCTGGTGGCTGTCACTGCCATATAATGCAACGAGTGACAAACACTACTTAGCATACTGAATGGGAGCACTGTCCCTAGCTTAATCTACCTAATGCCCCCACTGCAAGATATAAATAGATTAAGAGAGAAAATTCAATAATTTCCCCATTCTCCCACCAGAGCAATACACATTACATGTTCCTTGCCATCTAATTGCATTACATGGCAGGGATGCAATAAACATTTAATGGCAGTCACAGTCATCTGTCACTTCCCTTTAGGTTGGTAATGTTCGGTATGATATACATGCTTAATGCTGAATATTTTTTGGGGGGAGGGTATGAGTAACCCACATCAAAGAAGTTGTGGTTTTAGCTAAAGTATTTTCTTTAATTTTTTTTTTTTTATTTTTTTTTTAAAAACAAGCAACTGAGTGCCCAGTGCTCCTGAGGCACCTTAATTAATGTCTCATAAAACCAGGATAGGATGTTAAAAGTCTTGGTCCTGATTTATTCCTAGTGGTACTATAGTTTTCACAGGTATAATGCCACAGCAATTAAATAGGAGTCACACCAAGGAGTTAAATGCAAATAATTGGAAGTGCTTAGGGAAAAATGTTTTACTCCCACTCTAGCTTGTTATTTAGATATCTCCATACATCATTGCATTTCAGAGGGAGGTGCAGTGGGTATATATCGGTCTGAAATATGTATTTATTTAAGGGTATAGTGAATTGATCTATACAGTGAATTTTCTATTAGCTTCGAGAGGAACAGAGTGGTTCCATCACAATAGTCTGTAAAGACATGGACACCATGGATTATATTGCTCATGCTGAACACTGTAATGGAAAAGCTACAAATCCCTGTGGGCACATTTATATTAAATTATATTTCCCCTTCCCCAGACAAGTTTGGGGCAAGATGTTCAGCCACGCTTCTCATAAAACTGCTTTGCTTTGCCTGTGTAGAGTTGTACAACGTGGTGGGTAACATGTTCCACATCCAGTGGCAAGCCCCAGCTGTTTCTAAACAGGAAGAAAAAAAGTTCTCGCATATTTTTTTTTCTTGTAACAGCATTGAGACCTGTGCTTTTGAATATGCAGGCCATTGGCTTTTTGAACAAAGTTAAATGATTGCTTCAAAATGTGTCCTCTTCACACCAGTGGTTATTGAATTTACTAAAGAGGCACAAAATATTAAAAAAAAAAAAATCAGTGTAGGTTAGTATAAGTCATAAATCAGACACAATAGCAAAATTAGTGTGAATTAGAAGAACAATTAAGAGAGTAGGAAGGCATTGCCTTATTCTAGACAGACCACCAGCAAGTCATCATCTGGTGAAAACTTTTAGCCAGTGTGAATTCGAGCCAAAGAGTAGCCTGCAGGTGACAGTCTCTGTAGCCCATTAGGAGTCTCCTGAGGCCTGGAATCCAGCAGCTGAGCCCATTTCTTACTGTTTCTGAGAGCTTGCTTCACATTTAGATTGGCTTTGCTTTGCTGTGCTTGTGGTTTGCAAGCAAACTGAGGAGCAATTGGGCTCTGCTACAGCACTGTGGTTCCCCAGAAGTTAGGCAGTTTCCCTTGTGGATCCCTAGAAGGATTGCTCTGATATTTTGTCTTCTATTTTGTTTTTATACTATGTAGAGGAAAAGAAGGAGAGCGGGTTTTAGTTTTCTTGTCTGTTAAAAAGTAAGTTGGAGTTCTTGGGATTTTTTACCAGAGGATGGGATTAGCTGAACAGAAATCCAGCACTGAACTACCCTGTACTAGAAAGAACTCCTAGAAATTGTGCTCCATCGGGATGAACCACAAAGTGTGTGTGCATGTGCAGAGATTCACATATTGACAACCTCACGGCTGTAGTTTGCCAGCGAGTTACCTGATGTACAGTGCTCCGGGCTTTTGCTAATTTGACAAGGTCACTTCACATGGCACTATCTGCTATGCAAACAATTACCAAAGGTGGCAAGGCAGCTTTTCTTCTATGAATCACCAAATCATTAACTTCTGCGTCGCTGAAAAAGTATCCTAGCTACTGTTTGTGTCCTTCTCAATCAATATCCCCAGACACAGTATCCATGTCCTTTATCCCCCACAGGAATGACTAAACCTCTCCAGCAGCTCCGAATCACTCAGCTAATGGGCAGGGGAGCGCAGACCTTAATTGTCGCTGACACCAACACGGCCGCTCCCGTGCTTTGCATGTCAATCCTTGTACATCTCTGCCGGTGCAGAGGCCAAATGAGTTATGGGGATGCTCGGGCTGCTCTCCGAGCTCACCGAGTCCGGTTCGTGGCACACTGACTCGGTTTTGCTGACACACCTGACACACCCGGGGTGTTCACACCCTGCCCAAAGCAGGCCCTTGTTGCTCAGGTTGAGGGCGTCCTGCTGCTGCGAAGCTGTGCCAGCCGGGCGATGCGCCCCTGGTGTGCGGCTCGGTGTCGGGCTGGAGGGGCACGGGGGAAAGGGCGGCTCGGGATCTCCGCTGGCCGCGCCCTCTGGCGGCCGCCCGGGGCCGGGCCGGGAACTCCGGGGTTGTTCGGGATCTCCGCAGCGCCGCCGCCAACCTCCTAATGCAGCTGAGAAACGCTCTAAACCTCTAAAGCATTTTTATGCTTGCGCTAAATCCCCGTGCAACTATCTCCGCGACAGTTAAAAGTGAAGATTGCAGCTACTGCTGTCAGTCCCATTCGGTGCATGAGAGATTTAAAAAACCTGGAAAATATAGTAATGACTGAAGTTTTGATTGTGTTATTTTTGCATGTGCACTTTGGACATAGGGCTAAGAGCACCTATGAGTGTGGATATGGCTGCTTGACTGATTTACTGAATTCAGGGATGGCACAGCAACAATGAATTCTGCACAACCCCTTGTTGTCCACTTAAACATAAGTACATGCTTGGATTTAATTTTCTGCTAATGAGAAGAAATTTTATTTAACTGAAAAGGTTGCAAGAATTACTGCCCATCTGTGCAATTGGGATTTTGTGGTCTGAGATGTTGGAAGGTTTGCTTTTACAAGTAGCAGGTCTTTGAGAAACCTTCCCATACAACCACTATCAGAATATATATATATATATATATATA
>VWZN01010159.1:859079-869242 GCA_013396955.1 Regulus satrapa | reverse complement strand
TTTTTTTTTTTTTTTTTTTTTTTTTTTTTTTTTTTCCTGGGGTACCATTTTCCTGCTTAGTTTGCCCTATTTCTGCCTTTAATTGGGTGTTAGACAGTTTGCATTATGGAGTTGTGAATCCTCTTGCATTATCCTCTTTACCAGTTTTATTCTGGGTTACTCCAGCCTGTAGGCTTAATTAAGTCTCAGAACCTGTTTACCACAAAAGGTTATGTTTTCATTATAGATAATTAAAGCAAAGAGAATTTAAATAAAATAGCATAATTTTTTTTTTAAATTTTTTTTTAAATAGCACAAAAACTTAGTAGCTCAAATCCCTTGCTTATTACTTGTGTACTTGTGAGGAGTGGCAGCATATTATGGCACATCTTAGTACTTCCCAAAATCTAAGTCCTTGTGCTTTTTCTTAAAAGACCAAGGCAGTGAAGCTGGGGACTATTTTGAAAGTTAATGGAGTTTGTTTTGCAGGATATGTACTGCTTTGGATTTTCAGAAGTGCACGTAATTGTTAAATCAGTGGTGGGCTAGTTGGGTGGAGGCAGCAAGAGTTCAGTGGCATGGGGCAGGACCCAGAGATGTGGCGTGTGCACTGACTGCTGGCTTTTCCGTTAAAGAATCCATAAGCATTTCCAGCCTGTCTGCATGGACTCCCCTGGAAAAGGACAGACTAACAGACCCCTCGATTTGGACAAAATGAAAGCTGAGAAGCCTATTCAGACTGTGTACCTTTGTGCTGGCTTCTTTGCTCTGTGCAAGAAATGTATTTACAGAGTGCAGTCTGGCAGGGAGTTAAAGCAGAGAGCTGAGGCCTCTCCATGCCTTGGAGAGGGCAGGAAATGTGTGATTAGTGCCACAACAAAACTGTACTTCTCAGTGGAAATGGCTGACTCTACTAATAGTGGCGATGCACATGGGGAGGAACAGAACGAAGAAATAATTGAGGAGCAATAATGTTCCCCAGAAATAGCTTTTTTTTTTGTTTTTTGTTTGGGTTTTTTGTTTGTTTTTGTTGTTTTGTGGGGTTTTTTTTCGTTTTTTGTTTTTTTTTTGTTTTTTTTTTTTTGTCTTAGGTATATGAAATGTGGCATGCAGTGTTCTTGCCTATATTGCATTCTCCATCTGGCTGGTTACTGAAAGCTCAGATTCTCCTGGGTTTTTCTGAGTTATTTACTTTAATATTCTGCCTTTTATAGGAAAGATTATCTTACAAACTGGATTCTCCATACTGGACGGATTTTTATGGTTTAATCCTGGTTTTGATATCTAATTCTATTTTTCCCCTTGTATTTAATATCATTTCCCCTGATACACATACATAAACACACGCAGGATTTCATGTCATATTTTTTTCTGTAGTAGTGTGTCATGCAGAGATTCTTTTCTTACCACACTTGATTGAGAAATAGCTCTTATGGGATTCTGAGAATTGTTCTGTACCTCCAGCTTAGGAACCAAGAAATCCTTGTGTGTCTTGTTTCCTTTAAATGGAGACTACAGCCAAAGCCCAATTAATACAGAGGGAATCCTTCCACTGATTTCAGTTCTCTTGGTCAGGCAGTCTGTCTTTTATGCTTCATTATCTTTATCACTGAGCATATCATAATACATATATTTATCCTACTAAATGCCCACAAGAGATAGTGCTTCCACTTTATTGATGGGGATTTGAAGTACAGTGGGATGAAGTGCTTGATCCGGTAAAAGACTGAATTCAGCTACTGAAGGCCTGGTTTAGATAAATTTCAGTGTATTGTCACTAAAAGGCCCTTTTAAGTGGCTACAGGTGCTGGTGGAATGCACATATCCTTAATGCAGATTATGTGGTTCACCTGAAGTATTGTGGAAAGAGTTCTGGGAGCACAGTTTGGGATCCAGGACTAGTCATCCTTCTGCCATGATGGCCTTAAGTGAGAGCAGAAAATCTGCTTTCTCTCTCTCACACACACACACAGAGAGAGAGAGAGAGAGAGAGAGAGAGAGACTGTGCCCTGTGGCATCTATGCAGTGAGAATTAAATCTACCCTGCACAGAATGGTGGCTGTAGGAATTCAACTCACAGAGTATGGACCAGAATTATCTGGAACTGAGCGTGGATGACAGTGATTTGTCAGCTATGTATTGGTCTACATCGTTCCTGTGAGATTTATTGCAAGCTGTTGGCTCTCCACAAGAAAGTTTAGGGTTGGAAAGCTCTAATCTGGCAATTGTGAGGTAGGATTGTTTTTTAGTTTTTTTTTCTTTTATCTGGAAGATAATTAATTGGTCTCCGTAAAGCCTGGTGACAGTATGCCTTGGGTTGCACTGGAGGATATACTTAGGATGGGAAGAAGAACATCTTTCTAGTCAAAGCCAAATCAAAACAGCTGGAGTTTTGTTGGCCCTGGGACCATGCCAGGGGCTCTCCCTGTTATTCTTCTATCCCACCCATTATGCTTACTGGAGCAGCACTGCATTATTCAGTGAAATATGGATATCTTCTGGTTTACCTATTTAATTTTATGCAGGAATTTTTTTTTTTTTTTTTTTTTTTTTTTTTTTTTTTTTTTTTTTTTTAAACTTTGNTTTTTTTTTTTTTGCTTACTTTATAAGACTACGATGTAAATATCCCATAGTGTCTTAAGCAAATCGCAGTGAGATTTAAAGCAGAAAGCTTAGGACTGTGTTTAGGCTTCCCATTACACTGAAAGGGGCTTAGATTTCCACTGATTGACCACCGAACTGTCCCTTCCCCCCCTCTTCCCCACACCAACTCCACTTCTCTGGCCCAGATCAATGTCAGTAGTTAAATGGATCGGTTATTTGAAAGCTGTCTGTTGACCTTTCCTTCATGATTGATTGCATGAAAAGTGCACAGGAGTGTGGCTTCCAGCTAGGCAAGTAGTCACTGCTGACGGCTCTCTTTCACCACTCCCCATAGCCCACTAGGATTTCCCACAGAGGAATAAGCTGTCTGTGAAGATGCCAGACCAGAGAGTGCTCTCAAGTAACCATAATGAAGCTGAAAGCCAGCTCTAGTCTTCTTCAATGGCCGTGAGGAATTATTTATGAAGAGGAGACCAGGGCTGAGTGGTTTACTGGTCTTCAAAACACTTCCTGACCGGAGGTCTGGAATTGGAGAGCCACGAGAGCCCTGGTGACAGTTACCTATGGGTGTTGGCAGGTGTCCTGCCCTGGCTGAGGCAGGAGGACATAAACAGGGCCATCTGACTTTCTCTGGTGCACACACCAGCCTGTGCTTGCCATCTCACTTGCTGATACTCTCACACATGTGCCATCCTAGCCTAGAGAAATAATTAACTTTTCTATCTTTTAATATGTATTTGAAACACAAAAACAGCCTGTAGGGGCAGATGCATTGAATTAGTCTTTGTGCAACTCTTTTTTCTTATTCTTTTGCATTCTAAAACTAATTTTGTCAGAGCTTTAATTTGGTTTAAATCTCCTGTAACCAATTCCATGCTAACGGGTTTTGATTTCTGGCATATGGAACATTTTAGTTACTCCCGATTGTTAGCATTATAAATAATGAACCCACCTTTTAACTCTTAAAATAAAGTTTGACAGTGCAGTAAGTGACATTCTGTTTGCATAGAAGCAGAGAATACAAATTACCCTAAATCAGGTAATGGGAAGCTGATGTACGATGATTATGTTGTTTCATCACCCACTTTTTAGTCGGTTGTGCAGGATTGGTAATTCAATGTATGATCTCCCTTTTAAATCACTTCCTTAATAAACATGTAACAACACTAGCCTGATGTAGGGCACAGCGTGATTCTATGCTTAATCTATATTTTACAAACCAGCAATACACTGCAAGTAATGAAAAGGTTCACAATGTCAGCGCTTGATTCCGATTATCAGGGAGTTGCTGTGTGTAGTGCAGGGTGACATGGATGGCTGGGGAGGAGGATGGAGCCGGTTGAGAATTGGTGTTTCTGCTGATAAATATCCTGCACTGTTGCTCAGGTTGTGTGAAGGTTATTGTAACCTAGGTTAGGGGTGGATGCCGGCCAGTTTGGAAATTGGAACAATAGGTGGGGGCTTTTGATGGCAACAATTTGCCTTCAGCTACCTTCTCTCTTGCCTGTCACTGTTCTTTAGCTCTGGCACTGCAGGGTGGTCCTCCTAAAGGGTCAGCCTTAACCCTTCACACACAGTGAGAAAAGGTTTATGGAGGAGCTCTGAAAGGCATGAACTGGGGGCGAGGACTGAGTTCACTAACGGCTGAAGAGGGCTTGGGAGCCTTTGAGATTTCAGGTTTTTTTGGTGCAAGATAATTGACAATTATTTGTTGTACTTGAGGGGAAAGGGCCACAATCAGAAAAGAGACAGAAAAAAACAAAATAATTTTTTTTAAAAGTCAGCAGTCACCTTGCTTGCAAGCCCAGTTTGAACCTAGTGCATGCTCAGTTTGCACAGCTGCATGTTTCCTTGCCCTGTTGACTCACCTGGATTAACTTCATGAACAACATTTATTTTACTTAGGATGTCTTCGTGGGATTATAGGGGTATTAGACAAAGAAAATCAATGATATTTAAGAAATACTTATTTTAAACTTAGCAGGGGAGCTTGGTGTGTGTTAGAAAGGAGTATGGTATTTACTGGAGCCACTTATTCTGGTAAAGATGGAGTGATCCAGCAGAAAGCTGTTAGAGTAAGGCCTTGAGGAAGTGGGCAGCACACTGGATGCTATGAACACTGAGGGGCTGGATGCAGGTAACACATGGCAGAAAAGGCTCTGGGAGTGAACCTCCCTCTTCAAAATAAACCTTCAGATTTTGTTCTCTTTCTTATATTGTTTTTGAAGGATTTTCCTGGAATTCAAAATGAAACCAACAGGGACATTCTTCTGTTCTAAAGATGGGATGAGAACCTTTAATAGGACTAGAAGCTACAGACTTATTTAAGATGACATTTACAATTACAAAGCTGTAATTAACAGAAAAAAATGCTTAGGAGTAGCCAGCACCCATTGGTTTGGGTGCTTAGCCATAACAGAGTTGAGTCTCCAGTCTGTCAGATTGGTACTCACTCTTCTCTTCCTCCCTTCTATGAGGATCTTTTCATTGCCAAAGCTGAGAACAATGATGACTCTTTGCAACAAAGCCCGGTGTCCTTGCATGGTCCTTCAGACCCAGGCTAAAGGGAGTCCTTATCAGCATCTCCCACTGATCTTGCCAAGGACAATTTCTGAGTACATATTTCTGGCTCAGGAAAGCAGTTACCAGGGGTCACTGGAGTGCTTTGTTGGTCAAGAGTTACTGCTGAGCAGAAAACTCAATTCCTGAGTCTCTCTGTGTGTCTGATAACAGCACCTTACCTTTCAATAAAAGCAGGAGTGGTGAAGAATTGCATTGATAGATGAGCAGATATGAAGGGGGTGCAGTGTTCCCCTTTCTCATGCCTTCTTTCCAAGCAGCACAGCTTTTTTAAGCTCTCCTTCACCCTGGCCCTAGTTGTGTGACTGTGCCCACTGCCATGATGCTCTCTATCCACATTTCCACAAGGGAGTCCATCCATCCTTTTGCTGGCATCCCCACACAGCTACCTGACTTATGACAGACTGGGAAGTGAAATGCTTTCTCTGGCAGTGCAAGGATGATGGCAGATGTTGCAAACAACCCTTTCATTGCTCATGGAAATCTGGGCGTCAGATTTCAGCAGTTTTATTTCCCAAAAGGGCCTTTCCCTTTAGGTAGGCAGAAAGCAGTAAGTTGATGGAAGACACACAAGAGATATTTAACTCCCTGCCAGCTTGCTATAATGGCCCGCACCAATGTGCTATCTTGAGGAGAAAAAAAAAAAAGAAAAGGAAAAAAAAAAGGGAAAAATATCAGGCAATCCTGTTTGTTTTCATTTAGAGGGAGAAATCGAGACATTTTGAGAGATTAAGTGATATGCCTAAGGCTGGGCAGGGAGTCTGACCTGAGATCAGACCTGAATTTACTGTTGCCAGGTCATGTAACTCGAGCTCAAGACTTTTTCTAACGTTTGAATAAAGCGTCTTTAAAGCCAAACAGTAACAATTTTTTCTGGCATAGCTTCTTTCACATCATTCTAGTAAACCGAAGGATATTAGAATGAGTAAGAATAAACCTAGGTCACAATATCCTGCCTTTTCCTTAAGTCTCATAGTGATTTTGGGAACAAAATTTCTGTTTTATCATGGTTAAAAAGCAGCAGCAGCAGAGGGTTTATTTCTTTGCAAATGCCAAATCTAATGTTTCAAAGAAAGCTGAAGATGAAATGAAAAGGAGAGCAGAAGGGTAGGTAGCTGTCATTAGCCTTAAGATTGTTTATGAAAACCCGAGATGACCTACAGCTTTAAATGACATTGATTGGCGTACTTTAACTTTGTACTAATGGACTAATGACTTGCAAAGCTCTGAACATTTGAAGCAAAATAAAAAAATCCTGGCATCTGTGAAAGATGTTGATTACAATCTGTGGTATTCAGCTGACTTTTCCAATAAGTGTTAAATACGGAGGACACTGCAAAGAATTGTAGTTGTTGCTATTTAAAAAAAAATAAATTCCTCAAATAACAAAGTATTTTGTTTTTAGTGCCAAGAATGCCACACTGAAAGTGAATAGTTTCAACTGGAGTCTGTTGACTAGAGGCAAATCTTGCTGCAATTCAGCAGAAAACCCTGTCTGAACAATCCCTTTACATTTTGAGTCTTAAGGGAGGAGTACTGAGGCAATTAATCAAAAATTTAAAAAGTATAATAAAAAATAAATAGTAGAAACCCCTTCCTGCTCCTGCTGCACAATGCAAGTCAGCTAACTTTGATTCTTGTTTTACCCCCTGAACTCAGTTGGGTGCTTAGGATAAAAGGGAACATAGGATTTGCCTTAAATTTCTAGTGTAGTGGTTATTGCTTCTTCTTCTGCTTTTTTATTATCCCGAGTAAAATGTGCCACTACAAAAAATCCTTTTGAGACATGAAATACTGCTGAAAGGTCACTGTTTAGAGCACAGCCAATATAGCAGGAGACACTGCTAATCTATCAGTTCTATGATGAATATGTTGACAAGGAGCTGAATTTTAATAATTAATCATGATAAAACTAAGGCAAGTTAATAATTTAGAGTCTGATAATGGAGAGTGGTGTGACTCCTTGAGTAGGCAGTTTCTGTTAAGTTTCATCTCTGTTAATTTTAACCAAAAGGAGCACTGTCACTTTTAATTATGAACAAGAATCTCTTAGATTGTACAGATGTCACAGAGGAGGTCATCTCCAGAACATATTAACAGCTCCAAGAGAGAATTTGGGGACCACATACAAAGTCAGTCTAAAGCTACTCAATGTGGTTAGTTCCTCAAGCTGTATGTTTGCTTTGCCATAACAGTATGTTGTTGAAGAACAAGTAAGCAAAATGGTAAAAACTGAATAGATGGAAGGCATATATTTGTCATCCCAAATATGTCAATCATGAATGATCAGTGTGAAACCCTGAACTTACTAAGAAGTGGTGGCAGAATTGTCATAGTCTCTGATCGAACCATCTATATGCATCTTCTCACCAAAATATTCTCATTACCTGTCCGTCATTGCAATTTCCTCCTCTGAAAAGATTCTGGGTTCCTAAAGATGTGAGACATAGGTATTTAAGCTTTTGTTTGCCTCTCCAAAACTTTATGTTTTTAAATTTAATAGCTTGTGCCAACAGAAAGAGTGTAAGGAACAGCATGAGTTATTTCTCCAAGCTCTGCAAATATCAGTAGCAGGATTTGAGAAGGCATTCTGGTGGAGGGAAGGTTTTTTCTAGGAAGGGAGGGGTTCATGCACCCTGACCTTGCACCTCTACTCTATGGTACCCCAGCAGCCACAATGGGAAGACTGTAATGCTGCTGGTGGTGGGAGCCCACTGGAGCCAGGGAAAAAGGGAGATGAAGCGTATATACAGGCCCTCAGCAGGCTTCAGGAATTCTGCTGTTGAGGGAATATCCCAATTGATAAGTACATCTTGATTTCTTAAGGCTGAATATGCTGGTTTGGGACACTACAGTATGGGCTCCATGTAAGACTGCCAGCGTGGCATTAGATGCTGCAGTGCCTGAGCATTAACTTGTGTTTCCAGCTGCTTATGGTAGGAAATTCTTGGAATGCTGGGACTACTGAGCTACCTATTCAGTTATCAGAAGCATTTGGCAAGTTTCTAAGGGCAGCCACTGTAGCTGAAATGTTATTTTAATAATTTTACAAAGCTCTTTGATAAACAGAGGTTGACATTTCTAAGGAACCCTGTTCTCTTCACCCTTGTGGTAGGCTGAGCTGGCTAGTGGGGAGGAAACACCTCACATAGTATAGCTCAGGTTACACAAATCAGATGATTTAACAGACTTTTCAATGTTCGCTGTTTAAATAGCTGCTTTTGTTTCAGACTTGGCCTGGTTTTCAGAAGGCTGCCGTTCTCTTAACTGTCTTGTATGTAAAAGTTGGCAGGTCATGTTAAAGATACATTGGCATGGTTTTAAAAAGAAGGAATAATAAAGCAGGACACTAAGTAGTTAAAGTATGTGGTGTGTAATATTCAGAGTTACTTTACTTGGCCTCGGCACTATATCAATGGCAAAAAAATTAACACCAAAAAAATGCATGCAAAGAACGTTTTCTTCTGAGACGAGCACTGAGCAGTACCCACTTGCCACTCTTACATCTCTGAGTGTGTGATCTTGTCTCTGTTAGTTGTTTATTTTGGCCTGACTCCAAGGGATTCGTATTACAGGCTGTTTTGTCACTACAGTTGACATAACTCACAGTTTTTCTCTTTGCTTTTCACCAGAGAGAATCATATTTGTTGTACTGCACAGAATAACTTCATCTCACTGTAGTTTCATGGCATGTTGTGTTGATGTGTGATGAAGGCACGTCCTGTCATGATTTTATGTCATTGTATGACAAGACACCTTCCCCATAAATTAACACATTTTGGATAAGTTGCAGCAATAGGTCAAGTTAGTCCATTCTAAAGTTTCAGGAGTCCAGGAGACGCAAACTAGTTCAGAACAGTTATAAAACTTCAGACTAAATTTGTGGGATGTGATATACTCCTCATAAAAATCAAGACTGTCCCACAAACTTCTTTGTAGATAATCTTTGCATCATATCTCAGCCTAGGACCATAATCAGAAATGTTCCTCAATTGTCTAGCAAGCATGGGTGATGAAGTACTTGTGCTTTAGGCCTACATTCCTTTAAAAAAAAATTGGCATATATATATATATCTATGAATATGTATATGTAATTATTCTCATTTCCAGTTTACTGGAACGGAAGGTGTCCCCAAATGTCCTTACTCCTTACTCCCTAAATCCATCATGTGGCATGTGGTGTACTGTAGCAGATATATGGATGTTTGAAAGAATGGCAGCATCCAGTGCACTGTGGAATCCCTGATCCATAAATTGCTACATTTGTGTGTAGCAACCTGCTGCATAAAGCATGGCACTTAAGGTATGGACAGAGAATGTTACCTGGCAGGAAGAACAGAGATATGCCTTATATCTGTTATGTTTTATAGTAAATCAGGAGTAATAGTCTGTCCTCAATAAAATGTGCCAACATCTCTGAACTCGTATGTGAAGTGTTTGCAATTATAGACAAGTGTCTACATGAACGGGCCAGATCTGTTTCAGAGGCCTTGAGAAGCCCAGTTACTTAGCACCAGACATGAGAGCTATGTCTATATCTCAGGGGTCACCAAATTCGTTCCCTTATGTTAATGCTATCACCTACTGCCTTGAGGTAATTGCATATGTCATTACTTGATTACTGTAGAATTTTTATTATAGTTCACTCATCTCTAAATTCCAGCTCAAATTAGACTGCATATCTGATAACCTCTGTATTTGTTATATCTACAGAAAGAAACAGTGGCGTCACATTTTTACATGTGATGATTTGTGTCAGCAGTCATCAGGAAAGGATAATATTGCTTTTTCACTTAAAAAGCTTATGCTTTTGAGTTAGATTTCACATATATATATACAGAAGGTTTTTGAGAATCTTACATTTTTAAAATATTTAGTATTTTGTGTAGCTGAAAGAAATGAGCTGAAAGTATAAAATTACCAATTTTCCCCTATAGCAAGTGTTCCTTCTTGCCACTCATTTATCATTTGACAGCATATAAAACTCTGGGGCTTTTTTT
>VWZN01010159.1:773746-859034 GCA_013396955.1 Regulus satrapa | reverse complement strand
TTTTTTTTTTAAATCTGGCTTTGTTCTTACTGCATAAAACCAGTAGTTACTTACATACATATTCCATGCAACCTATGGACAAGAAGACACATCCAGTCTATCTTGTTCTTGATTTATTGTAAAAGGATTAGCTATTAAGTGTTGTTTTCAGGCCAGCAGAAAGTCCTTTCACCTTAACTCTTCATATCTAGTAAATTATTTTTCTCAAGTCATTCAGGTAGTAGAAGTAAAATGTGAGCACTCTCCTCAAGCTCGTGTAATTGTTGAAGGTTAAAATTGCTGCTCGTGTTTTGGTTTCCATTACAATTTAAACAATAGACATCAGATTTAATCCTTCCCTAAACAAATGGTGCAATGAAGTAACCTGTTCTACATGACTTAAACAATAGTAATGGCAAGTGACTTCAGTGTTTAGGGGCTGATGAGCTTTCTTTAGGATTGAGATGGATCACAGCCCTGGAGTTTATATGATAATGTTGCTTCTTTGCCTGCTGCACTGATCTGCAGCTCAGAGGTGATGCTTGTGGCAACCTCATCCCTTGGGTTCCCCATGACTCATTCACATCTTCCTTTATCCAAGGTGGAAACCTTCCATTATTTGCCTGTGAAATAAACACTTTTCTGAAGAAAGCCGGAAAGGGCCCAATCTTGCAAAGTGCTAAGCAGACCCCAAAGCCTTTCATTCCCTCAGCTCTCCAGCCATTAGGATGCTCAAGCTTGTTCTTTCCACATTAGGCATGGCAGCAGTGGAGAATGCCAAGTGCTCATTTCTGGTTTACATTTTTCTGTCCATTAGTTGATCCCTCATTTCTGTTTGGTTGCAACTGCAAGGCTGCTGCACTGTATCAGTAAAAAGTAAAACCTGTTACATAAAATCACCTAAAGAAAATATCAGTAAATTCCTTATGAGATTTTATCTGTTTGAATTACGTTCATATGACTGATGTTGTGTACTAAGACGAAAAGAAAAAAAGCTGACAGTACTCCTGGCCATTTTAAGGTATCTTGCAATTTTTGGGAGTCTTCTCCTTGGGCTGATCATAAGACAGCAGTGAAATAAGGACCTTGTAACCAGCAGTGCAAAGAAGTCACACTATTCTTGCTGTAGGCTCAGAACTGTTCTGGTGTAAGTGCCTTTATCTCATTGTTGCTAATAGGTTACTCCTGAAATAAACCACACTTTGGGTAGGCTAAACATGTGCTCAGAGCATTTTGGTTTTAAGAGAGGTAAATATTCTTGGGCTTTTGTTTGCCTGTATTTTACAAAGGCTTTTTAGTTTTTTTTTTAAAGGAAGTGGCAGGGCAAAAAGTGTTTCCATATGCTGTAGCATGGAGCTGAAAAGTAAAACTTGTTACTGGTGAATTATTATCATTTACTGTTTATACTAGAATGTTCATCATGCTGTGGGACCTACTCAGAGATGACAGGAAGGCATGTTTTCTTCACTGCAGAGTCCCCCAGATCAGTATAGGCACAGAGAAGAAGACATGCCAGAGCAGATAAAGAGTAGAAAAAGTCAACTCTGCTCGCTGTAATGTGGCACAATTGTTTCTTAAGGGTATTTCATGGGTAATGAAGCTAAACAGCTTAGTTTCATTATCCAAGCTGAGATAAATGTGTGGGGAATACATTTCAATACATCATCCAAGTCTCCATGTGATTTAAGTCTCCAGTCAAGTCACAGTCTGTTCAACACGACACCGCATTTGTATGAGTTGGACTTTTAAACACAATTAAAACTTCAGTTCCCTAAGGTCTGTGAAATCCAAATTTTTCTAAAGGATTTAGTGATTGCACAAATAAAGATGTTTCCCTGACTGATTAGTTTGGGATCACTGTGTCCCATCCCACATCCTGTACAGGACTAGTGCAGTCTCACTGTGCTCATAGCTCTGACTGAAGAGGAAGAGACAAACTGGAGGGTTGCTGTAGTTGCTGGGCTAGCAGCACTGGGCAGCTGGTTCTGGATCTTGATAAAAGGGTAAAAACAATATTTTCCATCTTCTTGAATGGAGAAAGGCCCTGTCCCTCTGAGAGTGTCCTGAATATGTGTCTTAGGGAATTCTGATTTAACCATGTTTCTTATCCAGTGTAAAACAGATTGCTTTAAAATTTCTTTTAGCTGCAATCATCCTAGAAAAGTTTTAAAAAACAGGTGACAAGTCTAGGATGACATGAAGATGGTAGAGCCCTTGTCTGGCCTTTGCCTGCTTCTTTCCAGCAGAGTTGCTGTCAAGGGTTTAACCTGTGGTGTTTGTCTTGGTGATGTCCCTTTACACGTCTTACTCTCTTCAACCTCAATTACTCACTCCAAACCATCATTTCTGTCTCCTCCTCTCCAGAGCCTGTACTGAGGGAACAGGAAAGGTTCAGTAAATCAAACCAGAAATCACTGAGGAAGCACTCACAGATATCCCTGATAGCAAGATTCAGCTTCACTTGCTTGATAAATGATGTGATCCAGCAGGTGAAACTTTCTGGTTTGAGTTCTTTGATAACCCCATACAAATTGTTGCTCCTTGCAAAGCACTATGCTGTTCTTCAAGCAGTGGGTGGAAAGCAGACGTGTGTAAGAGGTACAGGAGCCACCAGAAGGATGGCTCATCTGCCTGGCTCATTTGCTCATGTGCCCTCCTATGATCTCAAAAATCTGCTGCGACTCTGCATTCTGAGGAAAGGCCCTAATATGCAAAACAAACATGATGCTGGCAATGCAACATTAAGCAACTGATGATGTTAAGAAATGTTCTAATACTCGTGTTTGAGGCCGTCTGGTCTGGTTAAAACCTCCTGAGCCTCTTTAATAGATGAATAGTGCATATTACAATGAAGTGCTTTAGGATAAAAGTCTTCCTCTTATTGTTGCTTCATTCACTGAAATGAATATTTTCTGATTTACATCCCCCCCTGCCTCTCTTGTCTTCATATGTATGCATTTATGTGCTCCATGTATATAGATTTGAAATATCATTTTTTATATCTTGTGTCTTGGGAAATATTTTTCCCTGAAGATATCTGGCTTTCCCTAATGTGGGCTAGTGGCAGTGACTTAATGAATTTTAGCTTCTTTCCATAGGAACTTTCACCAGAAATACTTCAGTAATAGGATAGTACTGAATATAAGTAGAATATAAATGTTGCACAGTTTAAATGCCTGCTTTGATGGAAGGGGGCAGAATTACAAATGTCAGGTTTTCCAAACTGTTTGGAGATGACTGGATTCATTTGAAACAGATCTCCATTGCAGAGAAACAGCCTGGGGGTAGATTGATCTTGTTTACCTACTGCTATGTTTTTTTTCCAGAGTTGTTTGTGCAGAAATTTACCCATGCAGGACTGCATGCATTAGGAAGGTTGGTTTGTTTCAAACCATGTAACTGATTTTCTTTAGACAATCTGGGTTGTCAAAAAAAGAATAAAAGGGGGAGGGGGAATGAAATGTTGCCCTCTTTCTTAAACTTTGAAAAGAAAACTCAGGATTCTTTTAAGCCTTAAAATGTTTCAATGCCTCCGTCTTACTGCAGTGTCCCAGTGCAATTGTTGCATCACCTGAAAGAAATATTTGGTATTTTTCATTCCTAAATTGTGGACGGACCCAAAGGACCCAGTGTAAGAGGTAACATCCAGACTGGCATGCTGTGGTACTATTTCTCTGTCAGGTTTGTTATTTCCCGCATTCTGCTGAAAGAATGTCAAAATGGTGCTGCCACACAGGTTCCAGCATCAAAGAGTGCTTCCCTCACCCACACACCCTGCTGGGGCCTTGGGGTAAAAGGAAAGAGAATATGAGTTTCCCTGTGACAGCATTATTCTTTCCATTACAGTGGTTCTTAGAGGCCACATGTAAAGATCAGGGCTTAATTGCACTTGCAGCCATGAGGTAGAAAAAAACGAGCGTCACCCTGAAGACACATGTAAATAAAACACCCTTGCTGGTCGCAAGTCAGACAAGTGTACGAGGTGGAAATGGGAGAGAAGCTACAAGAAATAACTGAGGAGCAAGATTGCTGCATAGTAAAATGTGTACAGAAACTAAAGGGAAGTGTACTTTTCTTGAGTGTCAGGCAAGAAATAAATCTCACCAACCTCTGAAGAAGTGTCAAGACTCTGGGGCAGAGTGGCTGGACTTGGTGCTTGCTGAGAGAATTAACAAGCCTGGCAATAAACCCCTGGGTTATAATGACTCTGAAGAGTTACATTTGCTTTGGAATTTATTTTTATAAAAGCATGAAATTTTATGTGTAAACAAGATCTATAACCACCTATACAGAAGTAAAGATTTTTAGTACCTCTGAGAATGAAGGACTGTGTTCTGTGTGCTCCAGGAGGACAGACCTTGCATTAGAACTGTAGGATGAGAGCTCAGTGAGTAACTCAATATTAGTTATTTCATAAGCTTTGCCTTTGGTGAACATAAAATATTATTTCCTTGAATCAATTTATTATATGACTTTTTTTTTCTTTTCTACTTCCTTCCAATATTCTTCTGCCAGACTTCCTCTCAGCATATCCTGGGTCACCCAGATGCCAAACCAGAGGATATAGCTAGGATGTGGGAGCATTTCCAGCCAGATCAGAGAAGGGGCAGCCCTCTGTAGTGTCTCAGGAGAGCTTGCCCTCACCACCTTGCTCTGCCCTTCTCCTGTGAGAGGAGACACAGACTCGCTCCTCTTCAGCTGGCAACATTGCAGCAGCCTACAGAGTATCTTCAGCCGGTCACTGGGTTCCAGCTCAGCAGGAGCTGGCAGGTACAGGGACAAAAAAGGAAGGGTGAATTGGAGAAGGGCAATTTTTTTTTTTTTTTTTTTTTTTTTTTTTCTGAAATCCTCCTTCTGTTTTTCTTCTGGGAGCACTGGGGTCTGAGTTATGTTCAAGAGTAGCACGGATAAAGCTGTTGCCTTCAGCAAGAACACGCTGAAAAGCAAACTTGCTGGAATTACACTTTTGGTTATTGCTCCCATGAAGCAACAGCCTTGTGAACTTGGTGATAAATCAGGGCCCAAAGCCCACAGCGATTATGAGGTGAAGTACAGAAAAGAAACTGCAAAGGAAAAAGCCAAGACAATGAAGGAGGTATTGATTTGATTTTGATAGCTGCTAAACAAAATGGGCTGACAAAAAACCATTAATGTCCCTTTCAGACGCCTCTGTGGGAGGTCAGCTGCCAAACAAGAGAGGAAATGGTGGGGGTGAGTTATGTGTTTGCTATAAGACTGATGACTTCTTATGCTTGATGGAGCCAGACTTACTTGATAGGGGATGATCTAGCATATCAGAGAAAGAGCTGGGCTCTTGTTTCTGATGGGGAATCCTGAAGGAGAGACAGTGGAAGAGTGTTGCTTGCAGTGGGCTGGCAGCAGTTGGCTGTGGGGAGTGCCTGAGCTGTGCAGATCCCCCAGGGGTGTTGCTGGGATCAGCTGAAGATGGGCTGTTCTTGTGCAAGGCACAGGAATCCTTCTCAGGGAGTAGTGCTTGGGGGCAGGTTCACTTGTGAATCTTCCTCATTCTGGTTTTCCTTTACTCCTCCAGGATCAAAATATTCCTTTTTGGGTCATTTGTGTCACGGTTAACCTGCACAAATTTTTGCCAAATAAGCAAGATACTGTTTGAAGACAGTGGGACTTTTCTGCACAAACTCAAGTTGTTTCAGTAAGGGAGAAAGAAAGAGCAGCTGAAAATCAAACATTTTATTATTCATAATGGCTAGTGAAGATGGCTAAAACAGGATGCTGGCTACAGCACTGGTTCTTTCTTCTGTTTTAACACCTCTGTAGCAGGCAACTTGAAAAACTCAACTAAATTCTGCTGTAATAAACAGGCAAAGTTTAATTACAATGCAATAAAGATAGCTTAACTAGTTTTCAAGTGGTACTTAGCTGATTGGATAAAGGAAGCCTGAAAAAATATTTTCCCATTCATTTTCTTCACATTTTTTCACTTTGTTTTCACATTATGCACCATAGAAAATTGTTTTCAGTTTGTCTTGTGTGAGTGACAGAGTGTCTTAAAACACTGTGGATTTTCAAAGCAAGTCAATGGCTTGTTTACTCAAGTGTTGCCTTGTGGGCCAGAGACCCACATTTCACAGATCTAGTACCCCAATGGGTACTTAGTCTCTCTAAAACTCTCCTCTATTTTTAAACTCTCCTCTGCTACCCAGTTTGCTTCTATTTCGTGTGAAAAAAGATAATCTACAGAAGGTTACTTGAAAAAAATTTTCTTTCACTGCAGAGACCTGATCTAGAAGTCTGAAAATTACTAATAGACACAACTTAAGTGAGATTGTGGAGTGCTTTTTCTGGATACCTTACGAAGTAATGTAAAAAATTGCTTCTGCTTGACCAGTGGACCTTTCCTTGGCAGCAAAGCTGACTTATAGGATTTCTTTGTGATCCCCATCCTCCCTTTGCTCCCTATTACCCATTTCACCAGACTTTCCCATCTTGCCTGCGCCCACATTAGTGTTTCAGAGTAGTGCTGTAACCTTCCTGACATGAGTAACAAAGCTTTAGAAGACACTAGGAGTTGATTTTTTTACCCAGATGACTTCTCCAATGCAGTTTGTAATAAAACATTGAAAATTATCAGTGTATCCAGGCAAACAGTGATCTGTTTTCCCCATCCCCAGGTAGTAGAGACAACACACACACTCTTTAGCTCCGAGTGCCACTGGTACCTACTCTAATCTCTCTCCTTTTGACAGTTATCTTTATCCTTAACCCAGCTACCACTTTCTCTTTTCAGTTTTCAGTGTCTTAAGCATCTGCTAAGCAAGCAAATTACACAATTGGTGTGTGAAAGTGTACACAATTGGTGGCTTCCAGGACTTATATTTCCATTACTTGCATCAGGACAATGCTAATGAAGTATGAAATCATGCTGACCAGGAGGTGTTTTCTAAGCAAATTCTACTCCAAAATAAGTAGGCATATGTGTCTGATGGAGCAGTGGATGTTGCATGGCACAAGGAGGGCCTTGGAGAGCCATATGTTTGAAGGCTGGTGGTGACATTTCTGCTTTTCTTCCTTATATGGTTCATTACTACAGTTTGTTTGCTTTCTTAATTGCTCTCTCTGTTGCTGAGTCTCTGTGGACTGTAATGTATGTAAAACAATGTGCATGATTCAAGAAAAATCAAGGGTTTGACTGTCCTATTGTAGATACCAATATGTGAAATACCATTAATTACAAATTAAAGGCACCCACTGTATGTTGAGCTAAATCTTAAACTGGTACTAATTCAAATCCTTTGTTCATTCTGTAATTTAGTATTTCAGAGCAGCAGATTTGCTCTATAGCAGTGTAGTGCCTAAGGCACTTGCAAAAGTGTGCATGCACCATAGCGGTTCCAGCAGAAAGGAGCTTGCTTTGTCTGAACAGGCAAAAAGTCTGGAGAAATGGGAGCATTTTAATTCTTATTCCACAGAAGAGGCAGACTGCAAAATTATCAGACTTGCCCGCAATCTCCCCGGGTCTTCACAAATGTGGTGGTGATTCAATTTCCCGATTGTGATTTTAATCACAAATTCTGAAGTAATCGATAACGTGCTTATTTGCCATCCCATTATTGCAGCAGTATTTCGTTGTTAAATACCCCACAGTGCCATTAAAAACTAGGTTATTTAAGAATTGTAACTAACATGGGCACTTGAGGCATTTCTAAAGGAGATAGTGTGTGAGCTGTTCCATATAAGTAACAATAAAACAAAGTACTTGATTATCCAACAAAACAAACCTGCTTAAGTACTTTGGAGAAAGCCTGACAGCGTCATACCACCATGGCACATCCTCTTCACTACTCTGCAGGGCACTGTAAAGTGGATGCAAAATGAAAGAAAAGATTGAAAAGGGGCTACCTTAATCTGAGGCCAAGAGTGAGAACATGTCCCCTCGTTCTCTGACACCCTGAAACAGAGGCACACCACAGAAGGGGAAATTCACAATGGCAGATTGCAGCTTTGAAACTCCAAATTCAGCATTAAAGAAAATTGAAAAGTGGCTGACTAGGCTGGTGGCCCACTGGAGTAATCACCTGTGGCCGTGTTTTCAAACAAAAGCTCAGGTGAAAGCCATAGGGTGACCAACAAAGGGACAAAAAGCTAATTTTCCACTTGCCTTTTGTTATAAACAGTAATAAACTGTGACTTCTGGTCCTAGAGGCAGAGCACTCCAATGAAGTGAATTCTCTGGCAGAAATGATACCTTAAGACACTTTGGGCAAGAGAAAAATTATTGTTGTGCCCTCCCCAGCTCCCCCTCTCCCCAGTCAGATTAAGCTACTGGTATTGCATGAAGATGCAAAGAACCGAAGCTAACCAGCTAGGCAAAGATTTAGCCAACAGAGGAAATGTCTATAGATAGTTTCCTGAATCCCAGCTGTTAAAAAAAAATTAGAAACTGAGCTGACATATGGATATCACAGCATTGTTTCTGCTTTCTGCATAGGAATGGGCTTCTAATTGGGTTTTCAGTACATGTGCTTGCTGTTAGAATTGGTTTGGATAAACCTGCTGGGAAGTTTGTTTTTAATGCATTGTTTTAGCAATGTTCTTAGCAACATTCTGGTAAGATCGATATTTAATGGCTTTGAAAGCATTCGAGTAATTTTATTTACAACTGTGAATGAACATTTTGGAGAACTGTTCTTTTTTAGTTGCCCTTTTTTCCCATTTGGTTATCAATATGATGGAGATAAGAAGACAAATCCTGTTCATCTCCTATTGATTTTGGACTAAGTGAGCAATCAGCCCCTGTAACTCTACTCCTCCACATGCTCAAATAACATCTGTAAAAGCAGAGATGTAGTGACAGATGTGAAGGCTAGATACAGATGCATCACTTTTGCAAGGGAAGCATTTAATAGAAAAAGGAGAAATGAAGTGAGTATAGAGAGTAGTTAGGGAAGGTTAACTGAATTGTTTGCACTCTTGTAAATGATACTAACTGAAAACATAATTTTTCTGTTAACCAGTTTGGGAATTCCTTGCTGCCGAAAGCTTGACTAGGCTATATGAAGCAATTAGTACAAATATACTACAACATTTAGGAGCACAAGCTTTTTTCTTTTTTTTTTTTTCTTATTTTTTAATTTTACAACAATAGAAGAAGCCAAATGCCCTTATATATTACATTAATGAGATAGATTGCTACTTTTAATGGAGCCTCTGTGCTCTGCACTGCACTCTATGCAGATTTGCTAGTTAATAAGCCCGAACAGTGTTTCTGTTCATGGAAAATGAATCTGAAACATTTGTCAGATTATCTGTTTGGCATGCCTGACTGGTGTCTGGAGTGGCACTTTGCTAATGTGCTATTACTCAGTGTCATTAACCCTCAGAAGTGATTGAAAGGTGAATTTATATTTGCATCATGCTGCTCAGAACAGGCGGTGCTCTGGATTAATCTGGTGTCCTGTGAAATGGTGCTGCACAGGATAAAACGAACCAAGCATCTCACAAAGTGTATATTCCTAACTCGCGGTGGCTTTTTTCACTAGAGGAGTGTCCTGCTGTGATTATGGTAAAATGCAGGCACAAAGTTGCCTGTGGGAACGTTTGTTTGTTAGCTGTCTGTTCAACATTATTAAAAATCCAAAGTTTTTTTAATTCCTGTGAAAAGCTTCTGATTGCTTTACCCATCAGCATTAAAACCACGTAAAATATTTTGGCAACTGCATTATACATAAGTAGCTTTGAAATATTGCATTTAAAAAGGAAAGATTGGTCTGGGAAATGCAGAGCTGATTTTTTTTTTTCTTATTGATTTGGAAAGTGTATCTGTTTTCATGCAAGTAGATTACTTTCATCCTACAACATAGTTCCTTCTCCACTGAAGAGGAGGAATTTCTTATTTTCTTTCTGTAAGCAAAACCATCATTGTTTGTTTGGGTTAAATAACTATGGAGGGTTTTGTTGTTTTTTTTTGTTTGTTTGTTTCCTTTTTTCCATGCCATGATGTTTTTACAAACAATATTCATTGCAAACAATTTTTAATGAAGTATGCAAGTAAAGCCACAGTCTTTTCATTTGTGTGGATTTTGCAGGTGACATGGTGTTTGCAATGACCTGTTCAGGTGTGCAAGGAAATCCAGACATATAAAAAGGAATTGGTTATTGCTTATGGAAAATATGGAAAGATGAAGAAAGAGAAGGCAACTGTGATTGTTCTGTATTTGATTTCTTTCTGCTTGGTTTTGCATAGCATTTTGAAGCTTGAAATACTTTGGTTTCTGATTTTTTTTTTATGTAGTCCTAAAATATTGGTATATTTTTCTATGTAAAAAGGCAAACAAATTCTCAGGATTTTTGCACCATAATTCACAAAAGACAGAGGAGTGCGACACACTGTGCTAATCAGCTTTTGGCACACCACAGAGTTGGAAATTGTTTCAAAACCCCATTGAATGGGGATTTTATTTCCTATTTTGACAGCTCAGGTCTTCCACTTAGTCTGCAGACAAAATACCCACTGCTCCAGCAAGTTTTAACTGTGTAACTGTGTCCTGAGAGCCTGCACCCAAACAGCACTGGGAATGAAAACAGAGAAAGGTGTGAGTGAAGTCTGTGACATTAATGACTCATTGTGACAATGGGCACAGAGCAGGTCCCAAATGAGAGGTGTCAGGGTAATAAATGACTCCTGGAAGCCATGGTGACGGGCGCGTGTCCCGGACTGGGACACGGAGGCGCACAGCAGCGCGGTGCCGTGCCTGCGCTGGGACGCCGCTCGTCCCACATCTCTCTGGCAAGATGTACATCCTTACTCATTCCCCTTGTAGTAAGGATTAGTGTTGTCTCCATTTGTGACGCTTAGTCCTTTTCCAGGGACTTGAAAAATAATGGACTTGCTATTCTTCTCAATTAGTTCTTTATTTTCTTTAAGCAGATAGATATCAGTTTTCTGTCATCATTCCTTAATAATAAAAGAGTACTGATTAGCCTAATTGTTATAGTAATTTGACCTCAAACCCAGGAGCAGTCACCCCTGAATTTTATTGTTCAAAAAAGGATAAATGTAATGCAACCTTGAATGTCTTTCCAGTCGTTGATTAGCTGTGTAACCTAAGTACTGAGATTCCTCTGTATGTTATTTTTGCTGTTATTGTATGATAAAACAAAGGAAAGAAATCCCGAGGAGTTCATCTACATTGACACATTAGATTACAAGAGTTTCTCCAGGGCATTTGTTCATCATGTATAGATAAATTCAATCTCTCACTCCTTTTCCTTTAATGGAAAGATTGCTGCAATGTGGGAGTTAATTAGCAGAGCTGTTTATGAAAAGGAAGGGGGGGTGGGAGTTAGGCATGGGTAGATGGATGGATGGATGAATAGATAGATGCTGAAATGAATTTAATTTGTTAAAAAAATCCAAGTGTAAAGGGGAATGCAAAATTTGGAATTTGCCCATATTTATAAAAAGAAAATATTATTTGCTGTCAGCCCTGGAAGAGCATTGTACAGTGGATATTTTAAATTTTTCTATGTGCACATGTGTTTTTGTTATCCAAAAACACTGGACATTTTGTAATTCTGCTTGCTAAAGAGCAATTCCGTTCATGTCACTCAATGGAAGCAGGATGGGCAGCACAGAAAAATGAATGAAAAAACCAATGAAATTTAAGAAATGGTGAAGTAGAACCTGAACTGGTGGTGTAGTCTGTTAGTTGAATTGTTATTTCAATGAAGCAAATATGTGTTATAACAGGTTTTGTAAAGAGAAGGCGATACTATTAATTTTGCCTTTTAAAAGGCAAATCTGGGTCATATTTCAGCCCTATTTATTATTCTGTATATCACTGATTTTGTAAAAAGTTACAAACTTCAACAAATACATTTAGTTTTCAGCATTTCATTTAAATGGGTATAAGGCAGGGACCTTCTCCTATTGTTAATGACTAATTCTGATATAAGTCTGAACAGATTCAGATTTTTCTATTTCTGATGGGTCTCCATTCCTGGTCTACATCCACAAAGGAAGCATCCTTGTGGACCAGTACTCTGCTACTTGGATTTCCATTCCTCTGCTCTGATGTTTATTTCATTTCATTTCTGCTTTCTAAATAAAGTAGTTGTTACAAAAATAAGTATAAAAATATTCAGTAGCTCCTGAAATTAAGGAGTGATCTCATGAAATAATTTATACCAATTTTAACTATATTTATGTAACTGTTTATTTTTAAGAGTTGGTTGAAGCCTTTTCATTAGACTGCATACATATATATAGGTTTAGCTTAATATTGACTCAGAATCACTTTTCATTATAAACATAAATGTTTAAAAAACACACAGATGTCTTAGGAGCACTACAATTATTTGTAAAACCCATTAGCAGGATCCATACAGAGCTCCCTCTGAGCTTTAAGAGGGAAAGTGCAAGGTTCAAAGTCAAAATGCAGCAAAATTTGTTGCCAATGAGCCTGTATGGAGTGATAGATGTAAACATGTCAGACAAAGTACATATTGAGGTCACATAGAAATACTTTGAAACTTGCTATGAGATAAAATATATTTCATAGTTGCCTTATTTTGGGTTGATCTGGAAGAGATTGCCCTACTGAATATGAAATCAACATGTTCCCCAGCCTCACAATTGTTTCATTTTGTGATATAATGAAGAAAAGAGTATGGCTGTGTTCATGTGCAAGTTGAAGTACAGATTAGAGAAAGAGGACATTTTGCCAGAAAAGGAACCTGCTTGCACTGTTTGCTCCTCCATTGCCCTAACTGAGGTCTTGGACTTCTGTAGTTTTTCATACTCTAGGCTGAGCCACACCTCACCTAGAAGCACCATCCCTCCTCCTCCCCACCCCTCACCCCCAGCAGGTCTTTTGAAACAAACATCTCCCCATGGCTTGTTGATAAGCCCTGTTCTTGCTGCTCACAGCAAAATCTATCTTTAGGTAGGTTGTAAGATATCCAGCTGCCCATGGCCTTCTCACAGAAATGTCTCTCCCATTTATCTCTTGAGGTTTTCCATTTCCTAAAGCTGCGTGCAAGATCACCTTTTTGGTCACAGACATGCAGCATGGCTATACACTGACCATCACCAACAAAGTGTTCCGAGTCTATGCTTTTTATATAGAAATAGTAGCAGAGAGAATCCTTCTACTGGGATCTTGCCTCTGACAGACTTTCGTCAGGTTCACAGCAACCTTATGTAGGCCATGTTTTCAAATATTATCAATCCATGCTCTTCTCACTAATAAAGGGAAGATCTTTAACCCATTTTCAAGGCAATAAGCTGGTGAAAACCACTTAGGGCAAACGTCTCGCTATCGCTTGAAAAACGAAAACCGAGGTGGGGACTTGTTTCTTTGTCCACATGAGAAAGCACCCATTGCTCCTTCTTGAGTGCTCTGGGGGGCTCTGTGATTCTTATATTTTAAATTTTTAATTGTTTTGTTAGCTTAACCTGCAGTTGACCCATACAGATTTCATTCAGAGTGGTGCCACTTAGTAGTAATGCATTTTCTGACACCCTGTAGAAATTATGCTGCCGGCATCGCAGTCTGGCCCATCACCCAGGCGGGGCTTCTGACGGGCTCATCCCCTGCCAGAAGGAGTCTTGTACAAGGCTGCTCTTTTATTATTTAGCACTTTGTTTATGGCATTGAACTTGAACCCTGGAACTTTCCAAGTCCACTTCCCAGGGATTCAAGGGCAATTATTAACCCCCACAATGCCAATAATCTCCAAGAAGCCAAAACTCTGTAGTTGTGTGTGTGCACCTGGCTGATGTGTATGAGGCATTTGCTTACTGCTTGACAACTCTAAATTAATATATCCCTCATTTTCTGCAAATCCCTCAGACCCATCTGTGTGAGTCCCACTGGGGGCCAGACACATCCCTTTGAATGCTCTCAGGTGTGGGCATAGCTCCCTGAAGACAAAGCTTCCTTTAGCCTTGGCTCTGTCAGGATTTCACGCTTGATGTTCTAATGCCATCATGTATTTAGATTCATTGCCTGCAGAAAGAGGTATTTAGTCCCATTATTTGCAGTGCTTGCCAGCATCTGATACCAATTTCTTCACTCAGAGGTTTTAAAAACATGTAAGTAAAATATACTTGCAATGTAAAGAAGGGGAACCAAACAGGGACATTACCACACTGGTTGCTGCGGACATTCACTGCTCTGTGCTTTCTTGCAAATGTGATCCTTTGGGAAATCAATTTTAATTAAAGAACCCCAAAACACAACGGGTTGCAATTAAAGGCTTCAGCCTTTTGAACAATCAAAAGAAGGCAGAATTCAGGTTTTGTTTTAGAATGTGAGTGTGAGAAATTAGAATATTTTACGTCATGAAGTAGAAAAACAAAGATAGATTCATCAATGTTTTGTTTTGAACTTGAAGTTGGGGCTCCGGAAAACATTGGGCAAGAAAATAATAATGCCAAGAGCAGCCTGTTGATGAACAAGCAGAGTTCTTGTGGTGACACATCCTTCCCTGTGTCTGTCTGCAGGGGTGTGGGGAAGAGCAAGCCAGTGCACGAGCACTTGTGTCACTTGGGTTTCAGAAGGATATCACCTTCATGAAGGTCCTGCTCAGGCCCAAGGGCTCTCTTTGTTGGTTACTTCTGAAAGAAAAAGGCTTTAAAATTAAGCTGAGTGACTCAAAAACAAACATGTGTGAAAATGCTTGAATAAGTAGCCAATCCTGCACCTTTTATCTCTTGGCCCCATCTCTGCCATGGAGAAGGGTTTCTTTGTACTCAAATGAGCTGGATGCAGACAGCAGCTACCCATAGTCCTGATGCAGCTGTACTTTGAGATCTTCAGATTTTGCTCATTTTTTACACAATGGCTTAAACTGCCTCCTAGGGCAGAGGTGTTTAAACTCTCTCCTAGGTCCTACCTGCCAGGTGGCTGCAGCATAACACTCTTCAAAGCACATGGGGCTGATCCAGACTTCATCTCTGCAGCTGCTTGGTCTGCCCTTCCCAGTGCAATGGGAAGCTAAAAATGTAAATGCTATAGCACTGGCATGAATTTTGTCCTAAACAGAGCTGTATGTCCCTTAGCTTTGAAACTGTGGACTGTGCGTCAAAATAAAATGTGGCAAATGGTTATGCAAATGAGGAAGGGAAAATGTGTTATTTCTTAAGCGCGAGATCTTGCAAACGGGTGTCTGCTGGCTGACAGAGCCCTGCCCTCACGCTGAGCTCTGAAAAGCTCTGCAAAAACAGGACAGGGCATCTCCGCTTACTGGCTTGCGAGATTAGGACTGGTATAATAAGGGGGTGGAAAATCTGTGGAGCCATAATTTTCCTTACAGAAAGTTAGTTTGGGAAAGTTCTTCTGGAGACAGATTATCATTGCTTCAGAACTGAGAACCCACAGGAAGATACAAAATGATTGCCGTTCCATTTTAAAAGGGACATTAGATGTGAATTTAATCTAACCTATCTCTTTGCATTAGACAGATCATGAATTATCTCTGATGATTACTGGAATTCTCTGTAAGCATTTGAAATACAGATCAGATGCTATGACAGTAAAATTGAGTAGGAAATGACCACAGACAAGTGGGAAACTGCCTGTCCTGCCTTCATCAAGAAGGAAAAAAAACCAACACATTTTAAGCCTTTAAAAACAAATTAGATGGTCTCAAAATCCTTCTGGTGTTGATAATCTTCACATGCTTTACTGTTTATATGAACTCTTATATTCAGCATTTTTAATCTCATTACTTTATTCCTCATTAATTTGATAGCCAGTTTATTTCTCATCTGTCTAGTGTATATAATAAAATTCACTAAGTAATTGATGAGGAATCAGCTGAGAAAATAAAAATGAACAAATGCCCCATCAGGCAGCTGTTCCCCCTGTCCTGACAGAGCAACAGACGGGGAGAGAAAATCAGGAGTTACCCTCCTCTGAGTAATTTGTTGTTGGTGCTTTACAAGGTAGCATTTGTACTTTGGTGGCTAGAATCTCTTCTGATCCGATTTGCTGTAGCATTTCACAGGGTCAGCTGGCGCAAAAGCTGTGCAATTGTGATTCATGACATACGTGACTTGCACCACAGTTTTGTTAATGCTGGAGACCCAGGTTAGGCCAAGTTTTGTTTTTCAAATAAAGAGAGATCTTGAGGGAGAGAAGCACTTTTTTGATTGATCATTAGATCCTTATATTGCCTTTTTTTTTGTTTCTGTGTTTTAGACTGCAAATAAGAGTTATTTTTCACTTTTCAAAATGAAAAAATGATGCTGGAGTGTCTGTTTCAGCGCCCTGTCATTGGATGGGCACATATCTGCAGTTCTATCTCACTCATAGTTTGTCATGAAAAGCAAACTTCTCCTAATAAACTAGAATTCTATAGTGTTTATTCCTTGCATAGAACACTTAAATTTATTTTCTTTTTCTCACAGGACTATTTTGAGGATATAATTATTAATATTTATTAATTTAATTTTCTTTCATTAAAACTAACAGCCAATGTTTTAATTTTTAATGCTACTTTTGGTATACCTAGTACTAGAGGGAACATAAGGGTCCTCCTGGGAATCTTGTTAAATTTATAGCTGACCTATCCACTATGACTCATCAGTCTTCAGAGAAATTAGAGGTCCATTTTGGCACTCCTTTGTCTCGGTTTTTTATCTGCAGGAGGGAGGAAGAAAGGGAGGTAGGTATTTAAACACTTAACAGCTCAGTAACTTTACAGACCATAAGTGAAAAGCTTATTTCTAAGTGATAGTCAAGCAGTGGTGAATTTGGTCCCACATGCTGAAGGAGAGAAAGGGATAGAGTATAGTCATGTATGTTGAGGTGCTGATAAGTCAGTGCAGAAAAAAAAAAACAGCTTATGCATGAAAAGCATCAGCAGGTGTTTTTTGCTTAAGACTGCTGTTTCGAGGATGAGCCCACTAAAAACAAAACAAAACAACAAAACCATCAAAATAACTAAATTTGTATTTAAAAGCAAAGTCTTCTTCAGGCACCCAAGTTCATTAAGCACTTATTTGTCTGAACTGTTTTTGCTGAGGTTTCCTGTGACTTGCTGACACCTCTAGAAGTTCCCCAGATTTTCTAATGATCACCAAAGTGTGTGCCATTGGGAGTAATGTGGGAAGCAGAGACCAGATGCAGCCATGACTCCATCCTCCTGCAGCTGGGCACTGTGGCTTGAGGCATCTCACAATGGGCAAGCTGCAAGGACAGGTGTTTAAAAAGGGTCATGCCCTTGGAGCTTTCCAAGCTGTGCAGCCCTTTGAAACACAGAGTCTTGTGCATAATGTAAGGTAGGATGGCATTTTTCTGTGGAGTATTTTTCCTGGCTGAAGGCAAGGATACACTTCAACCCACACAGTTGATGAGAGAAGTTATATGGCCAGTGAATCTTTGGCATGTCTCTGCCAGTTTGGATGGGAGGAGTTTATTTTCTTCACAGTGGCTAGTAACAGATGGGAAGTGGTGAATTTATTTCCTTGTTCTGCTTTGCTTGCATGTGTAGCTTTCACTTTACCTCTTAATCTGTCTTTATCTCAGCTCAGGAGTTTTCTCACTTTTACCCTTCCTGGACTCTCTCCCATGCCGCCAGGGAAGAGCTGACTGAACATCTGTGTGAAGGTTTATTGCCAGCTAGGGTTAAACCACAACACTGTGAAAATCATGTTGCTGAGCTTGGTTTTCTCTATTGATTGTGTCTTCACAATGTTTCAAAGGTGCCAGGAGCCTGAGAGGTTCCTTTATTCGTTTTCTTCCTTAACTTTCAGTTTTTAAGAAAAAAATAACAGGGTGCTTTTTGCCTTTTTTTATTTTTTTTTAAATTTTTTTTCCACCTAGATAAATAGCATTAACATTAACAAAAAGGGATCAAGTTTCACATGCGAATGACTTCTATGTGAAAATCTCTAGGAAAATCTGAGGGTTTAAAACTTATCTCCCTTAAAGAAAAGGAATGTGAATCTACAGTGTGTGGATTCTGTTGTGTGCTCTTCTGTTCTTTGTGTATCTATGATGATAAGTTTCTATAGATTTTAGCATATATCCTCTAGTAGTATGAAGGAACCTGTGTGGGTACAATTCTCATGTTTGTTGACAGTTTTCTGCAGCGTGTCTGCAGGCATTCAGCAAAGGTGAACAGAAACAGATGATGAGTTTTTTCACCTTGGAGTTTCTTATAAAAATATAAGAATAGGGGCTCTCATCCTGCACTGGTGAGGGACAGTTTGCAGGGTAGGGTGCAGGATACGGTGACTTGAATGGTGAACATTTGATGTGTTATCTGAATGTTGACCTTTATCCAGTTTTCAGGATTAGGCCCATATTCCTCTGTTCCTACAATGTTCTCCATGGAGTGTTTGCATGTTTTCAGATGTTCACATAGATGGTCTGCAGATGCTCTTCTGTTCTAGGTTCTGCTCTTCGTGTTGTTCCTATATCACACTGTTCCTGCACTTTGGGAAATGTCCAGAATCTCCCATCTCCAGTACTTCTCAGGATCAGTACCACACCAGAGATGTGCCCTTGCTGGTCTTAGGGCAAGACTTTAGAGGATGGAGAGGTTCCTCTTAGGCAGTGAGTTTATGCACTGGGTACAGAGCAGTTTGTGAGCTCACTCCCTGTCCTGTGGGTTTTGCTGGGGAACCCTTTGTATTCCATGTTTCCTTAAGCCTTAGACAGATAGCAAGGTCAAGTTCTGTACAAAGCTATATTTAAATTATCGGCTGTGGAAATGTGAATTCTGACCTTTTTATAAGTGTTCTTGCTACTTTGCTTTTATTGTTTTTATTCTTCGTTCACCAGTGTTCAAAAGGGGAAAAAAAAAAATCCATCAGAAGGTCTGAGACTGACATTTCCGAGTGAAACAGAGAGTGCAAAATTTCAGTTTGACCCTGGCACTGCAGCTGCTGAAATATTAATGGCATTAAATGCAGGTGAATCGGAAATGTGTGTGCGGGCCAAAGATTCCTCCAGGCGGTTTTCCTGGAGCTCTCCCGCTGCCAGAGTCGCTGCTGCTGGCGGGGCGTCTCCTCTGCTCACCCGAATGAGGAGTGACAGGGGTGATGAGGACGGCACTTATCGCCGCAGCCTTTCCTTGATAGGGAAAGCTGTCCGGCTGATCAGATTTAACAGGCAGCGCGCCTTGTGTGGCCGCTGCTGGAAAACACATAAGCCAGCTGGGGAACACCACGCATTCTTACACAGCGCCAGCTGCCGCTGCCCAGGCTGACCACGGAGGCTTGGGGACTTGGTGACTTTGTTGAGGTGAATCAGGACCTCAGGCTGGGCTGCAATATCTCCCTGGAACCGGGCCTCACCTGCAATGTTCCTGCATTAATTTTGTGCATGCATGTTGTAGTGGGCCACCCCAGCACGCGCTGCAGCGGTGAGGTAGGGGATCTACCCACTCTTCCTGGGAATTGCATGCTCTGTTAAACTGCAGCTTGAAGTCTGGAAAATGAAATAGTTGATGAATATTAAAAAAAAACCACTCTGAGCTGTCTGTCCCAAACAGCTTAGAGGATGGCAGTGCTACATAGCTGTCAGGCACTAAGCTTCCATAAGATTTTGGTGATGTTAGGAGGTGAAATATTTGGAAGCGGGCACTCTCACAGCTTGCAGAGCCATTTGAATTGTTAATTTCCATCAATGTCATGCCAGCTTTTTCACAGAACTGGTTAATGAGGTAAAACAGCTATTTCGATACTGTCACATTTAGGTTAGTGGAAAATCTGCTGTGACATAAATGGACTTTTAAAAAAGCCAAAATAAAATTAAATGTCTAATGACTCCCCACTCTCCTTTTTATTCAGGCAAAATAAAATGCTAAGAAGGGGATTTAAATGTTTGCATATGTGCCCAAAGCACAAGTTTCCCTCCTTTCCCCTTGCAGGACCAGAATAAACCTCATGAGTTTGTTTTCAAAGTGTGTTTTCCATCAAGTTTGTTTCCTCATTTTTCTTTAACTTTCTTTCTGCTCTTTTACCCCATCATTCTTTCCTCCCCCAACTGCCACCACACACCATCCTTGCTCGCTTTCTTGCAAAGCTGCCAAGAAACTGTGCGCAAATTTAATGTATGAATAACTGCTCGGTCTCTCAGTGACCTTGAAAAAATTGCTTTGCATCATTAAAAATTCATAGAAATGAAATTTTTGTGAGGAGACTAGCACATGCAAAATTAGTACTTGTTGAAATGCAGCTGGAGTACTCCAACCTCGTGAACTTTCAAAATTGTAATTCTTGTGAGGGCTAATTGTGGCCAGCTTACAGCTTGAATCAAGTGTTGCTGTTTGACTTCCTAAAATAATATCATGCTATGCATGATATACCTGTTGGCACATGCAGTTAAAGTGCAGGTAAAGTCGATGTACAGCTTAGCAGACACAAAAATGTTTAAATATTAAGTTTTGATATGCTGGTAAGTGTAAAGTAAAATAAAGTATAAGTAAAAGGATGCAATGCCTGAGCGGGATAGTTTGGAAGCAAGTAAATTATAATTCTTTTGCTGCTGTTAGTGGGCTAGGCTGCATATCCACTAAGTGACATTAGTGAGCTGTGGTGCCATGACATTCAAACTCATGTAAGATACATTTTCTTGAATTTAGCATTTACGTTTTCTCAGAATTTAGCAGTCCACATTTTTCCCCCTTGTGTTCTTCATTTAAACTGTAAAGCTTGGTTCTTCATCTGAGGGAGTGGGGAACCAAATAACACGTTTGTGTACTTGCTGCATTCCAGGTGTCCTTGTTTCCCTGTTATACATGAAAAGTGTTTTGCTGGTGAGAAAACATGATTAAATAGCAACTACTGAAGTACAGCATGTAGTAGCAAAGTGCACTTTGCATTCTTCAGCTGTGTGGCAGGACGGAAGCTTTAACAGATGTTACAGTTCAGGGAAATAGGATGCAATGCTGATGGTGCCTGTGTGGGAGGGATGCTGTCCCCACAACCTGAGGAGACCAGGTTGTTCTGCCCTGATGGAGGTATACACTCAGGATTTCCCAGTACTGATTACAGTCCTTGCAGTCTGGCTTGCAATTTTTGCAGTTTATTCCTTGAAGGCTGCTTGTTAAAACTGGAGAGCCCTGCAGTATTTTGGGTGTGATCCCAATTTTGTTAATACAAACTGGACACTTTCCATCTGTTTGCTGGATTTGAGATTTGGGTTCTTTCCATCCATGGGAAAGAAACTGATGCCTTTTATGTTTATGATCCATGGAGGCTCTTTTACACTGTCATTATTTAAAAATCACCAACTTTTTGGGTGATTTCCCATGCAATTCAATGTGTGTCACCAGAAGTGTGATGTCCCAGGCTCTGAAGCAGAGCTGGGGGCATACAAAGGCTGCAGCTGGCAGCAGCAGTATTTTGTTGTAAGTGGCTTTTGTTTGCCTGGCTCTGAGGCATGCCTGTGAGCTCGGTGGACATGCTGAATACCAGTTGCAGCTCTGTCATCAGCCATGCCACGGTCCATATTGCTGTCACAGTGTAATTAAAAAATCATTGCTCTCAGTACCGTTTGGCACTGTGGCTGAACCACAGCAGTGAGCAGCTCAGATAGGATGTGTCTGAATGTTAAGAAGTTTGACTTCCCAGTGTATTTGCAGCCAAAGTCTGTGAGAATAGCAATGCATGCATAACTTTGGGGATCAAGATCTCTTCTTTTTGATTTTCCTTTGTTCCTGGACATCTGTTTTCCTGCCTTTGTTATAGGGTACATTGTTTTGTTGGACACATCCTGTTGTCTTCCCTAGCGCCTTGCTGCTAGATGCCATTAGCATATATCTGGGCCACCCCTTGTGCAGACTTGTCCCCAGGTGAAAGCCCTTGTGGTCTGGGATGGAAAGAGGCTGCAATTTACTGAGTCCATTATCACCTCTGGACGTGTAGAATGGTAATGGAAGTGACAGAGGTGCAGCTGAAAATTGGTTCTTAATATTTTATGTGTTAAAGCTGAGGATTGGAAATCTCACACTGCTCTTCAGGGAAAATGAAGTGTGTGTGTCTCCCCTTCCCATCTCTGCCTGCCCTCCCATCACATTCAACCATTGGGCAAATCAGCTCTCTTTTTACACCTCCTCACGATGGAAACACTGCATCAACAGCAATGTTTTAAAAGATAATGGCATAGAATAGTCTGGAGAAAGATGAGCTGTGCTGAGTGGTAGTATGGCCCCATCAGGACAAGGACTGCAATGAAACTTTGTAGGACATACATGCCAGGCTACTTGCTCCTTCCTCTCTGCGAGTTAGGGATAAAACAAATAGACTGTTGTGAAGCAGCATCCTCGAATTGCTTTCCTTCACATTTTGTAGTTTGTAACCTGGGCAGCTTCATCCTCCTGCTCTAATGCTTGCAAATTATGCTCTTTTATCAAGGCAGCTTCCTTCCCCTGCCTCTGCACATACCCACCAAACTATTATTCAAGATTACTGTTCATCTATTCATGTGTAATGTGTCATGGATACATAATTTTACATAGTTTCTTCTACTAAATGACTTATGCAAATGACAAATTAACCTCCTGGCCTTTCACCAAACTCTGTCTGCTGACTTTCTGCATCTTCTTGGTACCGATTACAAGCAATATTAGATGAAATTGGTTCTTGCAGCTTGGCTTTATTAATTTTTCGTGTTCTTACATCAGTTAAAACACTTAAGACTGGGTGCTAGTGTGATTCCCATTGACCCAGAGATTTCTTGAGTGCTTTGGAGGACTCCTTTCCTTTCTCTTAGCCTCTGCTGTGCAAATACTAAGGCTGGGAGTAAGAGTGCAGCTGAAAGGTATTTCCACACATACAAAAGGGACTCTGGCTTTCCCTGCATGCTCAGCATGTTTGAATGAGATAATCAGTAAGGTATTGCATCTCTTGCCTCACAGGTGAGTCTTGCAGCAAGCAGGCTCGAGGACCTTGCTTTGTAAGGTCCTTTTAATGCTTCCAGTTGGCCTGAATTGTAGCAGCCCCTAAGTGCAGTCACAGCCAACTTCATATCATGGGTGCCTCACTGTGTGCATTGTTTCTGCTGTCCTACTCACAACCAGAAATGTTGAAATATTAATGCAAACCACCATTTTGTCGTTGTTGTTACTGTAATGGGCTGTGAGTTTTGTAGATAATAGATTAACCTTGGATTTAGGGCATCTAGGTGCTAGCCATGGGTCTGCAGACGACTTCTGTTGGTACAGATATGCAATTTATCCACGACTTGGTTCTTCATTTTTTAATGAAAAGTAAACACACTTTCTCAGTAGAGTAGTTATGACATAACTGTTACTAATTTGGAAACTGCTCATCTATGATGCCATTATGAAAATGGAAATGCTTAGGAAGATTCAATATTACTCACCACTTTACAAATTGGTAAAATAAAACCTTGAAAGAACTTGGTTGTAAACAAGACTGAGGCATCCTAGCTAATTATGTCTATAGTGTGCTGAACTAATTTAACACAATGGAAAAGTGCCACCCACCCCCATGCTGGTCCTGTTCCTCTTCTCCACAGAGATGCTCTGGGATGCAGGGAACACCATTAGTGGTAGCTGGTTGAAACTGGAATGCAAGAGATACATGTGCCACTTTGAGGGGAAATTTCCAGGATAATAAATTACTTTTCTTCAGCAGTTCCCATTTGACTGCTGTCCAAGTTATTGGGATTTTTTATAATTCAAAATTGGTATTATTGAAATCAGCAGCCTTGCATGCCATATGGATGCACATAAAATATGAAGTCCAGCCTTTTCATGCTATTTTACTTCAAGTTTTTGCTTGCTTGATTTTAAATAAAGAACAAGGCAATCACCCTATTAAGATTTTATTGACTTAATACACAGAAGGAATCCTAACTAAGAACAAAGAGCAAATGTTTCCTCTAATCCCAAATGCATTTTATCTGAAAGAGAAGAAAACTGCATGCATTCATATTTTTGTATTTAATCACTATGTTTGCTCCCAGTTTCTGTTTCATGCCAAGCCTACTGCCAATAGGCCATGGGGAAGGAGGTAACTTTCTTTTTAGGCTTACATATGTTTTTCAACCCTTATGTTTTAGGGTTTTTTAAATGTAAAGAGTAATTTCTTGACTACCATGATAAATATTTTTCAGTTTGGGGTAAAAAAAAAAACAAAACTGAACCTAATTATAAAGTATGTTCATGAACAATTGTGAAGAGTTAAGTTTGGATGCAATCTAGTGCACATGTATTTAATTAGCTCAAGGTACAAATTATTGAAATAGCAAGGAGTCATATCCAACCACTTCAGCAGCCTGATTTTTTTGTGGACACTTCTAGGTTGTTCATATGTGAGGATCTCAGCATGCAGGCACATTTAGGTCCGGCATCCCATTAAATGCTGTGTCCTGTCTGGAAGCTGTTGCCCAATGCTGTATCAACAGGCAGGCTGCTATGGTGTGGCTGTGTCTCTCTCTTGCTTCAGAAAGGTGGAAATGGGTTAGACTGAGCTCTTTGTATTTCAAGATGCTCTGCTGGCTGATGTTGTTCTTGCTGAACATCTGCCTGTACCGTGGCTTTCCTTGTCATCCACATGCAGTGAGCAGGGCAGGGAGAACAGAAGCAGTCAGTTTAATGACAACCAGGATGCTGCAGCAGGAGGAAATAAACTCCAGGTCTTTGATTCAATAAAACTTTGCCTCCTCTTGCAGACCACAGGGCCACTGAGACATCTTATTTCAATTCCATGTATATATTACTCACATGAAGTATAAACAGGGCTATTCATGCTTCGCTGTCTGATCAGTATTTCCCCCTTTTTCTAGTTGCCTTCAGAACAACAAATGAAAAGACCTTATTTAGGTTAGGTCTTTATTACAGCTGCACAAAGTGTGGAAGGACTGACCTCGGCAACAACAAGTTAGAAAGTTCTGATTGACCATGAAATAATTTAATTTATCTATTTACTTTTTGATTTTGCTCTTTAAAGTTAGGTTAAATGCCTAACGTTTCAGAGATAGGGAAAGAGAGAGAAGTAAAACAAAAACACTGATCAAAGTGATGAGTGCCTCTGTGCACTGTAATACCCAGCATCAAAATACCAAAGTTACTAAGGAATGACCTCAGGGGACTCATGGATTCCTGAAGTACCTACAGCTTATGAATTTTAACATTAATGGTGTGTTGTTTCCTACCTGCTGCACGTTATTCCACAATTTCTATTGTTCATTTTTTTATAAAAATACCTCAGTTGGTAAATTAGAAAGAAAAAACCCAGCCCTGTATTATTTAAATAACTAATTCTTCCAAGTTACTTTGCAAAAAATTCTAAGTAACATACATCCCCAAAATTACATTTCAAGATACAGACTGTTTTCCTCTGATAAAGGGAAGAAAACAGTGTTACATGTGAAATCCATTTACATAACAAATTATTTTGACAATGTTCTGATGTGATTTTGCACAAACTAGTGATATATTTTTAAAAGTGAATACTCAATAAATGTTAGTCTGTTTTTATAATTTGAAAGAAGATATAACATTGCCTGGGGGGAATCAACTAGCACTCCTGTTCTCCTTGTAGTCCACTGAGAGAAGAGATCCTTGGGATTTGCAAGTGCAGAAGCAGCTATAAAAGTAAAATACTCAATATAAATACTTATACAGAGACCTATTGATTTAAGGAGAAAATGAGAGCGAGAGACATAATTCCATTCTAGCAGTTGGCTTTTCATACACTTCTGGAGCAGATGGTCTAATGGTCTAAGCATCTGGTTTGAAATATCTGCCTTCCCTAGGGCCATCAACTCAAATTTAGACAAGCTGCATTTATACCTTTATTTTCAAGATGGATCAATTGGGCTGACTCTCTGGTTGGTTACAGGAGGGCTTTTCTCAGGTAGTACCACTGATACTGTCTTGAAGGGTTTCATGCCATTCATGGTGTTTCAGGCTTGACCTTAAAAGCAGAAGTTCAGCTGGCTATGTGTCATTCTTTAAGAGGATCCTTGTGCCACAGAGGGATTTGTCCTGGTGTCATTGTTCAGAATTTCCCTTGTGCAACTGCTGTGAACATTTCTGGGATGTATGATGTGTCTCTTCTATGCTTTGAGCATTTAAGCAAAAGATTTGGAATCTACATCTGAATTGGGACGCTTTTGGGTAGGAGCAGGTAATTGTGTTTAGAGTGAATAAAAACTTCACTCTTATATAGCAAGTAACACAAGAGTGTGGCATCCTCAGTGCTCATTGCATGGGATTTTACAAGATAAGGCTTGTTTTTATGCTCTGAGCCACACTTACATCTTGCTTTGCTGTCTGCTATCTGTCACACGGAGCATTCCCTCTGGCTGTCTAATGAAACCAGGAGGTATATTTTCTTGTAATAAGGAGGCAAATCTGAAACAACAGTAGAAGAATAAGAGGGCAATGGAAGGGCAGGTTCATTTTGCGATCATTGTGTGAAATTGTTTATGCTATCGTGTATTCCTCATTGCTGAAATTGTCTAACAGAATGTCTCCAGATTCTGTATTATGCTGCACTACAGCTGGTGACCTATATGCTGTCATCTGCATGGGTTTTGTATTCTAAGAATTTGAGTATGAATTAGTTTTTTTTCTCTATTATTTATTGATAGCATGTTTTTAGAAAAGCAAGGGGGGAAAAAAAAGAAAAACAGGGAGATTTATAAGTCAAATGATGAGAACAGAATTTAGCCTGCTGTATAGTAATTGAGTGGCAAAACCAATTCCCCCTGTTGAAAAGAGATTAATCAAAAGATTAACCAAACCCACTTGCTAACAGCGGTTCTTAGGACAGTCTGGAATGTGTAGTAGGCAAAATTAATCCTTTCAAATTGCTAAGAAACTCAGGGACTTTGAAATTTAAGCCAGAGTGCTGCAGTTAGTAAACCCTTCCCAATCAGTGTGTCAGGTTTGTAATTATTTTTTGTTTTGGTGTGTGTTTTTTTGCCTTGGAAATACAAAATCTCAGCCAGGTTCATACTGGGGGTCAAACCTGGAGACTGTGACACCTTGTGTCCCTCAGTTCCTGTGTAGGTCTGTCCCTGTCAGGGCTCTGGAGACATTGTATCAGCTCTCTGTTCAAAAGGAAATTAGGTGGCCACTGTGGATTCTAGAAGAAATCCTTTACCTTCTGTCCCCCTGGCATCTTTTCTTATCTTTAGAAGGGATCCCAGAGCAGCTGATGGCTTTTAGCAACTTCAGGGTCTGGCTACATAAGCAAAGGGATCCTTCATTAGTCAGCTGTATTGATTTTATGTTGGCTTTGTACAGTTGTGGTCCCACTGCAAAAAAAGGTCTTACTCCACAGTATTGGATGTCACAGGGCTTTGATGGTGCATTCTGTATCTCTAGGGATGATAATGAAGAGCATGCCTTATTAAGGGGTGTCTGTGTGGGTTAACTTAATAGGTGACCTGAGCCATTTTATAGAAATATTTAGTACAAATAATTTCTGCTGTGATTAGAAGTTAAAACAATCTTCTTCTCAGATTTGGTTCCACATGAGTTTCATTGTGATCAAGGAAAAATTAAGAAATAAATGAAAATTAAACAATATTGAAAAGATAAATGGGAATCCTGCACAATTCATTTTGTAAAGGCTTTTTTTTTTTCCTTAAATGCCTTTCACAAGGCAAGGGAGAAAGCTGCGGCAGAAGAAAAAAGACTTCTAGAAATTTCACTGCAATGCTCTGTTTTGTACATGCCTTCTGCCAAGGCATGAGAAAAATCCCAGCAAACTGGGAACGAGATGGTACCTTTGTCTTTTTTTGTTCTGATTTTTTTCTCTTTGTCTTCATGACTGACAGACTTGGTGTTTCACTTTTCAAACTGTCACCTTCCCTCCACAAACTGCTTTCAAATCCCATGGAGCTCCTGCAAGGGAGAAACCTGTCAGAAGTGCCCATCAGCTTCTGACACGTGGATGTACTCAAGGACCTGAAGGAGGAGTTAATCCGTTCTGCTCTTGCCCCACTTTTCTTCCTCTCAATTCTTCTCAGTCCAAATTTTACAGGAAGTTGTTCTTTTTTAAGTAGACAGACACCTTCATTGAGACAGTGCACTGCTCAACCTTGGCTGGAGACCACAGCAGTCAGAGGGGCCAAAGACAGCCTGAGACACATAGGACTACAAATAAGATTTCCTTTGCTATGGGAACCAGTGCATTTTTTATGCATCTAGTGCAGTGGTCCAGAAAGGCGTGGCTCTCCCTAGAGCTGTGAAATGCAGTAAAACATTTTTTTCTTGCCTTTATCGAGTTCTTTGAAGGGTTAGGCAAGCTGGCAGGTATCCTGAGTTTACAGTTACCCTCTTTCTCAATGAATTATTTTGTTCCACACAGATTTCTCTGAGCACATAGAATATTAGTGTAAAAGGATGAGACAAAACCAGTAAGCAGAACAGCAGGATCGTGTTGATAGTCTGAAGAATGTGCTGATAAGTCAGTATTTTGCTGTTGCTCATTCTTTTTTGCCATTTTAGAGACCTCTAAAATGTACTTCTTTCCTGAAATTATGGATTAATTCTTGTTGATTAGCTACTTTTCTTTATAGGTGATAGCCAAATGTGAAATGTGTGAAATGCTTAAGCAAAGCTCTGGTGGGTCATCACAACTACCACTGTTAATTCTTTGTCAGATATTATATGGCTTCTTATCATACAGTCCTTTCGGGGTTGAATGAGTTCCTATGTTATGTATTTTTGCTACAGAAAACGATCAACCCTTTTTTTCAATGCTGGTTCCTTCAGGATTTTGGAGGAGAGAAAAAAAGGAAAACCAAACCAGTATCTCTTCAGTAGCTAAAGACTAAACTGCAGCCGACATGGTCCCATTGCTCTGCCTGGCAGGGCACTGAAACACTGCTGGATTTTCAGGGTTGGTACTGTTGTGATTTCTGTGTGGCTTTCTTTTGACCTACTGCAGTTTTGAGCTCCTGAGGTCCCCTGAGGCTTTATGTGGATTGAGAGCCTTAGTTAAGCTTGATGTGATGCAGCACTCTTGGAGCCAAAACAAAGCAAAGCTTTTGTATTTGTGCTAAAGAGCACATTATTCTCAGAGCACTTAATTTGTAGCCTCTACTGCTAGTAAAAGAGGCATTGCTGCTCTGCCCTCCATGGTATAGTGGCAGGGGTTTTTTCCCTTCTGCCTGACATGAACATCTGCTTTAACCCTAATTATTTACCTGTATTTACCTGCACATCATGACAAGGAATCATGTATAAATAAGATGATAAAAAGGAGATAGGAGGATATTTTGCTCTGAGCCTGATGCACATAGAGAGGCTTTTTCCCTCACTTTTATGCCTGTTCAAAAAGGTGTCTCAGAAAGCAAGGGAGAAAATGTGTGTGAGTGAATATATAACAATGCCTCACAAGTAAGAGACGTGGAAGAAGAGCAAGAAAAACATTATCCATCACTACTGGGATACAGGTAGAAAGTCTTGCAGCTGAGCTGGTAATACACAGAAAACCTAATCCCCTGGATACTCTCCCAGGCTTAATCTGATGACTTCTTTTCATTGCTGAGTGTTGTAGCATTTATCCTCACCCCTTGGCCACAACTCATGCAGCAGGTACAAGTATAGGATGGAATAATATTCCTGTGGATCCTGCATTCTCCCTTGCTGCCTCTCTGTGCAATACCTAGAGTGAGGGGAGCTCCATTGTGACTGTCTTATCTAGGCTCTGAGTAATGCAAGATACCAGTACAAAAAATTGAAAATGATTCTAGGGTCTTTTTATGTAATCTATGTGAGTGTATCTAGGTAGTGTGTGTTTGCTATGCTTGTTATTCTCTCATACTTTCTGAAATGTATTTCTGTAACTTTACAGAAATACAAGATACTCCTTTAAAAAAAAATAGAGGGAAAAGTCACAGTGAATAACAAGATAAATCTGATATACGTGCAGTGCTAACAAAAATGTGGAAGAGATGTACTCTGGAAAGAAGAGGGCAAATACATTAAATGCATTTTCTATAAAGCGGAGCTCCTTTATTGTTTTGTTGTTTCTTGTAATTTGGTTTGTTTTGGTTTCAGGGAGTGAAAAATATCTGCACACATTATTAATAGTCAGGAGCAGGAGCAAGCTGGATTTTACCCACAGCCTTGCTGTTATCTCTAATGCACAAATAAACTACTGCTAAATTGAAGAATTAATCACATTAAATTTTTGGTCCCTGATAAGGAAAATGCCAGTCTGGTTTTATTTATTTTGAGCCTGGAAAACAATTTAGCTGAGTTCCTCTGGATGTGCATTTTGCTTCTGTTTTGGCATCCTAAGGCATTACATTAGATCTCATCACTGCTGCTGCACTAGTGTGTCTAAGCAGCATTCCAGTGGTTATATCCACCTTCTTTAACTCCTCTGCTAAATGAACTGGGACAGAAAAGCTAATTACACCTTTGATATGGAGGAAGGCTTCCTATTATCAAGTCTGTATCTACTGAAAAAGAAATGCACTCTGAGAGCTACAAGTCTTGTGCAGGTTTGTTTTTCCCTGTTGAGTTTGGAAGATCCGTGAAATGTAGGTTTTGGCAGGATTTGGCATTCAGAGATCTCTGGGATCTGGACTTGTTGACAAAGACAGCAGCAGCTGTTTTTTAAAAATGCTGAGTCGTTATAATATATAACATGCCAAAAACTGGGGAGGCCCAAGGCTCCAGGTCTGGTTTCTACTATGGCTTAGTCTGCAGACCGCCTTACTTGGTCCTACAAGGATTGTTAAACCACAGGCTACCAATACCTGCACTTCAGGAAAAACTGGAGGTGGTGTGGACAGAGGAAATTCATTGCTTTTAGTGGAAGGAGGTGAAGGAAACTGTGCTGGATCAGGGACAAGAAAATTTTTGGAGTCAGGAAGGAATGTAGCCTAACAAATAATGAAAGTAGGGGTAGGCTCCAAACTTGAACCTATATCCTTTATGAGGCATTGGTAGGTTTGCTGTACGTGCAGCCCCACTTGGTACTATAAATATTATAAAACAGTCATAAAAAATAACAAGTATGTCTGAGAAATCCATGACCTGATTATAAAAAAGCATTCTAGTTTCACTGAATGAACTGTTTCCTGAAAGTGATTAACTCAGATGGAGTAATAAATGAAGTAATAAATCTTTGCATTTGATCCTCTGGGCTTAATCCATGAGACAAGATTTATGACTGGAACCATTAACTCTTGTATTGGGAAAATGCTCTTCATATCTCATATGCGTGATATTAATTTGGAAGGTTTGTATTCAGACAGGTGCATCTTAGCTCTCAGTTGAAATACTGAAAACTCTGAGAATATTTCACAGTTAAATTATGCAAGATTAAGTCCCAAAGCAACACTCTTCTGATGTGTGTGGCATTTTGCTAGTTATTTTGAAGTTAAGCTATGGTCTGACTGAAACCTAAAGAGCTGAGTTAATCAATTTAAAGCTTCAGTCAGATCTGGATTCATGTTACTGTTGCCAAATAGTATCATAGAATTATAGAGTATCGTGAGTTGGAAAAGATCCACAAGGATCATTGAGTCCGATTTCTGGCCCTACACAGGACAACCTCAAGAATCCCACCATGTGCCTGAAAGCGTTGTCCAAGTGCTTCTTCAACTCTGTCAGGTTCCTGCTGTGACCACTTCCCTGGGGAGCTTGTGCCAGTGCCCAAGCACCCTCTGGGTGAAGAACCTTTTCATAATATCTAATCATACTGTAAACAAATCCTCTCCTGGCACAGCTTCATGCCATTTCTTGAGTTTCTTACAGGTCATGAGAGCTCCATGTTTGCCCCTCCACTTCTTCTCATGAGAGAGATGCAGACTGTGATGAGGTCTCCTCAGTCTCCTCTTGTCCAGGTTGAATAAGTCAAGTGACCTCAGCAGCTCCTCATAAGGCTTCCCCTCAAGGCCCTTCACTATCTTCATTGACCTTCTTTGGATGCTGTCTGTGTCATATAGTCCAAGGGTCGAAGGAAAGGACAGGGTTCTCTGTATGTATGTATGCAGACACACACACAAATACACATATATATGTGGTAAAAATAAAGTTTTAAACCCCCACTGCTTCAAGTGAGTGCAAGTACCTACAGTCACACAGCTAATTCTGACACTAATGGGGAAATAAGTTCCTTTACAATGTGCTTTCAGGTGTTACTATAATCAGTGTGTTACTATTCCAGGACCCCTAACATCAGCAAGTGCTTAATTATAAAATATTACCCCTTAACAGGGACATGCAGTGTTTTTTTAGAGTAAACATTAAGGCTGCTCCAGTTACATGTTTCCCTGTAGCTGCTTTGGAAAACACATCCATCTCTGCCTCCTATCAACAAGGAGGTACAGGTTATGGTCTGATCCTAGGCAAGCTCTGCTTTACTGGCTGAATAATCCATTGATGTTAAAGAAAATCTTTGGAAGATAAGATCTTGGCATCTTATGGCCAGCAAGTATTTCACCTAGGCTGCATAAATTAAACCAGGTATGTAATTTGTTCGCAGATTTTGGACCTTAAGACCAAACATTGCCCAGAGGTAGGGCCCTTTTAAAGTCATTAAGACAGCAAAATTGAGCTGTGCCACTAAACATCTGATGAAAGAACCTTTTTCTTTAAAGTTGGTGAGGTGGAAAACTGTGGAGAACTGGTTTGGGATGAGTATCTGTAAGGTGGTTTTAATGAGTAAAGTTGCACAGAAATCAAGCACTTCTTCCTTGATCATTTCTATTGTTCAGTTTGAAGTTGAAATGCTCAATGGGTGTGTGCAGCCAGGCACTCTCTAGGTTTGTGCCCAGATCCCCATGGCTGGTTTGCAGTAGTGCTGCCTGCAACCAGGGAGCACCTGAACTGCAGCCATCCACAACCTGATGGTGGAAGTAGCTGGGAGATATGACCTCCTGTTTCTCAGGAATGCTTTTGGAAATGAAAATTCTGCTGTGGTGCTTGGAATGTACTCATTGTAAAGTTTCAGATGCATTTTTAATGCTGCTCTATGTTTTGTAATGCTATCCTCTGCTTCTGTATGTAGGTGAGCTGCCCTTGCACTTTGCATGTAGAGCCCTCTCTGACGTCACAACGTGTCACCCAGGAGAGCTGGAGGCACAAAGGTTCCTGTTTTGTGCCTGGATGCTTCATGGGTACCTTGGCTTGCTCTGGATCAGCTGTCCATTTTAAACAATAGTAAAACCACCCAAACGTTTTTCCAAATCTAGTAGCTCTGAAAGCAGTAAATTATCCTAGAACCACCAAATCCAAAGATAAAGATAGATTCCTCTCCTCTTTGGAGGCACTTCTGGGGATGCAGATGGCTGTCATCTGCTGCAGCGTTCAAATGCCTGTCTTCAAAAACTGGAATACTGGACAAACATGGGGTGGGTGGAGAGAGCTGGCCACGGGCCAAGTGAGCTGTCTGGGCTCTGCCAGCAGTCATAGTGGCAGAAATGCAGAATACCTCTTTCTGCATCACTGCAGTTTGCTGGTTTTGCAGAGCTTAACCCCTGGCCCTGTTTGTGGGAGCTCCTCTGATCATCCTGCTCTGTTCCTTGTCCAGGAGTGGAGCAATGTGATCTCCCATGCACATGAACTGGGAAAGACTATACAGGAATCTCTAGCTTAGGGTCCCTTGGCTGTGCGCTTGAGCAACCCATTTCTTCCCCTTTGGTTTGTTCTTCCAAACCCCTGCACAGGAGAATAGTCTGTTTCCATTTCATCCTTCTAGCTCTTGTCATGACTGTCCATATCAGCTGTGTTTACAACATCTAGCTCCTAGGTTTGTAAATCTGTACCTGTCATCTCTGTAGGGAAATTCTTTTCTTACTTACAAATCTGCTCAAGAGAAAACTGTCAGAAAATGTACTGCAGGGCTGGGAGACTCACGAATCTACCATTTAATGATGGTTGAAAGGTTTTCTTTATTTTTATGTAGAGTGCAGATCGATAAATCTTACATATAAAGTTTTAGCCCTGGGAATTTTATGTTTTAATTGGTTTGCTTAATAAAATACAATAAGGCTGTTGCAGTTATCAGCAAGATACTTCTCAGAAATATGATGTTTGCATCTTTCTCATTTATTAATGCGAATCAGAAAAATAAATGACAAATATAAAGTATTCAGCCAAAGTTGTGTTAACACCCAAGATGTGTTTCTTTTTCTGGTGCCTCACTAACTTAAGATTATAATTACAGCACTGCAGATCTAATGTCTTCATACTGAATTTCTAAATAATCCTTAGAAGAAAGTAAAATCAGGTGTCTAGCCAATTAAGACTAGGGATTTGGATTCAGAGTTACGGCCACTTCAAAGGAAGCTAACTTTGCCCAAAAAAACATAGTTCAGATGTGAACTATGAGACATATTTGGGGGGAATAAAAGCCTTTTTTTTTCATATTTAAGGGACATTTAAACAAGCCTGTGGCTGTGACAATGACCGTCATGTTTAAAAAGTAGTTGTATATATTACAACATAATAAGATAATAAATAATACATGTCTGTCGGTATCCATCTAGCCACCCATCCATCCATCTAGCCATCCATCCATGTAAATCCATTCCTCTTAACTGTGAAATTATGAATAGCAAAAATGCTCATTCTCCCTGATATGCTCTCTTTTCTCCTAAGAAAGATTCTGAACCTAAGCTACAGATATAGGGAACTCCTATTTCAATCATGCTTGCTAACAAATCTAAATTTTTTGTGTGACACAGTGCATCCAAAATGCCCCCTTGCATTTAGCAATGATGTTTTGTCATAGCCTTTCTTTTCAGGGGGAAAGATCTGCTGATGAACCATTACTGGCATTTACAATTTATTACACTTTGCTTGCCTGCTCACTGCATCCATGATGCTGGAGCACATCAGGCTTCATCAGTGGCCAGCCAGCATTTGGGGTTATCTAGAAGGGGGCCAGGACTGGCCTCATGAGCAGAAGCCTCAAAAGGAGACACAGCCCTGCTCAAGTGGTTGGCCTCTGTGAATCCAGTCATGGGGAACTCTTGATTCCAAATCCCCTCAGTGCCTCCATGGCCTACAGTCAGCTAGCAGTTATCTGCTAGTGGCAGCTAAAGTCCTTGCTGCCCTTGGAGGCGGTTCAGTGAGCAGTTTGGGGTTTGAGGGGAGGCTAGGGAGCACACCTCCCACATGGGAAACATTCCTGCTTTGTAATGAGGTTGCTGCTACCTGCCATTGGCTCCAGGTATACCAGTGTTGATAGCTGAAAACTTTACTCTCCTGCACAATGCAGAGCTTTATACCCTTCCTTCTGTGAAAACTTCCTGATTTGTTTAGCTGCTGGTATCTGTGGGCAGACTGGTGCTGGCAGATCCAGGCCCTGGGAACGGGCACCCCAACAAAGCCCCAGTGCCAGAATTTTATGCTGCAGGCTTTTCTCACCCATGCAGGATGCAGATGAGTAAATATGCTTTCAAAGTTTCATTGTCACAATGGGACACCCCTGAGGGAGAGCTGTGAGGATGCAAGGGAGGCACTCTCAGCATGTCTGCATTCTCCCACATGGCGCTGGAAACTGTGGTGTCTGGCATGTGGCAGGAGTGCTTCCCATAGAGGAGGAGGGGATGGACAAGGCAGGGGCAAGGCTGTGGTGATGTGAAGACAATGAGATGAATACTCGGCATGGTAGGATGCCAGAGAGACCGGCTCTGCAGAGCAGTGGTGTTCACACAAGAAACCATAACTCTTTTTGGCTGCCTTTGCATCCTCATTCTGAATTATTTTAATTTCTTCTGTGGATTTATTAAGTGCCTCTTGTCCTGGTGGTTTAGCACTTATTTACCAAGGTAAACCAAGCAGTAAATTACCTATGCTTGCCTGACTGCAATGAACAAAATTGCAGAACTGCTGTTGCTGTGTTATAAAAATAAAGTCAGGACAGAAATAAAGAAAATAGGAAGGGTTTTACTGTATTTCTTCCCTTTGCCTTTTGCTAGATTTCTCTGGAGAGAGGAATCCTTGTGGAAAATCCTCCTGGAGAAGGAGATCCTCTGCTGTCCCCAGGGTTTTAAAACTACAGAGCCTCCCAGCTGATGGATAAACACTGATTTTCTTCCTGATGAAGCCTATGCACACAGTTGCTTTTTTCCACAACTCCCATTATTTCAATCAAAATGCACCTTCTCTTCAGCAAAGGCTGATCCAGCCTGTTCCATCCATTTATTCTGGCTCCAGTTTTTCTTCTGAGGCACAATTGCATTTTCCTGATGATTTGCAGATAGGTCAGGTATTAACTGGGCATGCTGGAGTTTGGTGTCTGGTTCCACAGTTGGCCCTTCTCCATGAAGACCATTAAAGCTTTTACGCTACAATTTAGGCTAAGAAATTCCATTTTATCAATTTTATTGTCCTCAAGGTATCACAGTGAATGGCAGATTGGATTATACCAAATGAAGACAGCTTTACTTGAGAGCCTGTTAAAGGCTCCATGCTAATTTTATAACCTTGTTTATAAAGTGCTTCTGCTAACATCCAATTGATTGTGAGCAAAGAGGCAGGGACTGTTTGGCCTTTTGAAGCATTCCTTCTCAGTAGAACCAACACAGTTGTGATGTTCAGTTGAGAAAAGTGGGTAATTGTAGTGGGTTCCCAGAATTTGGTCATTTACAATCCTCATACATTTTCTGTGCAAACATTTCCCCTTTTTTGATCCTTGTTTTTGCTGACCCACTCCAGTCAGGAGACAGGGTTCCCTTATTAATCTGTAAATCAGAGACATTTAGTTGGCTTCTGCAATTTCAGTATGGGCTTGGTCATGTTCCAGTGGAAAAAAATGTTGCTTTGACCAACCACTGTGATATCTGTTTTTCCAAGCAGGAGACAGAAGAGAGAGGAGAGATAAGACACAGTAAAACAGAGAATGCTTTTTCTAATTACAAATGGCTCATTCTGTTTCCCTGTGGGCAAAAGGCCAAATGTAATATATTACATACTAAAACAACATAACTGTATATATGTGTGCTTAATATCACTAGGACAAAAACATGTGAACTGAGAGTTTTGCAACAGAAGGAATATGCAGGTTTCTTTGGGATAAACCAGCAGTTTGTAAAAGGGAAAACTTTCTTTTATCTTTCTGACTAGCTGTGGACTCAGGCTACAGTTAAATGCTGTTTACATTCACAGTCATATTCAGATCAATTCATAATAAAGGCAGATGAAGGCAAACTCCTCTAATGACTGGAAAGAGTCCAGAGTATGTTAGGAATTTCTGAGACTCTCTTTAGGGTGCACTGCAGCTAATTAAATCAAAGGGGGGGGGGGGAAAGAATAAAAAATAGTAGAGGAGGTGCAAGTACAGATTGCAAAAGTAACCTCGAGGGTCTTTGCCATTTCTAAGCTGTCTTCATTTGAATCTAATTTTGGGGAAAGTAACTGCATTTATTTACATTCCTTAAGTATATCTCACAATCCCAGTAGGATGGACACTGCCTTCCTCCATTCTCTCCCAGCTTTGTGCACCACATTGGTACATGAAAATGCTTCTTTTTCCTTCCACACTTAAGCATCTGTGTGTGCGTGTCTTATTTTTTTCCCCTTCATTTGAAGATGTCTGGGAGCCTGATAACAAAGGACAACTGGAGATGCGCATATAGGCTAGGCTTAAGACATAGAAATACTTAATCTCTTCCTGAGGTTGGCAGCCAGCGCTGGAAATCATCAGGCTCTTGGCAGACTCAAATAAAATCCAAAGAACAGCTCAGGGGGAGTCGAGCATCAGTGTGCAGGAATGCTGGGCAAGATAAGATACACTGCCGGGAGAGAGCTCTGTCCCTGGGGCACCTTGGAAGCAAGGCTGGGGGAACAGACAGGGTGCAGCACTCCATGAATCAGAGAAGCCAGACAGTTACCGTCAGAGTCTCCGTCACCTGGGAGAAGCTTGCTAATCCCCACAGCTACAGCCATTTCAGTTGTGCTGCTTTAAATAAACAGAGCAAGGGAGACCAGAGCTTTTAGCTGCTTTTTCAGAAGCTGTTATAAGGAACTGATAGGGTGTCTGGTGAAAGGGAGAGATGGTTTGGAGCTAAAGATCAGTGTGCGGCCTGAATCCTGCCTACTTACGAGATGGGCTTTGTGGGAGAGGAATACTGGATCAGATTTTTCAGAGGGGGAGCAATTGCTGAGCTTTCCCACTTGACCTCTGGTGGGAGTATATGAGCTTCAGGGGCTTGCAAAGAGCTTTGCAGAAAAGCTGTTTGCTCTCCTGGTGCTCACAGGTCTGTGCTGAAGCTCAGAGGCCAGTGGCTGCTGTCTCCTCTGGGCCCCTCTGTTTATTTGCCTTCAGAGAGTCTTTGAAATCCTGCTAAATGGAGTCTTGTGTAAATGTGTTTTTTTAAACCCCTACAGATTAATGTGAATAAAAAGAAAGTTCTGTGTTCCTGCATTTGCTGAGTTTGTTTCCCACTGAGGAATATGAAGTTGTTTCAAGTAACTAGTAAAGTGGCTTTAGGAGTACAGATGTAGACTTGGAATTTGTAAATCTTTAGATGAGATCCTGTGGACTGGCTAAAGGAATCTGCTTTGGAGTATTTGGGTTAGCATATAGGCTGCTGGCAGGCTCTGTTGTGCTTAATAAGATTTCCTGTATGAACAGATAAATGCAGATAACAAATACTGTGGCAGTAAGAAAACTCCAGGAACCCCAGTGCAAAGCTGCAGATTCCTGGTATGCTGGTGAGAGGCTCTGTTTTGAGATCAGGCTTTGGTTCTGCATCTGCTGCTCTGTGTAGCTAAAAACCTAAGAGCAGTAGAAGCCATTGGATGAGAACCATTACAGAACTTCATTCCCTCTTCTCAGCTCAAGAGTGGTTATTTTTTCAAGCTACTAATGGTTTTAGATTTTTTTTTCCTGCAAGTCAGTTACTATTAAGTTTCCAAACACTGTCTGCCCTTACATGCGTCTATATGTCTGTATGTTTATGTAGGCAAGCAATTAAGTAGACTTATTTAATGATGTTTCTCTTTGAAAAAAAATTTGGGTTTATCTAGAATGGGGCCGATCTGGGTTTATATCTTGGTGAAAACATAGATCCTGGGAAGATGCCAGGTTGTCATGTCTCACTAATAACTAGAGCAGTTGCCTTCTAAAACTTAGCTTCCATGCTGAAAAAAATTTGATTTTCCTTTGTTGGGGGAAATGTTGAAAAAGTCACAGATGTAAGGCATATCTGAATGATAACAATTACATGCTTTCTATGCCCCTATTTCCTAAATGTTTTGTAAATGGAGGGATCTTTTATGCTGCTACCACTGGGACAAAAGCATTCCTGAGCTACCTGAGGCAGTCAGCCCTTGCCTGCTATTTGCTCTTGGATAGCCATGGGATAGGTGGGTAGTTTCATGGGAAAGGAATGGGATTTGTGAGGTAAAAGAGAGTTTGGAACATGGCTGGCTTTCCCAGGGAGCTTTCAGATTTTGCAGCAATTTGGGGCTCTCTTAGTCCAACAGCTGCTGGACTGCAGTTGGTATCTATGATTTCTGACCTGCAGTGCTCTAGGCAGCAGCCTGAAACTGTGACTTTACCATGTCAGGACCATCTCATAAAAACTACAGAGGCCCCTGAACAGAATTCCTTTTTTTAAATTTCCCATTTATTTTTCCATCTTTTCACTCTCCTAAGTGACCCAAGTGAGAAGGTTCAGTTGGTTTGTTTCTCTTGGCAGGGCTGTGTCTGGTACGGGTGGAATGAAAAGGTTGTTAAGCAGTAAGTCAGAAGGAGAGGGGGAGAGCCCCACCCCTCCAGTGCTGTCCTTCTCTCTCGGGATGCTTGCCAGGCAGAAGGTGAGATGACACCTTGAAGCAAAAGCACTCCAGAGCATCCTTTGGGGAGACCAAGCTTTTTGCAACTTCTTTTTGACATTTTCTTGTCCCATCCTGCTCCCGTCCATGTGCTTGTTGACTTCATGAGCCTCTCATCCAGCAAGAATGATGTACCTTTACCTCTTGAATCTTGCTATTACGGGAGAGATTTTCCCTGAGTGCCTTCACAGGAAGGTGTCAAACAAACTGTATTTCTTCCAGAGCTCCCTGTCTTTTAATGAAAACAAGGCCATTCCTCTAACATAATGTGATGCTTTGTTTTATACAGATTACATTGAATTTCTCATTTATGAGGTTATTACAGTTTATAATCCCCTGAAACTCCATTAGGAGAATCCTCTTGTAGTAACAAGTACCTGGCTGTCACGTATGTAAATGCCTTATCTCATGAGAGCAGCCGGGCACAGGGTGTGCCCTTAGCTGAACACTGAAAGTATGTGCTGAGACTGCTTGTTTCTTCTTTTTGTGGGAGTTTATCCCAAAAGGAACCTGTACTCCAATAAATCAATAATGCTCCTATATTTAGATATAAATAGAGACTTAGTGTTCCTTATTGGTTTTCTTGGCTGTGCCAACAGAAATCCCAACCAGAGAAGCTCTTGAAGCAGGGAGACAAATTTTGACTAGTGCAGAAATACCTAGTTACTCAAAATCTGTGGGATATCATGCTGTACATGTGATCTGCCTCATCTGTGATGCTCAGCAGCAGCTGCTCTTGCATCTTAAAAACAAAATAAAAATCACAATTCTTTGTAGTTTTCTGTAGTACTTCTAGGTCCTTAGAAATGTGCAGTGAGCAGATAGGGCTTTGCTGCCTCCCAGCTGAGCAGATCAGCTCCTTTTGCCAGCAGTAACTTAAAGAGATGAATTTCTTAAAAACTGTCCAGCCTAATCATGGGACTTTAGTCACCTGGATCATCTTTCTGCCTACCCTTCTCCTTGTGATAGGGGTTTTTCCTTTTTCTGCAGCACTGGGGAGAAACTGCAAACTCAGACAACTGCCACTCATCCTTGCTATAAAAATAATTAAGGAACTTGCTGTATTAGCATGCAGAAAGTGAAGCCAGATTGCATTGTGTGCTGAGACCCCGGGGGACAGAGAGATACTTGGGCTTTATCACAGGAACACGGGGCCTTCGTGTGGTCTAATTGAAATGTCATAAGCTGTGCATCAGTTAACATGTTCAGATACATCTCCATTGTGAAATCCACAACTGATGAAGCGGCTTCCTTCGGACAAAATCCTGGCCTTGCTGCAAGGCCTTTCACTTCAGAAGTGAGAAGGAGTGGGAGAGAATGTTATAAAAAGGGGAAAGCAGGGGGAGAAAAAAAAGGGAAGGGTCTAAGTGAAGTAAGAAGTGATTTTATTTTAGAGAATGTTTTCTTAACTGAGTGCTGCAACCCTCCCTTTCAGCATTTTGGATTGAATTACTCTTGCTAGAGATAAGCTCCATTAGTGCTGTCATTTCCAAAGGAGGCTTTTTCCTGTCTGTTACTCTCCTCTCCTCCCCCAATCCCAGGAACAACAATACAAACAATACCAGAGCAGGCCATGAGGATGAACTTTTTATTACTCTGCTAGTGTGGGCATTGTAGAAAAATGGTATTTCATGTGTGCCTCTCTACACAAGGCATGTTTCGATTACAGGCTCCTGGTGCCTCAGCTTGGCGCCTGGCTGTGAGCTCTGTTGTCTTAAGCAGGGTCATGAACTTATTTTTGTTTCTTGCTGGCTGTTATCTGGGAACCAGTCAGGAGCCTTGGCCATGATATGTTGGGCAGGCTGCCCCCGGGGCTGTCTTGGCACTGCCATGAGAGGAGCCGAGCATGTGGGGTGTGCCCAGCACTGAGCATGGCTTCCCAAGCCCGTAAAGCTGTGTTGCACATCCTTATCAGGCAGTCAGCTTGGGAAGCAACAAATAGAGAAGTGCTTGAAATAGTTTTCTCTGTGCTTCCCTAGCAGGTAGTTAGGCAGTGCTACAGACAGATGTATGGCCAGGATGTGAGTAGAACAAGCTGTTGTTTGGTGTGATAACCTCTTTGTATGTTTGCACAAAACTGTCTAATAGGGTGCTGGGATGCTCCTGGGAGTGGTTTGAGCAAAGAACACATCTGCTTGGCACAGGTGAAGATGCAGGTTTCCTCAGACTCCCCCAAAGGCACTGGCAATCTTTGGACCTGCCTTTGAGAGAAAGAGCATGCGGTTCCCAGCACCTGCCAACAGGCTAAACTGCATCTGCAGCACGGTGTGCTATTGTCCCTTAGGCTGAGGCTGCCCCACTGCCAAGCAGGCTGCCCAAAAAGCCTCACATGTTTGGGAATACCAGTTCATGTCTGGCTCTTGCCCCTCTTCTCTGTTCCTCAGCCACTTTGCCAGGGGCAGCTGCGGTTTCGCCTTCCCTCAGCCTCACAGCGTGCCTGCCCGGTGGGCAAGTGCTGCTGTACGGTTTGTTCAGCAGGCAGGCAGCTTGGGAGTGGCTCAGCCAAAGTGACAGAGGATTCCATAACAAAGTTTAGGATGGGTCTCATGAGCAAGTGCTCATTTTTTTCTTTTTCTCATTGTGAGTTTAATGATTGCTTACCACAATATATATGCAAAACAAAAATCAAGAGTCAATATACCACAACCTGAGCCCATGCAGGCAGCATTCTGCTTCAGATGTACTCACCCAGGAATAAAAGCCTCTTAATGTCTTCAGCGTATTAATATGCTTAAAGTGGATTTAAAGAAAAGGTAAGAGAGCTGTGAATTAAATATTGATCCTGGTATTTCATTGTTGAATTGCAGGCATTCAGTTGCCTGTGGATTATTCTGCCATCGAATCATAGCAGCTAGAGATGCAAAAGCTGTACAGTTATCCCATTCATCTCCTTGGCAATGGAAGAGTGTTCTCCACAGTACATTTTTGCAACGGCTGAAGTTGATTGCTTAATTCCAATTACTGACAGTCTACTAATTGCTTAGGCTGTATTCCAATTTTTGTCAGCCCTCCCATCATGTTAACTTTTTATACAGAGGTCTGCCCTGCCTTCTGGATGGGGATCATATGAGTGGCTTTGATTAGGAACTTGCAAAATAATTTTTCTTCTTTTCGGTTTCATTTCTGACTACATGTGTTCTTTATCCACCTGCACTTTATAACATAAACAAGCAAACTAAAATGCCTCCAAGTGAGTAATTTAGGGAGATCAGACATGTCAGTATTCCCCAGCCATGATTATTTTCCTTTCAGTGTGTCCACATCACTAACCTCCAGTGGATGGCTTTCTGATTTTTTTATACTTCTAAATTAATTAAGGCAAAATATCTCTGCCAAAGTCTCTAGCATTCACATAATTTCTATCCCTGTCATTAGAGAATTATTCTTCAGCAATCCTTAGTTACAGAAATCAGTCCTGATGAAAAGGAAATACTAGCTTTGTGTTACTGGTAAGCTCACACCTTGACTCTTCAGCATCTTCTCTATTCTTGAAACTGTCCTGTTTTAACCCAAACCATTCTACAGTAGGGCAAAGTTAAACATACACTGGCAAACATCAAAGGGCAGGGGACAGTTTTCTGACTGCCCAAATTTCTTTAAATGATTTATTTATTCACTGCTTCATTTTTTAGCCAGTGAATGTGTATGAGCAAGGGTTTCTTGATAGAACTGGACAGCCAGAAAGGTACCAGATGGAAAGGATGGCAGAGACAAGGGTCATGGGAGAGCGAAGATGAGTCTGTGAAGTTTATTTTAAAAGGAAGGTGCTGGTGATTGAGCGGAGGGGTAAAGGCTGGCATGGGTCTGGGGAGAAGATTAAATGCTTCTTCTATGTGTATTTCCTCTGTGTTTCTACTGCAGAAGCAAGTAGCACCAGACTGGAATATGCTCAGCATCCCTGAGTGCTGCTGGGCTGTGTCCAGCGCCATTAGGGAACAAAAAGTACTGAGGGGCTGGTGGGCTGCCTGTGTCCACAGATCTCAGCCATCCCTGGAGGTGATGTGAGTGAAAGGAGAGCCTTGTGGCTCAGAGAAGCATCAGCAAGCTTCCGAAGGGACCACAGTAGAGAGGCTTAGTTTTGACAGGTGAAGGTACAGAACTCCCAGATGAAGTGACATCAGGTAAATGACTGTCATTTTCAACCACATCTCTGGCAAACAGTTTTATGAAGGAAGATTTCTGGGCACAAAGAGAAGAATTTTACTGTTGATGGGGATTGCAGCCAGAAAGAAGTCATTAAAAGAAAGTCCAGTTTTAGAAGAATTTTGCAGAAGACAGACAACCATGTGACATCAAGTCTATTAGACCTCCAGACATGTGAAATTAGAGAATTCTGCTCAGTCATGAGATGACACAGGGATGTGTCAAGCTTTTGGCCTGAGACATTATAAAATGGCTTGTAGTCCTGGCTTTGCTTTTGCTTTGAACATCCCAATTGAGACCTGAGTCAAAGAATAGCTGATGAACAAGCAGGCTGAAAATGAGCCTGTGCAGCAGAGCTGCTTCTTTGAAGGTGCATGGCCTTTCACTGCCACACAGCTTCAGCATCTGAGGCTCATCGAGTTTTTAACCTGACAAACTGAACTAGGCAACGGGAAAGGAAAATGTACAAAGGGAAATTGTTACGTCTGTCTGCAGTTTAGGCTGAGTCTTGAGTTCAGGTTACAGAGTAAAGTAAGGTTCACAGGAGTTACTTTAATATTTCAGGAACTGCTGTCAAGACCGTGGTTGTGCTTATGACTAGCTGTGTAGAATAACTTGCAGGAAACATTATTTGCACTGTAGAATACACCATCTGAGACAGGGATGCTGTATGTAAGCTCAGAATGTAATATTAAATGGAGCTACTATCTCCCATGATAGTTGTTTGTGAAACAAATGTATTGCCAGTTATTGTAGCTATGCTATGTAACCTCCAAAACAATTGCCACCATCACCTCCAAACAATAGCTTTTGGTTTTTTAATCTTCTGTTTGATGGTTCACATGGCCATTCTCTCAAAATGTGAATTGTGTCTCTATTACAGATGGCTGTCTAAAGCGAGAAATCATCCAGCTTTTTTCTGCTTACCTTACATTGGTGTATTGTTTATGGCACTTGCGCTTGACTGTTCTTAAACTTCAGCATGTCCTGTACATTTCTGTCCCCTGCAATGTGAATCTGAAATGAAAAGTTGGTAAGATGATGGAGGTGGTATTGGTCCCATGGGTCTCATACCTTAAGCAGTTATCTTTAGACATAAAATTTTTGCTTGAATAGCATATACATTTTATACTTGAACTCTGGAATTTTGTCATTAGGAACTGCTTATATTTAGCAGTTTAGATTTTAAGAATTCAACTACTTTAATTAATTTTCATGTGAATGCTGATGTAAGATATTTTTGTTTGAACAGATGAAAAAGAAATAATATGAAGAAGGTATCAAATATCTTTCTGTGTTCTCACAGGACAAGACTGAGTGGACTGAGATTAAAGGAAAAGAGATTCAGGTAGATCTCCTGAAAATCTTTCAAATACGATAAATAATTAAGCACAGGGTAAGTTGCTTAGAGAAGTGGTCAGGTCTGCACTGATGAGCTTTAAAATCTCATTGGGTACATATTATAAGCATGATTCATGTTGAGTGGAACTTGCCTGCAGACTCAAGGACTGTGACTCTTTTCAGGGGTTCCCAAGATTCAGGAAAGAAAGAGTGAAGGTCTTGCACCAGTTCCTAGAGTTCTATTTGGATTTATGTCTCCTTGTGAGGCTGGGTTCTAGCATTAAAGGTCTGTAAGCACCCAAAACATTGCTGTATTTGGGGCAGTGCAGTAGTTTGGAAATGCAACATAATTGCAAAGAAAGGTTAGTGACCTTTTGGGGAGTTAAGTGGGAAATCTGTGGTCTAAAAGTAATTTTTTGGCGAATAAAAGTAGTTAAGCTTAGCAAAGCAGAAGAGAATAAATCAGTGGGCAAATGTCCTCCTGTTATTGTTTAAACTGTGAGGCTCTTCTCTTTCAAGGTTGCTTTCCGATTGAACCTTAAGCAGTTGCAAGCAGAAACCGTAAGACCTCCTTCCCAAACAAATAGTGGTACTGGAAGGCAGGTGCAGATTTACTGGGCAGTGATGAGTGATTGCAGGGATGATGGCAATCCATTTTCACTTGGGGGGGAGGTCTAGAGTGTGAATTACTACACACAACTCTTCCATCCACTTGGCATGAAGTTTCTTTAGAAAGCAATTCAACTTCTATCATGGATGGCACGTTTTAATGACAGGTGGAGGGGATTACAGAACTCTGGCAGGTCTTCTCCTAGTAGATGTTGCCATTAAGACAGCTCTGGAAAGAGAAGTAGAGAAGGAGGTGATCTTTTATTCCTTTGGCTCGCTGAGATTTTCTGTTTCACTCAGAGATATTGAAGATGTTTCTAGTGCTTTTGGTAAGAGTGCTTTGGGACAAATGCGGACAATCACTGATGTCCCATCTGGTTGGTAGGAAGACTCGAGCAGCCCGTATGCAGCAGTGCCATCCTGCAGGCCTGGACATTGAACTGCTCTGAGTGATTACTTGTTTTCAGTTGGGCTAAAGAACTGCTCACTGATCCACACTGAATAGGCAATGAATATGCATGGAAAAGAACGGGAGACCAACCAAGGAAAAATATGCTCTCAAACGCTTTATGGTTTTTCCATCCATCTTTTCATCCAAATGAAAGCTTCCTGGAGAGTCAATCCTACACTGTCAGTTGAGGAAACTGAGGGAGCATGCCTTTGTGTGTGCTTATTTTAAAAACAGCCATCCTCTTTCCCAGGTGGAAGAAGAGATGTGTTCCCTTCCCTGCTGCACACAGCTCTGACTGATTGATGATGCGTGCTCAGGAAGAAAATAAATGCTTGTCCAAAAATTATTTCCCATATCTTTGAGAGGAACAAGCTGTATTATTTTTTCTCTTGATTCCTTGAGTTGAAAGCTCTGCTTTCACCCTTTAATGGTAAGAGATGGCTGTGTTTGATGAAGGTTTTTTGAACCGCCTAAATGGTCAGGTGTCAGAGATGTATAGGCAGCTGGTGTTTGTTTAGTAAATTATGTCCCTGTTATTGTAGTATAAGACAGGCCTCAGTGGGCTGTAAGTACACTCTGTTCTCTTGCATGATACCTTTGTCCAAATGTACATTCCAGACCTTTGGTTGTTTGCTCTCAAATTTCTTTCTTCTTCATTATGTTTTCCCCTCCTTCTCTCCCACCAGATTTTTACACTGAAATCAGACCAATCCAAGTCATTCACGTAATAACCCTTTCAGAAGGAAGCAGAATTTTCTCTATACAAAGGTTGTCATTGCAATCTTGTTTGTTGTTTCCAACCATTGATGCTCCCCTGTAACTTGAATAATGTCACAAACACAGCGATTAACATGTATGTAGTGTATACCACTACTGCAAAATGCTCCAATCTACCCACATTGTGAAATCATGAATTGGAATAAATAATCTGTTTTCTGAAGTTGGTGGCACTGTGGAGGGTTAGAAAGGGAATCTCTTGGTTAGAGAGCACCTGGGATTTTGTTATCAGACGAGTGGCCAGATGATAACTTTAACAGTTGGCTCTTTCCTGTCTGTCTCTCCTCATTTTACTCCTATGATATTGTTCTTGTAGATGTAGAGGAATTTTAGATAATTTACAGGATTAATAGAGTGTCACCAAGATCCCAAAGCTACCAGACATTTATTTGAAATGGAATAAATGGCTTGGGGAACCAATTTTTGTTGAACTGTATCTCCTATATAAGAGTTCACCTTGTTCCATGTTTCACATACACTGATGTAATGATAAAAATACCTTGTCCTGTGGTGTTTTGACCATTTTGGTTCTGGTTCTGTTTTATACTGTAGTAGGTAGAGGTGGGGATTTGGTGCAAGGCCTTGAAAATGTACCAGTGGGACTACTGCAGGACCTAACATTTCCTTGTCTGGGATATTGCATGGTCACTATTATCTCTTATAAGCTGGGTTGTTTCCTCTCTTTTGCTTCACCCATAACCCAAAGCTCTCAGGCTGCTCATCTGGAAGTGCTAGTGTGGTGTAGCTGAAAATAGAGTGCTTTGTACACACCTGACATACAGGTGGCACTGGGTTGTACCTTGGAGTCAAGTCCATCCTGAATCTGAAAGCATCTGAATCCAGAAGTGTGTATTTGAAAGAGGAAAGGAAATAGTGAATTCTTTGAACCTTGGAGAGATCAATCGGTTCATTAAATTGAGTCTAAGCTCTCCAAATAAGAACATTCTGCCCTTAACTCTTTATGCAGTAAATTTGCACATCTGATATTTCAATTCTGATGAACCACTGGCAGAAAGCCCAGGAATGCAGAGCCTTGAACTGTCCTACAATTAACCTTTCAAAGTCTCCATATCTGTGAGTGGGAATTAAGTGTCCCTTAGGATCTGGGCACACCCTGTGGCCAGGTTTGCATCTGACTGTGATTTAACAAATGCACGTAAGATTTCAAACTCCCCTTAAGATTAAAAGTTGGATTGAGTTGCTGGAGGAAGTCCTTGCCTTGTAGACAGAGAGTTACATTTATATTCCTTACCAAAAGATCACAAGGACAAAGAAGGGTGATATTACAGGTTTTCTCATATTCTTCTGAAAAAACACAGTCATTTGTTCAGTATGTAGGAGAAGTATGACCTCCTTTCAGTATTATTTTTTCTCTTCAAGCATATCTGGCAGAATTAGAACTTTAATAAATCTGTCCTGATAATGATGCAAGTGTGTGAAATTGCAGATGTCTTCCAACAACATTTTGCTCTTGTTTGTTTCTTTTTGGTTGTCAAGCTGCTCATTTCTAGTAACCACTTGCCCTGAAACAACACTTTACTGGGGAAAAAACCCCAATATTTTCCCTTTTTTTGTCTTGCATCACTTTTCATTCCCTCATTGACACTCCAAAGATGAATCTCTGAGTGAGCCGAATAATTGGAATCTTCAGGGTACGAATTGTTCATTTTCCACTAAATATGAAACCCATCATGCTGAACTGTGAATACAGCAGGATACACTTAGCAGGTGTATGAAAATGAAAATAAAAGGATGCTGATTGAAAGGAGAGGGGAAAAAAGAATAATGAAAGTGACATTTCTTTAACTCATCCAAAATATACAAAACTATTTTAACTGCTTTCATAACAGATACCATGCAAAGAGACCCAATTAATTTTATCTTCATGCTGCTACACAATCTGTATAATTCTTTTGGTCACCCAAATGTCTGAGGAACATTATATTATTCATACAGACTTTACTCCTTGGTAAAAAGAAATCACATTTAATCTCTTTTTTTTCTTTATCTATGGATTGATCTGCCTGTGAACAGTTCCAAATCTTAGCAGGGAAAAAAGTGTAAGTGATATCAACCCAGTAAGCTCTGGAAGAAACCTTAGAGAGAGAGCATATTTTCATCAAACAGAGATTTGTGTCTAAATAGAGGAGTGCATACTCTGTGAATGTAATATCTGATTGTGTTTAAAGGTATAATATCTTCTAACTTGGTATATTGAAGCAAAGAAGTACAAGAGATCAGTGTCCTTATAGTTTTCATGAGGCAAATGGAAGGAAAGCTGACTACATCAAATGGAATCCTGATTCCATGCATAGTTACAGGAAACCAAATAATTTTCTTCAATTCCTTAAGCCAGACTCACTTTTGGTTCCTGCTACTGGAAAACAGCAACAAAGAATTTGTCCAATACCCTTAAATCCAAGTTTAATTGCTGGTTTAGTTGAGCAGTGGGCAATGGCAGAAACTGAAACTTCTCTGCTGAAATACAGGATGGGAAGGGAAAGTTGCCCTCTAGTTTTGGGAACAGGTACTTCGGTTCCTTTGCAGAACTAGTGCCAGTAAGCCCTTGCATTTTCATCATAGGCTTCACTTAAACCAGTAGAAAATGTTACAGGCTGAGCTGAATGTTTTGGTCTTCAAGGATGCTGGAGACAGGAAAAAACGCCTTTGACTGGATTTTGCTTATAACAAGAGATTATAGTTGACAAAGTAGAGAGTGAGTAATCTGAGAATTTTTTTTTTCCTAGAAGCTATGAAGAGGGTAGATTGATTTCATAATTAAATGTGAAACAGCCTCTTTTTCTGATTTCATTGCCAGCTCAGAAGCCAGCCCTAGTTTGAAGAATAGTTTTCTCTGATTTACGAGGCTTTCAGAAAGCTTTGGTGCAGTTTTGGGTAATCTTGTGCCAAATTCAGCTCTATACAGGGGTCTAGGTAAGTCTGGATTAGTGTATTTCATGCTTATAGTGCAGAGAAATCAGCAATTGCTTACAGTTCTTTTCTGCCTATAGGCTGATGCAGAGAGGAGCCACAGCTATATGCAGCCAAATTTTGAGGGAACTACCAATGCTGACTTTGGTATATGGACCTACATTATTTTTTCAATCCCCAAAGAAGCCAGATTGCTGTTTCATTTGAATATAAATCACGGTGTAAAACTTGTTTATCTCCTACAAAGTAAAAGCATGAAAATTAGTCCTGTAATATTCACTGAATTGATTTTCTGAATCCAGGGACCATGCTAAGATCACATTTGGGTGATCCATAGTGATGGGATCATCCATCACTATGGGTAAAAGTCCATAGTGTGATCATTTGACATTCAGTAAGTGGGAGAACCATCTGCATTTGAATGTGGAAAAAAGTAAATGGCCATAGAAAAGGGGACTGTGCCACAACTTTTATTGACTGCAGATTTCTGTGACACCTCTATATTCAGATGAGACCCTAGAGGGAGTTGAGGCTTGATTTGGAGCACTGTTATACAGTTTGCTGCCTATGTAGCCCCTCTTCCCCTTACCTCTTTCACCCAGCAGATCACTGAAGGCAAGTCTGTCTCAAGGGAGGTAGAAGATTGTTTTTGAAGATTGCAGCATCTTCTCCAGTCTTGCCTGATGATGACACTGTGTGTATTTGTTAGAACGTGGGTGGGAAGCCTCTTGGAATGTAGGACAGAGATCCTGCCCTGTATTACAGGTGATTTTTCTTTTTTTTTTCATTTAACAAATGCTCATTTATCAAGCTGCTAAGGGGAGAGAATCTCAGCTATTCCTGCCTGTGTACCTGCAAGGATATAAAAAACACCTTTAAATGTATAAACAGGCTTGGAGCCCCATAGGATTTAAGGGCAGATGTGAGGTATATGCAAGCTTTTAGAGAAATAAGTAGTTCGCTTCATCCTGATTGTGTTTTTACTGATTCTATAAAACACTGTAAAGTAGGGATTTGAAAATGCTTCCTTCTATAAAATTATTCCTCTTCCTGCATTCATCTTTGCATAGTCTGTACATTTCAGGGGAGTTTTTTATGGAATGCTGGGTTTGGATAGTGCTTTTCCTCTTCATTATTTTGAGTAATTTCCTTGGCAGTGATTATACTTAACATTAAATATAAACTTAACTGCCCAAAATAATAGGCAGAGTGAATTTCATTGACCCTTACTCCCTTCTCTTTACCAGTCCAAGGGTAACTGTGAAGTTAGAGTAGTTATGTTGGTCTGAAGTTGACATCAGAGATCTATCCCTGTTGAAAGTGATCCTTTGTGGGTTTCTCTAAATACAGACAGTGATTTTAGGTTTTGCTTACAGTACACATGCACACAACCACTCAAAACATCATACCTATGTTTTGTGTCCTCCAGTGACTTTATTTATGAAATAACTATAAAAGAACCCCTAGGCTGGTTCCTCTTTGAGGCTATGGCTTTGATCATAGGATATTGCATTAAACTTTACTTTACTTTAGAGGCTCTAACAAGAACAAAAGTCAAGTAAATTTAGAACAGCAGGGAGGGCCTTTCTATTCAGAGGCAGATTATGTTTAATCCTCTTCCCTTCCTTTTGCCTGATGTGATATGCATACACAGGCATCCATGGGTACACAACTATTTGTACAGTTTAAGTTTCTCTTGCCCTCCCTCAGAGCCAGAAGCATAAATCTTGTTTCTCTAATAAAGGCATTTAAAGCACAAAGTTATAAAAATATTCTCTGTGTTTCTGCGTGGGGTATGTCACTGGCAGTAAGAAGCATTTATCTTCCCTGTCACTTAGTTTCCTTGCTGAAGTCTCTAGGGACAGCAACATTTGGTTTTCTTGAAATTTTCAATAAAGGACAAGCAAATAACGTCTTTTGCTACTAGACTTTCCCCAGCTTAGCTCTGCTGAGGGTGTCTTGCACGGACAATTACCCTGCACCACTGCCGGAGTTTCAGTGGTCATTGTTATTGCAGCATTTGTCCCTTTCCTGACAAATCACATTATTCCCCTGGCTGAGGACCATTAGTGGACCCAGGGGAGCCAGGAGAGGCTGGCAGCTGGCAGCTTGCCCCTGGGCAGAGACAGTGCGAGAGGGAGTGAGCAGAAGGTGGTCAGAAGGAGCCCATTTGGGTACTCTCCTGTACCTCTGAGCTGCCAGCTACACGGTGCTCACTGTGCTTGATAACCCTGCCCTGCCTGGGGTCTGCCTCTGTCTTAGCTTAGCTCTATGAGAGAGGGGGCCTTTTCCACGAGCTTCTCTCTCTGCTGAAGCATTTGGCAATGTGCAGTCACCTAAACATGGGCAATGCCTGGAAGTCACACCATTTGAATAAAACACTGTCTTCTTTGTTTTGTTTGCTTTGTTCTGTTCTTTTTCACTTGCTTCTTGGTTGAGTTTCAGGTTTTGGCTTCCCTGGCAACACAGCCAGGAAGGATAGCCAATGCCGTGGAGTAGCTGGAGTTTTGAGGTCTGCGCAGTGGAAAAATGGCCAGAGCTTTTCTCCCTTGTGTCAGGCACTACACAAGCAGCAGTCAGGTGCTGTCAGTGTGGGACATCCCTGAGAGCAAATCCATACTTGCTGCTGTTCATTACATTAAATGTTTGGTGGTAGCTCTCTCTTTGCGAAACCAACTGCAGTGGGACAGCAAAGTATTAAGACATCAATACCTAAAGCCTTGCCTTGGCTTAAGATTCTTCCCCTGTTCCGTTCCTGATCCCAAACATTGAGCAGCAAATTCCCCAAAGAGGCTGGTTTGTAATTCTCACTGGTCTGTATGCAACCAGCTGTGTTTTCACCCCTTCCCAGGGGTGATGTGGGTCTCCAGGTGTTCCGCTAAAGCCTTATTAATTCATATGTTTCTTTTCTTATATGAATGATCCCAATTAACTTTTTGACATATAATGTATCTTCATTTCTCTCTATTTATTTCCTACTATATAGTTATTTCTGTTAACCTTAATAGCCTACTTGGGAGAGATGGAAGGAGATGGTGCTGCTTTGAGAGGTAAACAATAGTCTGTTCTTCGTTCAGATTCCAAATACTGAAGAAAGCTGGCATTTTATCACTTCTAAAATCCTTCCTGTTTGCTTTCTTTCCCCAGAAATCTTCACCCCCGAAAGAGCCACATGCATGGTGCTCCCTTCCTGTGGGTCACCTTCATGTGGCATTGCACTTTGGTGACAGGCTGATTTCACTCGCTCCCCACTTCAGTTTAGCATCTAGACTTCTAAGCACAGCTGTGTTAGTAATTGTTGCCATTGGAAAATAGATGCTTTTCTGTCCCAGTGAGGCAGGCAATTTGCTTGATGCTCTTGGTCTCTAGGAATTTTTAGATTTTGTTGGTATTTGTTTGCAGTATTTCCATTTGCTGTGGACAAAAATTGATGTATTAGCGCATGGATCCAAAAATGGGTATGTTAGTTTTTTGCAAATTTCTGCTGTTGGAATTTATGTAGAGTCTAGGTGGAAGCAAATGAATCAAAGTGGGTAAAGAGTTTATGTGTAGCAAGATTATTTTGGTTCTCTTTCTACCTTTGCTGTAGACAATATGCTGCTTTATATAGATGTTTTTCTGGGAATCTCAGTACCTTGCAGTAATGATCACTGCAGATAATCAGCCTGTGTCTACACCAGAAGAATTACTGCAGCTGGATACCATATTTTATCTCTGCTGGGAGCCCAGATGAGGTGCGTTAGCAGAACTGCACAGCCCACACGGCGGGGTTAAGCACCATCCTGAACTCTGGCATCAGGGATAGTGCTTGGAAGGGCAGTGGTTGCCAGCCATCTGCAGACTCCCAGCTGTTAGTAGTGCAGACAATGAATTCCCAAAACATTCCTTTTGGGGACCATAGCCGTGGTCTAGCACTGCTGCATTCTGGTTGCATTTACCTATGGAGATCTGCTCGCAGGAGGGGTGCTGGCTTTGGTGGCAGTGCTCAAAGCTCCTGTACTGTTTCACTGAACAGAGCAGGGGCCTTTGTTTTAGCATGCCTAAAAATAAATGCTGTCTTCTTAACACTGGGGTTTAAAGCGAATTTGTTGAGGAAGTGCACAATTTAAAGTTACTGTCTTATAAAGAAGCCACACTGCACTCTAAACGATGTGAGCATTGAATTTGCTTTGCTGGTTTCTGCGTAAGTTTAATCAGATGCAGCTAAGCTTTAGAAGTACTGATGAGTTCTGAGATTTGGGAGGATACCTTGACAGTGTCCCCAAACTTAGCATAAAACCAGAGTTCATGGGGGCACAGCAAGAGCTGTAAGCCAGCAGCAAACACTAGGTCCTCACAGAAGCTCCTGTGCAGGCAGAGATGAAGCAACTCTGAGATGCCAGTTCACAGGAGCCCCATGACAGGAGAGGATAAAAGGGACTTTATGAGCAAACATTAAGACTTACACTTCTGAGAGCTGGTTTAACAGTGCTTTAACCTTACATAGATGTTCATACAGCACCTGTGAGTTAAGATCTTGATCCTAATAGAAAGTATAAGTAGAATATAATGTTACTTATTGGTTCGGGGGAATAAAACAAAATGATAGAAACAGCAACTGTGATGGAGAGTGAACTTTTTTTTTTTTCTCATATAATGTTGGTTAATTTGTGCATCCAGTTGGTCTCATGAATCTCAATGGGACTGTTTGTGGGAATAAATAGGCTAGTTTTTAATCCCTCAGGTTTTCCTAATAGCATCATTATGTCATTTAAGGCATGAGCAGCATTTATCTTGATGACCTCTTGTTATTTGAGATCAAAGTCAGATAAGAGTTGAAAATTAATTCAACCCAGCAATCTCATTAAAAAACTGTCTACAATATGACTTTCACAGCAGAGTCATTCTGAAGGTTTAATTTTGGTCCTTTGCAGCCTTTCCTTCCATAAATCCCTTTCTTGGCTTGGGGCACTAATTACAACTTTTATCAAGAGTCTTGTCCTCAAAATGCCTGTGCACATGTCTGTCTTGTGGCATCACCAGAGTCACCGAATGGGAAATGAGTCAAATTACAAAGACCTAAAGATCTAGAGAATTCTAGCCTTGACTAAGATAAAATACGTACTTACATCAAGGTGAGTTGTGAGGGTTTGATAGATACATGAAAAATCCCTATTAGGCTGGGAATATTAGTATAAGTATTACTGGAATTAGGTCATGCTCCAGTGTCACTTTCCTAAAGACGAGGGTGTGATGTTTGTATCAGAAGGACATGTGAATCTGTTTGAGATGAAAGTACTAATTTCAGAGTAGCTTTAAAAAATATTTTTCTTACCTCCTGCTTTTTTGAAGGGTCTTATGAGATGGTCTAGAGCTTTACCCCAGTAAAGGTCTCATTTCATTGTCTATTTCAGATTTACTATAACATGGCAGTTATAGTGGTGAGAATCACACTTTGTGGAATAAATTCCAGAGACAGGAAAAAAAAAAAAGCTTTTTTTGAGGTTAAAAGTTTCTTCCATTTATCACATGAATTGGTAATAGAGGAAACAAAACTAAGATGCTGCTTTGGTCTGTTGAATGTATCCAGAAAGTTTCCATACTAATCATCTCCCTCTTAGGGGGTGAATCTTACTGCTTAAAAGAAGGTATTCAAATTATTACATAGAACAAACTCAAAGCATTTTCTCTCTGAGTTATTAACTGTTGCCAACCCAGTGCAGGCATGAGTTGTAAAAGAGAGCATCTCAAATTACATGAGATATCTACATTTAGGGTACTGATTTAAGCCCTTTGTATGGTGATGGCAATATAATTAATTCATACTATGTAATAAAATATGCATAAGTAATTCATACTGTAATGAAAGTGATTTTCTTGTGTAGTGTTAGTAGAAAGACATGGTACTGAAAAAGACTGCAGGATTTCCTGCTATGTGTTCACACATATTGCAGGATATCTAAAAATATTTTAAACTTCTTGTGTTGGACATATCATCTAAAGTAAAAGAAGTAAAGTTGCAGTACATATATAATTGACCTCAGTCTTGAAAGCTGTTTAAAGGTGGAAATTAATCTTAAGATCAATTTGTAAGCTTATGGTATGTTTATCAGCACCCATTTAATGAGAATTAGGAATTTGCGTTGGCAAAGAGAAATAACAAGCTAAACTGCATCAGGAACATGAAGCCACAGAATTCTTCAGATCCCTCAAGATTTAGGCACTAATCAGAGAAAATGTTGCATATTCTTTAATTTTTTTCTTTTCCTTGGTCTTTGCTATTGAGAATAATGGATAAATTTAGAACAGGGGAATTCCAGAGAGTAAAGGCGCAGTGCTCCCTTTGACAGATATTTTAAAAACCCAAAACTCTCTATATATATCCATATACATGTATTCATGTGTGTGAAATGGAAAAACTCAGGAAATTAAATGTCAATAAATCTTTGGGACCAGATGGCATTCATTTGAGGTTTAAAAAAAATGCAGAGCAGAATTACTATAAAAATATGTATAGATTGTCACTGAAAAGAGCCTCATCTATCAAATGAGAATAGCTGCCAATTGAAAAGATTTTTTAAAAGACAAGAATAGCTGCAAGAATTATATTGTGACCAGCGAATTTAATCTTCCATGGTAGGAAAGTAAATGTATTCTGTTCTAATAAATTAACATACTATTTATTTTGATATCCTACCATCTTTGACGGGTTTAACAAAAATATTTAAAACAATGCAGAAAAAGCCCCATGTGTCCTTACAACATAGATATATAGCTAATTATTTTTTAATTGTCCCATTATTGATCCTTCTACACAGTCTGTTAATGAAATTTGTTAACAAGAGGGTGAGAGTAAATTTAGATCTGTTCAGAGATTAGAATAAAAAATTAGATTAGCTAGATTACAGATAGGATAAAAAAGAAATGACTGATATCTGTGCTTCAGCACAGGAGGAGGTTGTTATTATGATATAGCCACAGGGTTCAGACCTAGAGGGAGTGTCATTGAATGTACTGAAGGAGGTGACTGCCAGCACAACAGGAACTTGTTTGTGCAGCTATGCAGTAGATAAAAAATTCCTTAGAAAGCTAGAAACCTGGGCAATGTAGTTCAGGATAGGCAGCTGCAATGGAATTCTTGAAAAGATCAACTTGATAAGCACTCCTTTTTGGATTAAATCGAGCCACCTGTAGAGGAGATGGAGATGGGAGGTAACCTGCTCCTTCTACATAGGAGCACACCAAAGGTCTTCTAGAATAAATTCCTTTCTGTGGCTGGACAGCAGGTGTCCTGTGAGTGTCTAAGGTGTGAGCCACTCACAGCAGCATCAGACAAGCACTGCCTGACTTTTCACTGCCTGTGGAGTAATGGTAGCCATGGCTGTCTCCTGGTGTTTTTATGGAACAGATCACTTGCCTTAGTTCAGACGTCCAGGCAGCTGCCATTTCCCATCCCAGACAAAATATGTAGTGAGCACAATTAACCTTACAGAGACAAGCAGCATTTAAGATAGGGATGGCTAAAGATGTTTGTGTCACAGAGAAAGATGATGAGTGGATTACCAAAATGTTGCACTTTGTTAGGGGGGAGATAATGTTGTCTATTAAAGGATTTACTTCATTAAAGGATTTACTTTTTCTCATTTTATTCTGACACAAAAAGGGAAAAGATAACAAAGAAAAGAATGAGGGAAGGATCACCAAAGATGAGAGGAATGGTAGTTAGAAGTGTGGAAAGACCTTCAGCAATGAAGATTTGCAGCAATGCTAGGAAATCAATTTTTATCCCTTTCTATGCACAGACTGCAACTAATGATTTGGAGAATATTTCTGAAGGAGGTGCTTGCTATAAACCCTAAACTAATTGATCCATTTCACTTCAAAGTATGCAATTAGGGAAAAGTCTACTTTATCTTCTCTTCTCAGGGTAGCAATAAAGTCCCACTCATATTCCTTTCAGTTCCAGCAAGGAATGTGCATCACTGACATTCTCAAGCCCAGCTTTGCAAACATCTAGGGACTGTTTCTTAAAGCAGGCTGAGATCTGGTTTTCTCCATGGGAATCAAAAGGAAAGGCTGGACTTTTCACACAAGATTTATGGGTATCTCTTCCAAATTCTCAGTGTTCCTCTGAATAGGAAGTCTGCCTGTTTTAAGAGTTGAATTGATAATTCAGTGCAGTGGGGTAAAGTATTCGCTTCTAATGTTTGCCAAGAATTTCATACCAAGCTATCCTAGAGGAGCAGGAAGGAGGGCTTTGTGCCTGACATGGCACAGCTCATCTCTAAATACAAATATCTCACAGTCTGGAGTTCCAAAAGAGGATGTGCTTTAATACACAGCATTTGGAGAATTTGAGAGGTCAGCAGAACAGGACTTTCTTTCACTGTAATTTTTCTTCTAATTAGACAAAAGCCAACTTTTCCTCTGAAGGAAAACCTCCTTCCCCAGATCCTTCATTTCCTCATGGAACGTGCTGTTGGCAGAATAAGGCAGAATTTACTTCTGAAATCATTGCTACCAATTATAAAGATAATTCCACTGAGAAACTGTAGAGCAAACATTTTCTCATTAAGATAAGTCCAGATGCTCAATTTTTGTGTGTTTTAAAACCAGTGCAGTGAAGTTTTTGAGATATATGTGACTGGCAAGAGAAAGCACAGGACAAAAGGGTAATGCTTTTTCACTCTTTTGTTTTAAATTAACAACTGTGGTATGTTGTCTCATTTCCCAGTGGAGATCTGAACAAGGGCATGGATTATATGGTATGCCAAAATGAGTCTGTGGGCTTAAGTTGGAGGAACAATAAGAAAGGACTTTGATAGGAGATGCTACAAAGACTCTTTAAGAGAATAATGTAGGAAAGAAGTCAAGATGCCAGAAAGGAGGGAAACAATGTCAAATTTTCATCTTCATTATGTTTAGGCTTGGAGGGGAATAAATGTTCTTTTGGGCCTTTGGAAGGGGAGCATTTCTGTCCATGGGAAGAGGTGGGAAAGACCCTTCCCATATTATCCAGACTGTCTGAAAGCCTGTGTGGAAGAGGTTGATGATGGTCCTGGGCACATCTTTACCCCAGCTTTACCTCAATTTACAGATATTCTGCAATACAAATTTCTCTTCTGCCTCCTGGGAGCTTCATCACAGGTAATAGAGAGCAGCATTTTACACAGAAAAATGAAGAAAAAACCCCTGCATTTAGACAATTCTTGTTGGAAAATTGTAGCCCAAGGCTGTAATAAAGATACCAGTTTATGAAACTGAAACACGCTTGGACATGCTGAATTATGGACTAAGGGGAGTAAAGACAATTAATAGTAAAATTGCTCTTAAATATAAATGAGAATTTAAGATAATGTTTTTTGATAATAATCCCTTTGTAATAGCACAATAAAGGGATCCACACTCCGTACCTTTCACAGATGAACTCATTTAAATATGTCCTCTATTCCCTCAAGATCAGGCTTAGATATTCAATGTACACTGTAATGTCAGTCATTATGTCCCAAGCACATTGGCAAAGTTTGACTCCATTTTTCCTGAGTGCCGAATGTCGCTGGGGGCTCTGCAGGCCATGTAGCACCAGAATGACTGCAGTTGTAATGCACAAGGATGTGTGAGATGGAAATGGTGTGGCTGCTGTGGTGCTGCTTCCCCTGGCAGGACAGAGCAGAGGAACATAGTGCTTGCACTGGTGGGACGCACGCCGGGCCTTGGCTTGCCCTCTTGGCAGGGACAGGAGGGAAAAGCCAGTTGTGAGTGGTCTGTTCATGAGGAGAACACTGGCAGACTTATTTCAGCTTCGTGTTTTGAGTAATGCATTAAGGTTTTCAAATGCGTCTCTTGGAAGTTGTGCACTGGAAGCTTGCACGGAGCCACGGCGCAGGAGACGGCGTGGAAGTGCTCTCTTATCTGTTGATGTTGGCTTCACAAAAGAGCATGGCAGAAATGACGGCCCCAGTGTGTCTCCTGGTGGAGGGCCACTAGCAACCCAATCTCACCTCTGTGCTGCTTTATAGAGCATTGATTTTCTCTTAGGAGTGGATAACGCTCTCATGAAAACCAAGGACAAAATCCCTATTGATACCAGTGGAAGTAGAATCCAGCTTTTGTGATTTAAGTGAGGTGTATAAAGAGGGATCTCTGTCCCAAGGAAGAAAGCCTCTAACTTTTTTAAGGTTGGTTGCATTTATCTTACAGGAGATTTGAAACAGGTATTATAAGCACCCCAGTTCCCTTAAGTGCTTTCTGGGGGAGGTGCCAAGTGCACCAAAGCTCCCTGTTATTGTCCCTTGACTAAAAGGGCTGGCTGATATTTGCAGAGATAGTAGAGAAGCAGCTCCCTTTCATGCCTGGGTGGAACCTGGTAGTTGCCTGAACTGCTGCAATTCCTTTCTGCTTGGGGCAGTGCCCTCCCCAGGCTGGGAATCCAGGCACAGCTCCTGGTCTGGCTGTGTCATCACTGGCAGTGAAGGAAAAGTGATGCATCTTTGTTACACCATCAGGATGATAACTTCTAAGGATAGTGTTAATTAGCTTTTTAGCAATAGTGGGAGGGAAAAGAAGGAAAGTGTGGCAGCTGTTTCATTAGACAGGTGTTGAATAAAACAGTTAAGAAACTGCACTCACACCCCCCCCCACACCCCCCAGAATTAACCTTTCCCACCTGCATTTTAAAACCCAATCATGAGGTTAGGTTTGAAAAGGCTGATGGGGTGGAGAACGGGAGGATAGTATATTTTATTAACATCAACTAAGGAAAAAAAAAAAGCTTTTATTTCATCATGACCTGAATTATTCTCTCCTACTGTAAATGAAATGATAGCTCACCTGGGAGAAGAGAGAGGAAATTTAAAGCTAAATAATAATTCATAAAAGTCCATTGCTGCAAGATTAGTAAGTTTTGAGGAACATGTAGTGCTAGACCAGCTTTTCTGTATGCAAAACCCTTACAGCTGAAAGCCATTAAGTCAATTAATACTGTACCTCAGAGTTTGTTCGTGCTGACAGAACGTCAGCTCAAGAGAATAATGCCCTGATCCAGCTGATGTGCTCTCCTAAGACATCACACCACAGGGCAATGTCGTGGCAGCACAGAACAGGATGTGGGCTTTGGATGGACAGCCCAAATTTTGGTGTTTTGCAGCTGGCTACTGCATAGACTTCTTCATCTGACTCCTATCTGCAGGGTGTTTACTTTCTGCACATTTTTCTGGCTTCTTGGCCAGCATAAGTGTCTCTCTGGCAAAAATTTCCACAAGGAAGATATCCTTAGGATGGGTCTTCTGAGCTGGGGAGCCACATTTCTCAGTATGTTATGTTCTTACATAACACCAGGCTCTGCTGTGTTCTGTTTCACTCTAGAGTAAATGTGGAGGAAATCTGTGCCCTATCAGTTTACACTGAGGAGAGAAAGAGACCCACTGTGGCGAGTGCATTGTATGAAATGAAGTAATAAGTCAGTCTGGGTCTCCACTTGGCCCTGTCAAAGGGCAGGCAGAACGACATGCTGTGGGGAGGTGGGGTGAGGTGGGGGGTGGCAGGCTCAGTTTGAATGTTTGCCCTTTGAATTAATTCTGGTTGACCTACTTCAGCAATGATTGAAGAATTTTTTATTCAGTTTGCCCTGATCTATCCCCTGGTGAGCATGTGCTTGTTATTTTTTAATGAAACCATTTTCACAGCCTGTTGTTTTAGGTGTTGAGAATGGAGGAGAGTGAGGTTATTCTTTGGTTCGTATTCTATTTTTTGTTTCTTCAGGGTTCCCAGCGCCACGCGGTTGCTTTTAACTGTGCGCTCACAGTGCACTCCTGGTTCCTCACTCTCAGCTCAGCGGGTTTATTTTCACAGCAGATAAAAATAGTGTAAAGATACAGTCATTGATTGAAAAAAAAAAACTCTCTTACAGGAGCCATAAACTGAGTATTTTTGTCTTTCCAGGCGAGTCATGTGCAAGCAGACTTGGGGAGGGTCTTGCTCTGTCTTTAAACTTCTCCAGAGAGTTGACGTTTGAGCCTTTAGGCACAGAATGTAGGTAGGATGGGATACACTGAAGTCACTGTGAAAAATAGCTATTAATTTACACTCTGTGCTTAGGTCAGACACAAAGGACTTGCCATCCTGGATGAGATCACTGTTCCATCTTCTCTGAGGAAAGTGCAGCATCTCTCCCATCACACCACTTGACATTCTCCCATCAAGGCTGTTTCACTGCAGATGCAGTTCCAAATGGTGAGATCTGAGGTCTCTGCATATTTGGGAGCTTAACTTCATAAGCATCGTGCTTATTCTCCACCGCTCTGGAGCTTTTGCTGTACAAGGGAAGAGGCTCCAGGGGTGACTAATGACTTCCTGCCGGCAGATCTAGGGCTGATTGCCTTTTGGAGGTATTGCTTTTGCTCTGAAGTGGCAGGTAAACAGTGACTTCAGGGGTTTGTTAGCAATCAAAAGCCAACACATTTTTCTCAAATTAAAAGACACCAGGTTTGGTTTTGCTATACAGATTGCCACAAAGGAGGTATCCTCGTGGCAATCTGAGAGACACTGTTGTGCTGTTCTGTTGCTGACAGTATCAGCTTTTGTTTTGTGGGGCAGGGGTAAAGGGCAGAATGTGTCATTAAAATAAATATGTTTCCGAAATGGTTCTTTTTGAGATTTGGAATTTTTTTCCTGTCTTCAAGAAAGGAATGTTCTGGCTATGAAAGAAACGTGAAAAGTGTTCATTCTAAACAACTGAATGTTAAGTTCAGTTTGTTGAGTGAATGTTTTTAGGCCACTCACATCGATCACAGTTTAAAATACAAATTTCTGGCTTAAAAGAAAAATTGACCAAATTCCAGTAACTATTTTTTAAACAAATGAGTAAATAATGCTTCTAGAGAGTAATAACACATTGTATTTTTATTTATTTTATTGTATCACTGTGATTAGGTGTGTAACATATAAGTTGAAAGAAAAAATTCCAAAAACAACTCAACCCCCAACCCTCCCCCCCCACCCAATAAACATTTATCTTGAACAAAGACATACAGCTTTAGTCCTTCTTCTGTGTATAACTTGCCAGGAACAGGTTTCATGATGGGATGCTATTATCGTAACATTAATCTTGTTTAAATTCAAAACTCTTCCTGCAAGCATCAAGGCCTAGAGGAAAGACCTTTACTAAGTTATCTTAAGAAAGCAGATTGCCTGTGAATCACTTCTTATAGTCCATAAAATCCTTTGTAATTTACAGAACAGCTGTCCATAGTAAAACATCAGAAATGCTCTATTTTGAGTCCTGAAACTGAAATAAACATTACAAAAAACACCAATTAATTTATAATGTAATTAATATGGAACACATTTAGAAAGGTGCATGTGCCAACTATAAGCTTTTCACTTATTTATTGATAAAATTCTTAAGGTAATGGGTTAGAAAAGGTTTGGAAATTAAATAATAGCCAATAAACAGACATGGAGGAGCCTCAAAATATTAAAAGACAGAGTATTTGGGGAAAAATAAAAAAAAACAAACCTCTAATGAATTTGAGAGGAAAACATGTTTCGAAGTACAGGTCTTGTTCAAACATTGACCTTCAAATTTTTAAGTTGTTCTTATTTTTTGCTGTTCTTATAAACCAGTTTTAGGATCTTTTCAAGGTTAAGAGAGGAGTTACTGTAGCATTTCAATGTAATAGGTGCTCACTTAGCATATGTTGGCCATGAAGAGGACAAATGGAGCCTTTTCACTCCATGGTTGTTTAGAAAAATAGCATTTATGATACTGATCCCACATAAATGTCTTCATAACTTGCAGATATGTTTTTTTTGAAATGAAATTTCTCATAAAGTCAGGTGCCAGTTAAAACAATATTGATGTCTGTTTCTCTAGCACCTTTGTTCTTTCAAGACCTTAAACTTACGTGATATCACAGACCCATCCATAATTTACTGACAGAGTCTAGGACATGGCAGGATGAAAAATAAAATAATAATGGATCTGAAAACAGTTTTGTTTTCTTTAGAGAAGACTATTTACCTCCACTGGGAAGGAAGTTATTCTTTCTAATGCTCTTTCTGTGATTCTCCAGAGTGGACATCTCTTTTCCATAATTTTCCTAAGTTCTCTAATGAAACCAGCTCATGTTTATTTTGTCTTTAAAAAAGGAAAATTAGAAAATCACTTCAACTGGAATAGCAGCTGTCATTAAAAAGTCCCTTTTCTAAAGGCAAATTTGCAGTTAGCTTTAAAACAAAGCAATGCAAACTCAGCAAAACCCTGCCCCATGATAGTGGGGAAGGAACAATTAGTCAACTAGATTTTAAATAATAAATTATTTAATTGATAATAAATCAGTTCCAGCCCTCTTCATTTTTGTACCTTCTGAAGGCTTGTACTTCTTTTCTGGCATTAGTGACTGACTGCTGGCTTCACAGTGAGTGTAACGTGCATTGGGATAGGTTTGGACACCTGATGATGTGACATGTACAATTTCTGACATGTGAAGGCCTTTATGTAAAACACTGGGTTACTTGAACTATCTTGTCCCATTTCTGTCTCATCAAACGAGAGTGATGAGAGGAAATAGCTTTATTCTCACAGAAGGCTGGTATTTTCCTTCTGGTGTTAATAAACAGATGAGATGAGACAACATAGTGGAATTTTTAGGGATCCCTTACTTTCCTCAGTACTTGTTGAGGATTGTTGCCATGAAGAGGCATGGCTTTCTGCAAGGCAGGAAGTGTGTGTGCTTAACTAGTTGAAAAAAATCTGTTTAATCATATTGCGAACTGCGGCAATGAGAAGGTGATTTATTAAGGAGTTTTCAAACCAATGTTTTACAGATTTTACCCAGTAGCACTCTTATCAAAACAGTGGTACTGAGAATACATTTGTGTTCTGAACAGAGAAACTATAGTAAGAGCAAAGACTGAATTCAGCAAATGGACTGTAGATCAGAAAAGTTTTCATTCTAGATTAAGGGGGAAAAAAAATTTAAAAAGAAAAAGAGAAAAAAGAAAAAGAAGCTCAGCACATTTACTCCAGCTTCCTTCAATCACTTTCTTAGTCCAAGGCTCTGGTATATGTCCCACACCAGTGAGTGGAAGGGGAGTATAAAAGGCAGGAATGTCCCAAGCCACAGAAGTGAAGATAAAACAAAGAGAGAGAATGTGAAAAAAAACATATATCATGCAATAAACCCCCATGTGTTTATGCTCTGCCAACGAAATAACTTCAACAAGTATTTTTTTCCAATTGCTTTCCTTTTCTTTTAGTATTTCTCGTTATTGTTTTCCCAGTATTATCTGATTTTAAATTCTCACCTTTGTAATAATGACAACTTAAATTCTTGCCTCCTTAAAAGAGTAATAAATTGTCAGCTGGAGGAAGGAAACAAATGGGAAAAGATAATGTTTGATGGGGGGAAAAAGCAGTCTGTCCAGAGCTAGAGACACATTTTGTGTCCTTATGTGTGAAAGGATATCCCTAAAGATGGTTCTGCCAGGAAAGATTAAATCACGCTTGGGAAGAGGGGCTCAATAGAGGGTTAGCTATTGAATAAGTGCAGCAATTCTTGACTTTCAGGATGTTTTCAGCTGTCTATTCTTGTTAAACACAGGCAGAAAGAGAAGGTTGAAAAGGATACAGCTCCCAGTTGTAACTAGTCCCTCACACTAATAAAGGGATTCAGGACTATCTGTTTGAGGTTTTAAGGATTTCATTGCTGTTTCATAAACAGCATCATAGTTGCTGAATTTCTGCTTGCTCAGATGGGGCAGATTTCAGACAACGTGTGCCAGCATTAGCCTGATACTGAGCTGATGCTGTGCTCATGGTTACAACTCTTCCTGTAGCATATCAGAGGTGGTGCAAAGTGGCTGCTTTTTCTAGACCAGTAATATTCACAGTATCTTGTTTTAATTTTGTTGAATTCAAGGAATCAGTATATCCTTCTGCCATTTTTGTGTCCTTCAAATTGGATATTTCAGATCTGTACTTTTTTGTCCTTATAGCAGCTGTACCAAGTAAACTGAGTCTCACAAAAGCTCCAGTTAATAGTATCAGTGGCAGATTTTACTGTAGGCCTCAATACAGAGGCCTTCATAGCAAAGAGTCTTTGAGGGAAAAGGGTTGAGTACTTGTGCAAAGTCTGTGCAGTTTAAAGTTGTTCTGTTGTCTTGGTGGCATGCTGGAGTTACGCAAGATGGAGAACCTGAGATGGCCTCAGAAGGCCAGACATGGAAACCCTCTGGTGTCAGGAGATGAGAGATGGGAAGGTTGATTCTCTCCCTCACTGCTCTGGTTCCAGTGTTGTGCAACACAGGAGATGGCCCAACTCTTTGGGGTGGGATTTACACTCCCCCGGTCCAGTGAGAGCTGACAGTGTCAAAATGTCACGTAATTTTTGCTCTCATGCACCCTAAAACTCAGCTGTCAGTTTGTCTTTGCTCAAGGGAAAAACAGCAACCTTCCTCCCTTATCAGGCTATGCAACATCTGTTTCAGTTTATTAGCTACTTTCCTGCAATATTGGAAGACTTTGGTCTGCTGGAAATGAAGTTTCTGTTATCAACAGCTGCCAGTGGAATGTGCTTTTGTGGAGCATCCCGTGCCTTTCCACAGGACTTGCTCAGCTTTGTAATTAAACCTCTTTGATATGGAGAGAGCGCAGAAGGTGTGGAATGAGAGTGGATCTCATGTCAAAGATGTCATTCACAATTTTTTCATATCTGAACTCTGATTTTTGCATTGTAAGAATGGTGACATATTGCTTTTCTTCTTTTGCTGGCTCCTGACACTAACTCAAACACGTACCATGATTTCCTTTATCTTAAAATCCTGCTTTTCCAATTCCATTGTTCAAACAGGGTGAGCATTTGCTCATAGGATTGTTCTAGTAGCTGATCCAACACCTGTGGGGAAAATACTTTCTTGGAGTGGTTTTTTTTGTGACTTGGTGGGATTGGTCATGGACAACTAAAAATAAGTAAAGCCACTGTGTTGCCCACAAAGTGAGTTGGAACTACCGGCTCTGGCAAAAATAAGATCTGATGGTGTAGTAGCATATCTGCTTTGTATTTCTATTTGTATATATTTCAGTGTGCTAAAGTGTCCTCCAACTCAGTAGCTTGAGCAGCACAGCATTTCTCTGTTGCTGTTATTTTGAAATTTATCAGCTCCTGCACTGATGTCCCTAAAGTGCCTGTTCTAATGTCCTCCTTCCCCAGATGCAAAATATCACTCTCTTTTTGGACTCCATTAAGTACATGGACTGAGTAAAATACTGTGCTCTTCTCACCCTTCCATCTGCAGATTGCTCCCCATATGTTGCATTATAAGATGTAATTTAATAACTAAAGGTAATTAATACATTTAAAAAATTGGGCATGAATTTTAAGTGCTTGCAGAAGCTGCCAGATGGACAAGCAGAGAGGGAAGACCTTTCTTTGTCACCAGGGTCCTAAATCAGAGTACCAGCAGCCCAAAGCTCCTTACCTCTCCTGTTAATGTTCCTTATCTCCCTTCTTTACCAATCACTGAGCTTTTCCTTGGGATTCACTCCAATCCCAGGCCAGATTGAGTTTTTTGTCCGTTTGCTGTCTGTCTGTCCAACGCCATGCCCCAGTCAAAAGGATCAGCTTAACACTGGGAGGAGAGGAAAACAGTGCATCTGAGCAGGTAAAGTGTGCACTGCCCTTGGGATGGGATATGTTTACCTACTTGCTGGAAGAGATGGAGCTGGAAGCCAGGAATTGCCAAAGCCTATTTTGAGTGGTTGGTGCTTCTGGCAAGGACACAAAGGCAGCTGCAGGTAAACAAATCTACCATTTTACACACGTCCAGTCTGTACTGATACAGTCTGTGATTTGCTGAGATTGTGAGAATATTACAGCAGAAGTCTGTTTGAAACCTGGGTTTATATAACTAATCCACTAAAATACTATAATGAATAGAGCATTGAGCTTTTAATCAAGAAGTGGTCTTTATAGCTACAAAATCAGTGCACAATAGCATTATGTAACACAATTGCACATTTTAAAAAACCCAAACCCAAGGGTTCAGCACTGATGGCTTTTGCTATCTTATTATTTTACTCCTTTCAAATCTTCTGTTTATCAAGCCTGCTTGCTTCTCAGAGCATGCTTTTAGGTAACAGCACGGGTAAGGCTGCCATATTTATTTAAAATAGGTCACCCAACAATTTGCAGGCTTCCTTGAAAAGTACTCATATTTGCTTATTGGATATTGAGTATTGGCGCTGCTTTTCACTGTAGAGTGAGGCAGTGCACTTGTGAGTTTCGTTCAGCTGTTCAACTCCCTCACAACTGTTGTCAGGTTTCATATTTGTTTGATAGAAGTCAACCACTGATCTTAGAAAGATATAAATATCTGTTAAAATAATGAAAACACAAATTAACAAAATACAGTGGGAAAAAAAGGTGTTTTGGGGGCATGCTAGAAAAGCCAACCCTCTTTATCATCCTGGTGCCACGGTCACTCATTCTGAGCCACAGAGCACTGCCAGACAGGGGCGGTGACTGGAAGCCATTTGGCTTCAAGAACAGGGTAAGATTTGGAGCTAGGTCAGCTGGAGATGGAGCCATTATGTCACTGGCACACACAGAGTTCTTGTTTTTAAGTCTTCTTTGATGGAGCTTTTCACACCTACATGACATGGTGAGAACTTTTGTAGCTGTCTGCCCAAGCTGTGCAAAAAGAGGCAAAACAGTTTGCAATTGGAAAGAGGTATTTTTCTCCTGTTTTAATGTAATATTCATTGTGATTAAAAGTAATCAAAATTCAAGTTGGTAACAAAGAGCTTATCATAGCATTTTATGTAAATACATTAAGCTAATAAATGAACAGAATAGTTAATTGAAGTTAATGGAATAACTTCAAATGGATGTAATAAACCTAGCTGTATAGAGAATAACTTACCACATTTTTTCTATATAAGAAAATATGTCTTCTATCTGTTAACTGCCTGTTGGCTCTAAGGGTCCTCTACAAGTACCCAAAAGGAGGGGTAGACAGTTTGATGTCATTCCAGATAGGGGGGTCGGTCTTTTCTCCCAGATAACAAGCAAAGATAACAAGCGATAGCGCAAGAGGACACAGCCTTGGGTTATACCAGGTGAGGTTTAAGTGGGATATGAGGAAAAGTTTCTCCTCTGAAAGGGTGGTCAAGCATTGTAACATGCTGCCCAGGGAAAAGTGGAATCACCACCCTTGGAAGATGTGTAGATGTGGTGCCTGGGACACCATTTAGTGGTGATTTTGATAGGGTTGCATTAACATTGGATTTTATGATATTAGGGGTCTTTTCCTACCTAAAGCATTCTAATTTTCTGATTCTAAGACAGTCACTGAACATTGGCCAAGACTGCAGGTGGCTGCTGCTGAGCTCATCCCTCCTTGGATTGCTCCTACACATGGCATCCGTGGCCTTGGACCCAGCACACATTTTTGGCCAATCCGTACCCTGCTTTTCTTGCTGCTTGCGTTAAGTACATCTGGCAACTGAAATGTGCTTCTTTTCTGTCGTGATGTTGCATCTGTACCTTTTAATCTCCAAAGGAAGAACCAGATAAAATAGTAGGTGTTAAATTAGATTTCTTTTTATTGTTTAATTATCAAACTACCTGCAGCCCAGGTTGGATGCTGCACTCTCTTCTTTCATGCACATTATACTCAGTATTTATATTTGATTATCATACCTTGCTGGCAAGAGAAGGAATAGAAATTTTGGAGAATATGTGGCAAGCAATTCAAGGCAGCATTTGAACATCCCTAGTAAGTTAATCAGCTTTTGTATCTGCAAACTAACTGTACCTGGGGCTGGCAGACACTGAGTGATGCCCCATTAAATTGTTTGCTCTTTGTGGAAAGTGTGTGGTGGCAGCATCATTTGGACAAGGGAGCATTTGACAGCTCACCTGTCACACGCAGCACACCCTGTAGGAGCTGCTCACCCTTGGCTTGGCACCAGCCAACTGCTGCTGAAGCAGGGGCTAAAAGGAGAATAATTTCCCAATCAAACAGCAGCCTGGCTACTTATCCTGTTGCCAAAAGGATCTGTCAAACACTGCTACCAGCAGGACAGTCACTTGGCATGTTTATTCAAGTAACCTGTGCTTGGCTGGTTTTTCTTTATGCATGCAGTGTTGTAGGCTTTTTTATTAAACAAATGAGGAGAGGCTGAGGAGATAAGGAAACAAGTAAAATACTTCGCTGATTTGTGGTCTCAACATATTCATTAATGCAAGGTGGCAGGATAGCAGATATTGGGAAAACTCTGCAGGGTCTGTGCACAGGGGATCTTGCCAGGATTTAGCAAAAGAAGAGTGATGGGACAGAGTGTGTGTACATGGCCTGACCTGGTTAATCAGTGCTTGGCTTGTCCAGATGTTGGAATATTCAAGTAGCTTAAAGAGTGACCTGTAAGCAGAGTAAGCAGTGTTATGCCTGTGCTATTGAGGCATTAATCTGAACTTCCTGAGGGATTTAAAATACAAAGTAGAACTATGATTTTACAAGGGATGGGGATTGGGTTTATCCAGGCCTTAATATAGCTATTTCTTTTTTATAAAGCACATGATCTCTACTCACTACAAAAGCACTTATCTCCTAAAACTACTGGGAAAATCCTACAAGCAAAGACAAACTCAAACATTATTATTTGAAATGAGGGGGAGGTGAGGGGGAAAATGCAGTTTTCATACAATAACATTTCCTGAATTATTTCACGTGTCTTTGTATGGATTACATGGCCTGTCCTTGTACTTTAAATTTAGTGCTCTACCACTGCAATTGTGTGGGTTTTAGCTGATGAGGTTTTTATAAAAGGTATTTCTTCAAGAATAGAGATCATATGCAATTTGAAAAGTGTCAATTTAGGAGCTTACAGGAGTTGGAGATGAATTCATCTTTTCCCACTGTTCATCTGCAACTTTTTGCAGATATTTGAAATTTTTCTCTTAAGTCGTAAAGTTCTAAAGACAGATACTTTCTTGCCTATTTCCATCTTTTCTTTACCAAACCCAAATATTTTGTTTGGTTGGTTTTTTGTTTGTTTTTGTTTTTTGGGTTTTTTAAAAAATCTTTATATTGATAAAAATTCACTATCTTTCTACAGAAGTCAGTAGGTCTGGTTTAGATTTATACCTGGGCAAATTGAAACCAGAATTTGTCTTGTTATACCAGTACATATGCACACATTTAATTTTAAAATCTCTCATTAGGAAGTTATGTGTTGCTATATCTTACATTTCTGAAACCATGAGCTCACACGTCTTGACCACTCCTTTGATCATCTATCTTTTCTTCTGAATGTTGACTTCTCATGCTTTAATGCAGCTTTCATTCACTCGTCAGTTTTGGATCTCTGCAGCCTGGGCTGTAACTTCTAGGAAGGTGTCCAGGTTTAAGTATGAAGAGTGCTTTTAGTGTAATTCTTAACCCATATGTAGATTATTTTCTGTGTGCAGAACCAGTGCATATCTTAGAATTCCATCTTATTTTATGCCCACTTCTACTTGAACATGCATATCAGTGTATCAGAAGTTCAGAAAAAGTTATGAGAGATCTTTCCAAGTAAAATTTGGAAATCTATATAATTTTCATTGAGTAATTTCTTAAATCAATTCATCTCAGTCTCAGACATTGGATATTTTGATATTATCATGTTTAGTCCAATGTTACAGGGAGCTCAGATTTTACTAAAATAACTGTAGATTATCAAAGGTCATATGTAATCACATCAAATGCAGCATATGTTTGTCAGACCGCATGGAGCTCTGTAAAATCTTGAATTTGGTGCTTAAAATTTCAGTTCAGAGTATGTAAAGACACTGAAAATAACCATTCCCTCTAAACTTAGGCTGGAAAATTTAAACCCTAAATCCTTCTTCCCACACCCCCTGAAAATATGCCTACATGTTAACAGGCACCTGCTTCCTTCGCAGAGATGACCCATTTCTGAGGTTATAAATAAGTGTATGTTTTGCTTGGTTTGGTTCTGTGTTTTCTACAAGTGAAACCCAAAGATTTTATTTGGTTTATGTTACAGACCTGACACCATAGATCGGGTGCAGGCTCTAAAGGGCTAAATAAAAATCTAGCTTTTCCTAGTCCAGCATGGGTTTGATCTCTTGTGTTTGAATGCCTGTTTGTAAGTCAATAAATTTGGGCACTGGATGGCTCTTAGGATATGGATGTGAAGGTTGCTCCTCCATGGCTTTGCACTGTTAAGTGTCTGCCCCCCTCAATACCACTTTGTTTAAAGGTCAGAAGCCAAGGAACATGAAGGTGGGACAGAAGTAAAGAGCTGGGAGAGACAGATGTCCAGGTTCTAACCTTCCAACAACCATGGGTGGAAGAGAAGAGGGAGGAGGGGTCCGGGGAAATGTCAGAAGAGCAATATGCAGATTTGTTTTGATTTTAGGACCAGATTTGCCAGAAAAAGACCAGGCCATGTTCTGTCTGCTGTCCAAGTGTCCTCTCACTTAGTTAGAAGCCCCCTGCACAGGTGGCACAAAATATGTGCTGTTGGAGACTCCCAACCAAAACATTTGATCCTAAGATCTTCCTAATGCATCCCAGAATTTCTTAAATTTGCATCCCATTTTTCTTAAGTTTGCTTTGCACCAGCAGACAGAAGATTATTTGGTGATTAAATAGCATCAACCTTTTCTCAGGAGGGCTGGGTAAACCATGGTGGTGTAACATAGCACAGTTCATACTACATGGGCCTTACAGGTACTGCCTGCGTTAGTGACAAGCACTCAAGAGCCAAATAAAATGGGCCAGGGAGAATTCTCTTCTGGTAACACTTCTCTGCTAGAGGGAGGTTATGTAGCATGATGATGTGTCACCATATTGCACATAGTTCATTATAGAATGAAAAAAAAAAAAACCCCATAAAACAAAAACCAAAAAACCAAGCAAACCCTAAGGTGCGTGAAAAAAAACCTAATTGTGCACGTTTCTAGTACAGTTACAGGGCAAAAGTTTATGGACCAGCAGTTCTAAGTGGACGTGGTAGGACATCTCACTGCCTTTGACTTTGCAGCTCAAATCAAAACAGGACTTGTTTAAATTAGAGTGGCCTGCCAGACACCTTTGGAGGTTTTCAGAATGAGTTCCAAGTTTGCAGCCATAAATCTTTAGGGAAACATCTTTCCTGCTCTACTCGCTTATTGCAGTGCCTGTGGCTGAAGGAGCTCACAGAGACCAGAGGGAAGGAATTGAATAGGAATGGTGCAACATCGTCCACTTCCCATGTTTACCATTCTCACTGAGGGCTCTTCAGGACTTTTATTTGGAAACTAGCTGTGGAGAATTAAATGAAGGTGTGGTATCTCTTGAGCTGCTTTGAGTTCATTACTCCATTGTTTGAGAATCTACGTGCTGTTTTCCATAGTAGCCAAAAACCTAAATGATGCTGCTTTAAAACTAATGGTGCACTGTTGAATCATAACTCCAGATTCCTTGAGCTGGGAACATAACAGGAGTGTCTTGAAATAGGCAGCACAAAACTTTTGTTTTGTACAAAACAATAAAGTGATTTTAAAGCATAGAGATACATGGTGATTTTTACAAACAATTGAAATAAGTGTTTTCTGACAACAGTGACTCACACAGGTTGTTTAGCAACCTCTAAATGAAATACCAATGTTTGGCAGGGTCTGCACCTGCTTCTAGAATCATTTAATTTTTCAGACAAAGTGGCACTTGGGGAGATTTTCTGGGGAGATTTTTTCATACTTGGGTGTGATTTTTTTAAAGACACAGAATTTTAACTAAACCAAGGCTGCATGCTGTATTTGCTGTGTGTCATAACCTTATCTTAGTAGATTTTCCAATGCTGCACAGTGTGTATCTGTGACAGAGACAAAATCAATGCTTATAGATTTAGCTGTGTAATCCTATCACTTGTCCTCCTAGATATGATTTGAAATGTAAAGTTCGTTAATGTTTAAATGAACTTGAAGGCCCAGGGTCTCTAGAGGAGTTTTCAGTTTCTTGAAGAGTAATCCATTTCTTATCTTTTTTTCCTGCTTGTCACTGTCTGTCTTTTTGTCTCCTTAATCATTTAAGACTCTGGAACACTTAATCATGTCCAAAGTATATATGGGAAGAAAAAAGCAGGAACGTTTCTAATCATGTTACCAAAAGCTTCTTAAGCATGGTGAACACTTGAATTCCTCTATAGGAGTCAGGATTTGAAAAAGTCAAACAGAACATGAGTAATTTGCTTTAGCTGTTTTGTTATAAAATCAGTTAAAATTCATTTTCCCCACATTATGGACAGCTACTCTTACCTTTCAAATAAAAGTGGTATACTTTTTTATTATACTCTATCTTACCTACTTTTGTAATCAATATTTTTATGAAGATGTGGAAAAAATGGTTGATTTTCTTTTTATGAGCTCAGTGGATAATACATACATACAAGTGTCAGGGAAAAAGAAAACGTATGAGAAGTTACTTTGAGAGAAAAATTTCTGTATGAATTTTTAGAAGTGTGAGGCAAAATAAATTTGTAATTTGTTGCAAATTTTCCTAATTCTGCATTTAACCACCTGTTACTTATTTGGATTGCACTGATGAGAAGCCAGGCATGTTCACCTAGGTGTAGAAGTAGACTACTTGCAGGAGGTATTTCAGTTTTTTTGAGAACTGACCTGGCATGAGTGCTTGAATGCTTAAAGCAGCGATTAACTGCTTTCAGTCTCTTAAACCCCAGTCTCAATGAGACAAAATGCTGTTTCATTGGGTTGATGTTCTGCACTTTAATCCATTAAACTGCTGGACTGGGCCCCACTTCCTAAGGTTTTTCCTGCACATTCAGTGTCTTTGTATACTCTGTGCATTTGAGCCCTCTTTTTATGAGCTGCTCAGGAGTTTGGAAAAGGGATAGGAGAGCTGCATTCAGTGTAGACTGCCAAGGCAAGCTGCCTCAAACACATCAAACCCAGCCTAGGGTTTGTGTTCTTCATATTTATGGCCTTCAGCAGTTCTGTGGGAGAACTTGGCTCGGGGTTTACGTTATTCCCAACCCAGCTCTCCTTTCTTCATTTCCCACCGATGTACTTCCCTCTGTTCAGACACCTCTGAAAGTGCCTGGGGCACGGGAGGAATGCCTGCCTTTCTGCCTGCCTGTGTGAGCACACACATCTCAGTCAGAAAGCATATCCTGATAACAGAAAGATCTTACTTTGAAAATCATTATCCATGTGAGCTGATGCCTGCTTGCATGTACACAGGCTGAGGGCTCAGCTTTGAGGTGAGGTTTTACAATTTGGCACAAATACTGCCCCAGGCTTGACCTTCAGCACTGCTTGAGCAGCTGGAGCTCAGGCCCAGTGGGCTCTCTGCTCCCAAGGAGGGAGCTGCCCTGCAGGAGAAAAATCCAGAAAGGTTTACTGGTGGCTCCAGCATGAATAATGAGTGTAAAATCAAAGTGATGGTGATCATTGGTGAGGCTCAGGGGTGTGCCATTCTCATCTGTCAGGCAGGTTCTCTGTGGTTTGCAGCATGCACCCACTGAGAGATCCTGGGTTTGGAGTCAAAGTGTGTGGGTTTTTGGTGACAAAGTCCAAGGAGCTGAAATAGTACAAGAGAGGATTATTAATGGAAAGCAGGACTGAAAAATTGAATTGACCAAATTGCTTGAGGAAGTATAAATTGGACCAGAGAGTCTCTCATATTAAGCAGGTGTCTGTATGTGCTGCTGTTTATGACTGTGAAACTAATCTATGTTAATAATTGATTGTTCAATTAGTAAAACAAATGTGACAAAGCCAGGCAGCTTTGTTTGCCAGTGATGACAGGAATATATTTGACTGCAAGCCATTATCAGTCTAAGGCTGAGAAACATTATTCCAAGAAAATCCTGTTTGTTATTCCTCTTGCTTACTCTTTTCTTCCACCACCACTTATAATGGCATAATACAGGCAGACACTAAGTACATGCAGTGAATAGCATTAGATGAAGATGTAGCTGTGCTTATTGTATTGCTGATAATAACACCAGACAGCATAAAAAGCCCAGAGCTGTTCAGGCAAGGTGACATCAGAGCCCCAAATTTTTCTGCAGATTTTGCGGAGGAAAAGCAAGCTAGCAGGAATTCTTGCAGAGGGGCACAAAAACAACATCTGCTGCTGTTTTGTCTTGTTTGCCCTTGTAGTGTCATTATGTCCAGAGTGACGGTGTTTTGCAGAAAATGCAAATGTGTAAGCAAACATAACTTTTTGACAAGCCTTGGAAATACGTATATGTAGGTACAGATTACTCCCTTTACAGTGTGAGGCATTTTTAAAACATGCCTTAAAAAGTGAAAATAAATCCTTTTTCTTGCTGTCTTATCTTACAAAGCAGTGAATATGGAGTACACTGTGGAGGTTTTCTCAATCAGTTTCTAGGAGCTTGCAAATCCCTTATCAGAAGTTACACAAGAGCTGGACCTCTTCTGCTTAGGCTGTTTAAATCTATATGGGTTTTTACAAATCAGTATTGCAAGTAACACACCAGTAATCATTCTTCTGATTGCCACTAGTAGCTTTCCTAGAAGGGTCTCAAAGAAACACATAACCATTAGTTGCTTAATCCTCACTGCTCTCCTGCCAGCACAGTCCGGTGAGTGTAAAAATGTATTATGACCATTTTTCAAGGAAGGATTGCAAGGAGAAGGAGGCAGATTAATAAACGGATGGAAGCAGCTTAATAAATGACCGTGCCTTGTATTCATCTCTCTCCTTTCAGAAAGCCTGATTGCCCCACAGCCCCTCTAGCTCAGTCAGCACCTTTCAGACTGCTGCCTGGCCATCCGGGAATTTCAACTTCACATGGTTTTGTCTCTTTGAGTTTTGGGAAAGTAATTAGTAAGTTAGTCTGCTTATTGCTTACTTCTGCAATGCCCAGGGTATGTGAAGCTTAGGAATTCACGCCTCCACTTGACCTGTGGTGTGAGCAGGGTGTTGGCACGGCAGGCTCTAGCTGGGGACATCTGCAGCACCATGTCATTATTGACTCCTGGAATGAGGAGGCAGAGCTATGGGCCTTTATGTAATCAATGCTGGGAAGAGAGGTGTGGTTAATAAAGATCATAATGTGGGTGAATTGTTACAGAGATCACTAATGCTCATTTTCACTATCCCAGAAGGCTATGTGCCATTAAATAATGGTAGTGGCAAGAAAGAATCGAGAATAATTATGGCATAGTGAAAGGCAGTGGTTTATTTTATTGCAAGAATTGTTGTACATAACCTTCCAAGAATTTAATGCCAAAGGAAATGGCACAACAATTTGGAAAGGAGAAGAGGCAGCAATCACTGTTTTTTCATTGTTTTGTTTTGTTATTCTCCCATCTTTCTTTGTGTTTTTCTAGACCCTGTGCTTGCCAGTGATGGGAGATTTAATAGGTGTTTGTACAGCATGTTTGGTCTTTGTTTTAATTGTAGTATTTGAACACTATCAGAACAGTACCCTAATAAACAATAATTATATCAATAATAAAACCACACATGGATAAAAGATTGGAATACTGACATAAATCTCAGTGAGAATAATTTATGGATAAGGTATATAATCAGGCTTATGGTAAATTTTACTGATTTTCTGATATGAACCTCTGGTGATCGCATCAAAATTTCTGTTGCACATCATTTCTAGCACATAAAATAGCTTTGCTGTGCATATTTTTCTATATCTATGCCTATGTCAGTGCAGTGAGAAAATGGACTGGTTTGTGCTACAGATTGCTGTAACTTTGACAAAAGAACTTCTCAATTCCAAGTGAATTAATAAAAACCTGACTTGATTATTTGCAGCTATTGGCATGTTTTGTGATATTAGAATTCTTAAGGAGATGGAGGTGGTAGGAGACATATCCCAAAGAAGTTCATGAAAGGTGTGATAAATTCTCCTATGCCTCTCAAGTTTCATGGGTTGGCTTTCCTCTCCACACATAGTGTTCTACTCTTCTACATTTGTTTAAGAGAGGGATAAATTAACTTATCAGAGCAGCTGATGGAAGTGGCTCAGCATCTTAGAGTGGGCATTCTTGGCTTCTGCTCTGGCTTGTGTTTAGGGAGATAGATCAGTGAGCAGAAAGCAGCTAAATGGTCAAAATTATGTCAAATAAATCTTTCACACAGTTCTGGAAGTTATATTTCGGTTTGGTTGTGAAGGTTTAGCAGATGTCATGTGCCATTGGCATTTATTAGTGAATTTGACGTTATATCCTTTCATTATTGGCTTGAAGGACTCCCTTGGCTTTAAGAGATTTTGCAGAGTTAATTGATGGCAGGGATGCAAATGAATCTTGTGGTTTCTATGGCAGTGCTACTGTGTCCTGAAGTGGTATTCTGTATTTGCCAAAATTAAGCCTGAAATATCATATGAAGTTCAGAATTGTTACTTTCCATTGTTTCCCTTCAAGGTTTGGAGTGGTCTCCCAGTCACATTTTTATCCTATAAAATAAAGGGCTTGGACAGGGCTTTCCTTACATGCTTTCCACATACCACATGTTCCAAGTTGCTCTGTGCACAAGTAGGACAATGTTGTGCACAGAGAAATCTGACTGGATTGCCTCACTGTGGCCAAATGTCTCTACAATGGAAAGATCTATTTGTCTTGGAAGCAAGAGTAAATGATCTGATGTTGGCTCCAGCTTCCAAAATCTTTAGGGTGCACTGGATCTCCATATTCTGGTGGTATTCTGTATTACTGCTGGCAAATGGCAAATGTGAGTATAGATAAGTCATTACTCTTTTCTTTACTGTAGAGTTCATAAGTATGTAAAATACGTATTGTTAATGCTATTACTAAAATAAAATTCAATTCAAAAGACTGTGATCTTGTGCAGCTTTAAAAGAACCCATTGAGAATCACTGCTTTGCTGAATCTAAATTCTGCTGCTTAAGTGTAGGTATAGCATAGTTCATCTCCTGGAAGTCTACAGTGTTCTATTGTTCAGCTTAATTTAGGTTTTGAAAACATGGAAGCCAAACACTTAGAAAGCAGCTGTTCAACTGAATGTATTAAGCAATTTACTTTAGGTAATGTAGCCTATAAAATTTTAATTTTGGATTAAATAAACCGTATCCTTCACATGACTCTCCTACCTTGATGTTCAGAGAATGAAATATGGGCACATTTAGTGAATTTCTTCTACAGGATGTGCCAGTAGATAAGGGTCAATAGTTTCCTAATGAAAGCAGTCAATAGCAATTTCTCTTAGTAAGCACAAAGAAATTAGTACTAAACAACAGGCATGAAGTGGTGAAAGTTTTATGTGATTATTTGGTTGGACTGCTCCAGGATTTAAGAAATAGCTTTAGCGGGTAGCATACTACTGCTCAATAGATAGCAAGCGGAGGTTGGCAGAAAACAGATCAATTTAAAAAGTGTCTAAGCAAGTTGGCAACAAAAATACAAATGTTTGTGTCTGTGTGTGCAAAGGTAGGTGTGTTTTGAATGGTCTTTATTTTATACATTTTATATCTTAGCATGTGGAACTAAGCAGATGCTTTGCTGCAGAACAAAGGTGGAAATAATTTCTTGTCATAGTTCCTTCTCAAATGTTGTTCTCACCCTAAAAACATGTGATTTCTTGCCTTATGACTGTGGCAAGATTACATGTATTTTACCCATACTCCTCTTGGGACAAGATCTTCAGCTGGTATTGAAAAGTTTTGCTCCTCTGATCATGACTGAGGTGTCCTTAGAAATAGCTGAGACTTGTCCCTTTCCTTAGCCTTGGAATAGCTTAACATGGAAATTATGGAACTTAGAACATTAACTGAAGCTGTTTTCCTATATGAAATCAATAGCAGTCTGCAAGTTTCAGATCAAAATCCTGCAGACATGTCTCTGTTGACTGGAGTCCCTGGGATCCAACCATGAGAGGATGCAGGGAGGGATGTTTGTGTGGGTACAAGTGATGACAGAGGCTCTGATGGGAAATTGTTGGCTATCTCAAAGACTTTCTATTTTTAATCTTAAAAAAAAAAACTCAGCCAAAGAGTGTCTAGCGATTTTCTAAGTAGAAAAAGGCTGACTTCTATCTAACATGTTTCATAAACATGTGTAAAAATAACTAAACCTGAGAATCAGTGAACAACTTTAGGATGTGCTTACTCCTGTTTATTCTTGATATCAAATTATCTTTTGACTTATGACTCAGTCACATGTAGGCCTGAGATGTAAGAGATGGGAATTCAACTGATTTTATTAAAATATGTAGGGAAGGTTTGTAGCCTGAGAAGCTTGGATCGTTGTCTGTTTGGTTTTAACTCCTATTTTTTAATGTGGTCGTTCTTAAGCTCTGCTTAATTTTTCACAGTAAAATAGAAGTCTAACATGGTCGATAGCTAAGTTTGTACAATCTATATCATAGTATTGATTTGGGACAGGTGAGGAACTCAACTATTGGCAGACTGAGGAATGAAGGAGCATTTTTAATATGGCTCAGATGAGGTTCTGCCAAGGGCCCTTTATTCCTCCTGATTCCAAAGCAATACCTCATTGCATCTAAATAACAGCAAGAGAGACAGAGAGACTGAGTAAAACAAGGGAGAATAGCAAGATCTTAGAAACAAGTCTCTCCTAAATGTTGTCCAATGCTATAGGCAGTGAGAGGCTGTGAGGGACTGTGAGGGTAATGCCTATTTAATGTGTTGCTTTGAAAAACTAATGTTTCATCTCTTAACATTTTGATAAAATCTAACTCTTAGAATAAAATTAATATAATAAGCAAAAATACTTTTTGAGTGGCAGGAAAAAAACTCAAGTATTTTTATATGGAGGCACAGCGGGTAGTCACTTTTTCTTAGTTTCAAAGACTCATGCTTTCATGTACTTGTTTCTTTGATGGGAAAAGTAGCTTAGTGCTCATATTATATACCTTCAGCGGTATTGTTTGATAGAGAAATTTCAGGCTTGGATAGTTTATTGAAGTCTTGATTTTATTCTTGATAGACCACAAGTTTGTCCAGCAAAGGAAATGGTTAGGATAATTTTTTCTTCCTGCTTCATTCTGCAGGAAAAAGTTATTATATATTCAGTCTCATTCTCTGCTGTTGTACAAAGACTATGCTGTAGAGATACACCCTGCCCATCAGAAAGAGCTTTGGTCTTGGTCAGTCATGACTTCATGGATAACCAGGCAGAGAATGACTCCTGTTTATCTAGGCTACATTGCAATAGCTGAACTAAAATGGTGCTTGTACTGGAGGTGTAGGACAAAAAGTGGTGTTTTGACTTTCCAGGCTTTCATGCTTCCACACAACCCCATGGTCAACATCTATTGCTAGCAGTCTCCAGTTGCCCTTTAGTCTAGAGCAGAGCGACACCTGGAGTGAAGAAAAACCTGGTGTTTGTGTATTCTTGAACCCATACTCCTTCAACAATGGGATTTGCAAACTCACTACTATTTTTTATTATTATTGAAATGACTGTTTTACTGGAAATCCCAACTGGTTGTACCAGGTCTACATAACTTTACACAGGCAAAGGAAGGTTTTCTTCTATTACGAAGATTAATCATGTGCTTGTGTACATAAGTACAGAATACTCTCATGTGCATGTGCACTCAGCGTGTTGGCCCAAATCCTTCAGTCCCAGCAGGCTGAGGTGCAGATTATTCTGACACACTGGAAAAGCTCATCAGTTGTTACAAGGCAGTGGTTTCAGGAGCCAAGAGTTGGGTTGTTGGCCTTTTTCTGCCGGAGGAGCAGGAGATAAGCCCTTTGCGAACACCAGAGGAAGTCAGTAAGGGTACTCCATATTGTGTAACAATATTTTGGAATAGGACATGTATTATTTTTCATGAAATACCACTTGCAGGAGGAAAATGCTGTTCTAAAATTGCACAATGGCAATGGCACATGTAGATGTCTCTCATTTGGATTGAAAACCAGTACAATTATTCCTAATCAAGGTTTATAAATGCAGAGTATGTAGATTTCAGTTCAGAGATCCATGCTTCTCAAGGTAGGGAAGTGCTCACTATGCAAACACCTTTGGTTGACAACCCTATCATTACAAGAGAAACATTAGCCTTCCTGTTCCTGGATTAAATTAATTTGATCTTGAAGGGCAGTTCTAGGTTTTTCTCTTCCATGGCTGTGTGATTGCATTGCATTCCCAAACCTCTAGACTTGCCCTGGAAACACACAGGTTCCAATGTGAACCTACCTATGCTCCCTCTCTCTGTAGTATTCCCTACTTCTGCCTGGGCCTCCCGCCTCTGGAGCTGTACATGCCTACTCTTCTTCTTTCCAGACTTCTGACATCATCCCTTGGTATCAAGAGAGCAGTGACAGACCTGTACTATGGTGCCCTTCCTCACATGATGATTTTTTTAAATTTTTTTTTTTTTAAGTGGATTTGTCTTTTTCAGAAACTAGCTTTCATCTTAGTTCATTGTAAATAATGGGAGATAGATACTCTAAAATCACCACCTAACAGTGAGTAAAGGATTAGTTTTGTCCCTTTCAGTGCTGGGAATTTGGTAATATGGCAATTCTGCATTAAATTCTCAATTGTACAATCATGTGTTCATGCTGGGGAAAAAAAAAAAAAAGCTCAAAGTAAAAAGAATCCTTGGAAAAAACGCTAAAAATGTTTCCTCCCTTCCCATGTGCCCAGCTTCTGTGTGCTATTTCAGTGAGTCTCTCTCTATTTCTGGCTAGTATCTAGACACACCACAGCTTGTATTTATCTTGGGTACCACTGGTACAAATACTTTTGAAGATCCAGTACTGCAGATTGCAATGGAAGCTAAATATCCAGAATCCCAGGTGGACTGGCACAAAATCTACTGAAGGGAAACCTGTCACTCTCATCCATTTTATTATCCATGCCATAAAGATTAAAGTGACTCAGCGCCTGCAAATACAATTCAAATTGTGTTGTAGACCCTGATTAAACTCAAAGGGAAGCATAATGCATCCATTTTATTCAATGAGAAAGAAGTGGTCTGATTCCCACAGGCCAAATTTTTTGAAGGGTTCATTTAAAAATAAACTCATATATTAATTACTTTATTTGCATTGTCTCAGAGAAAAATATTTCTTTGATCAAAGACATAATCAGTGGAAGGTCAAGTGTCTTCCTGCCAGAAGTGTAAATACTTTGTTGCATCTGTGTTTAAATGCAGTTTTGGGAAGACTCTTGTGGATGTGTAGCCATGGATTTAAGTTTTAAGGATAAGGTGGATCTGCTCTAGATGCAGCATGAATCCAATGAAAAGTAATCTTTTTCCCTACAGGACTTCAAAATATTAAAGGGTAAAGTAAGGATAGAAAAAATAAAGATTATTGTTATGATCATACGGACTGAATGGCTTGCCTGTGCTTCTTGTTCAAGTTGTCTGTAGAACAGCTGGGATTGACCTTTTAAGCCTTGTGTACACATCTGTCACACAGCTCCCTTCCCCTCAGGCTTTGCCACTGGGTTTATGTTGTATTGGGCTGGACTTATTTCCCATGTGAAATGTAAATCTTCCTTTCCACACCTGGCAGGAGCATGCCTTGTGTTGTCCTCACCTAGGATGTTGAGAGCATGGGTGCAAAGTCTCGCTCCCACATGACTGGCTTGTCTTGCACAGAGAATTGAGTTGTCACTGCAGCGTGGGACACAGCTGTTGGTAGCTGTAATACAGCATGCCTGCAAATTTCCTGACAAAATTGGTACCGTCAGCACACAGTGCGCTTTACAGCAATGATAATCAAATGTTCCATAGTGATGTATGATTGGGAAAATAGTGCTGGCACTCCCAGCCCCGCTCTCACAGGTTCTTCATATTAATAGACAGCTTCACCAATTTTTCCTCTTCACCGGGGGGGAAATGCATCCAGGCAGCTGGGCTGCTTTTAGTTTTGCAAACCTCAGGGCATACTCAGCTTGCTGTGGAGTAGCAGGACCAGCAGTGCCATACATTTTTGAGAATTTGGCTGAATCATTTCTGAAGCACACCATGTACTGGTGAGGCTTTAATGGGGCATGCTGAGAGTTCAGCACCACTCGTGGTGGGTACCCGCCTGCGAGGGTGTGTGAGATAGCGGTGTCTACAGCTGGCACGTGGTTCAGGGAGCACATGAAGACCATCCTCACTGTTCTCTGCTTCTGTCAAAATTCTTCAGGAGCTGTTCTCAACACAGACACTGGAAAGAAGTTCACAGCAGCTTGCAGGCTGTGTTGTTATTATTCAGCTGGTATTATTGACTGGCAGTACCAGGACACTGCAGAACTGCCTTTCTCTAGTTGTCAGCCGATCAGCTGTGACAGCCCTAATAATGGTTATGTCAGGAGGCAAGTAAAGAGATGCCACAAATGGATTGCACGTGTATAATTGCTTCAAAAACAAATCTGTTAATAAAAAGAGACGAGAAAATTGACAGCAAGAAATGGTTTATTGCATGCTAATTTTCTCACCAGCTTTCATATTCCCTCTCTCTCCTTTTTTGTTTTTTTAAATTCAATTGGGTCACTTCTTCTGTGGAGAATCGTGATCAGAAAATTGAATATGAAGAGGAATTCTATACAATAAATAATTACAGTGATGTGTTATTCCCAGCAAGGATCATCAAGTTCAGGCAGATGGATTTGGCAGAAGAGCTGTTAGCGATCTGATGGCAGTTTACATTTATCCTGTAAGTTGTGGTACTTAAAGTTGTTATGCAAAGGAGTATATGAATACAGTGGCCTAAAAAGCATGAAATCTGTTGGCCTATGCCTTCAAAGGTCCCAAGGTACAGTTGTACCTGCATTATCCCTCTAGGGAAAACAGAAGATGCTGCAAATTCTGTTCATAGAAATGGCAAAACCCACAACAGATTACAAGGATTTTATTTACTTGGTCCACAACATAACTAGGTCCATATGGGTGTTCCTGAATTAAAATGCTTTGCCTTCTGCACTGCCTAAGTAAGATTGCTAGTGTATGTAAAAATGGGTATTTTCAGAGTGTAGAAGGCTTACTGTAATATATATCTGAGCAGTTGAAACCTTAGTTGTCCCAGAAATAAGATAAGGGAGCAGAGAAATGAGTGAATATAGCTGATGAGACAATAAGGCTAGAAGTAAGTAATTTGGGAAAATTGGACCAAATAATGGGATCAGTGCTAAGCTTGATGAAGGCAGTAGTTTTCACGTGACATTAGTGGAAGCAGCTGCAAGACTTACAAACTCAAGAATGCCCATTTTAGTGCAAGTTTTTAATTTTTGAAGGAGACATCTAGTTATGTTTTCTTCAGAAAAGCATCTCTTTATATGGGTGATATGGGTGAATATATATATACTGCCTATATATATATATTTAGATGACCCCCCCCCCCCCAAATGCCCTTGATCCCGC
>VWZN01010159.1:756422-773726 GCA_013396955.1 Regulus satrapa | reverse complement strand
CCCAAATGTCTTTGCTGTCAGCTGTAATGTGAGTTGTTCTGGCTGCAGGAACAGCTGGAAGCCCTTCTGAACTGGGTACAGTAATGATGCTGATGTGCAAATCAAAATTTTCTGTATCCTGCAGTAGTTTATCAGTAGAGGAAGTCAGTGTATATGCACTGGGATCTAGATATTCAGGTAGTTTTATGAACTCAGTTGCCAGACATTTATTAAGTTCAGAGTTACAGTCTGAGATGTATTCTGACTTGAAGAATGTCAGTGAAAACAACCAATTGGAAAAGACCTGTTTTGAAGAGGTACAAACGGCATTATTATTTATCTTTTGGCTTATTTCTTTTCTGATGTTGTTTATTGTGAAATTGAATTATACTTGAGAGTTTTGACCTTAATTTGTGCTCATGTTAGCTTTCTAATGAACTATTTTCTACTGCATGAGTCTCAGTATCTAGATCGGTCTCCATTTGTGGTCTCAGCAGAGATCCCAGCAGTTAGATTGTTTCAGACATAAGGCTTGGTCTTTCAAAGCAGTCTAGTAATGCTCGACAAACTGCTTTCAAGGAATAATTTACTGTAAATTCCTTACACTATGAGAAAAAACTCAACGCAACATGACAACCATATCCCCAGAAAAGATTTTCTAAGTGATGGCTGGGGCTAATTTAGAATAGAGAAGACTAGACTGACATTTCTGAAAGATGGGCTTGACTCCTGATTCAATCAGTTCTCAGTCTGATAGGGTCTCCATGCTGTAAAAAAACCCAAAAAAACCCCAAAAACCAAAAAACCAAAAACAAAAAAAAACCCCACCAGAAAAATAATTGTCTTTAAGATGCAGGAGACCACTGCTAACAATGAAGTAGATAGGTTTTCTGCTAGGTGAGCAGGTTTATGGTGCACTTGCAGAACTCCATAACTCTGTTCATTTTGGGGTGCTGGAGCAACCTGCCTAGCAATTTCTCTAGTATTTGCTTCATGCTACAAATAAAAAATAAATTAAAAAAAAAAAAAAACCAAAAAACACAGAAAAACGCACCCCAAAAAAACAAAACCAAAACCACCAAGAAATGGGAAACAGTTGTTTTCAGGTTTGTAGGAGATATTGCAAATGGCAAATGATTAGAGCAGTAGTACAACCAGGGAAAGTGGGACAAATATGAAGAAAGATTTGAACAATATTTTTTTGTATTATTCATTTAACAAAGAGAAGATTTATTTTGTAGCTGACTCCTGTGATCTGTGCTAAGATAGTCCACAGCTTCATCAGTTTTCATGCTTTTCCTCCAATTGTTTGGGGATGAAGCATATACAGTACATTATTTGAATACAATGCATGCTCCATATTTATGCTTCCTTTAATTAGACATTCTCCACCATGGTTTGGGGTTCAGGAGAGCAGTCACTGCATGAGTTCTCTCTGCTTGAGCAGTGAAGAGCAAGTTGCTGTACATGACAGCATTTCATCTCTGTATGGCTGGGGACAGTAATGCACGAGCAGCAGGCAAAGGCATTAATCTCCTCAGCTATCCAGAAATGAACTGTCATGTACAGCAACTTGTTCTCTGCTCTTGCTGCTACCCAGTCCCCTCTCCTTCTGCACCCAAGATCACCTTTGCATACATTAAGCAAGTTCTTGGGGTACTTGCAGTTTTCCTCCTGGGAGTAGCAGGCTGGCACAATATGAAGCCAGGAAGTGCTGCCGTCCCCAGGGCCAGGCAGTGGCAGTGGTTGTAGCAAGTACAGAGGTGTTTGGGATGGCACAGTGTGTCTGCTTTCCAAGCCTGCAGGTCATAGGTTTGAGGGGTGCTGCGCTGGAGACCCTCAGAACTTGAAAGAAGATGACATGATGGAAAAACAGGCTGGGAATTTGCTGTCTCTGAGGCATTTGAGGGCATCCCCAGCACTGTTTGCTCCCTGGCTTTTGTGTAGAAGAGTTGTTTCCTAGTTGACTTCCAATCTTTGAGTTTCTGCTCACCTGGACAGAGCATAAGCTGTCCTGTATGAGAAGGAGGATCCCAGAGGATAACAAGTCACTTAGAAAACAAGGCTCTGCTATGAGTAAATTGTGCAGAGCACTCACTGTTAGTTCAGCATATTGGCAGCGATTAATGTAACAGTTTGGCATTTTTTGAAGGGGGGAGGCAAATTCAGGTTAATTTACAGTGGTGGGAAGTGGTGCACTCTGTTAAGTGTCAGTAGGGTGACAGTTTACTACATATTTCCTAAGAGTAGTTACAGCAGAAGTAGGTTTGGGAAAGAAGCAACTCAGCTTATAGAGACTTCTTTCACTAACAGAAAGATACAGCCCAGGTTCCTGAGACATAATGCTGACAGTCTTGCCCAGACAATACCTGTTTTCAGCACTGTGTGTGTAACTCTGTGTGTGAGTGTGCAAGTGAGAAAAATGCTGACAGTCTTGCTCATACAATACGTGTTTTCAGCTGTACTATAATGTGTTTTGGCATCAGCGCTAAGTACAGTGGGAAGCCAACCAAAACACACCCCTTGCTTTAAGTATTACTAACGAGCTTCTGAGGTTTATTCCATAGAATTGCTACCCAAATGCACAGCTGCTGTTTTATTTTAGATATTAATTTGCTTATGTGCTGTGATTTTGCCACTTAAAAGGAAATGTGGCTCGGAGAATGAAATGGAACCACTGCAAGTGACCTTTTTGGTGAAAATTTCCACTTACTATGGCTAATCATTAATTTTATATGTTTTCTATCCCTTCTGCCCCAAGCCTAGTGCAATCAAAGAATGTAACTTTCTACTATATATTTAGATACATTTTATTTCATACTACTGTGGTTTCCTGGTCACAAATTAGTAACCTGCTGAATGAGGCTTCCTAACTACAAAACTAACTTGTGCTATTCCAGCCAATTTTGTCAAATGAAGAGCAGAAAAAGCTGTTTAAACTAACTGGAGAACTGCTTTAAACTGTTCTCTCTGGTTAGACACCAAAAAAAAGCAGGATCACCTCTTCCTTCGTGGTAGAATGTTATTGCAATTGCACAGATGAGAGAACTTATCCTGAATGTGCATCAATTAGATCTGTTGTTAAATATTCTGAGAGTTTAAAAGTAGGTACAGCTATTTAGTTTTGATGTTGGATTTTGTAAGGCCTCTGTCCTCAGTCATTCTGTCTGCACTAAGTGGCTGTTAATCTTTATCCGTTTGTAACAACATCTGGAGAATCCTGACCAGTCATGTTTGCAGTATTGAAAAAACAAAAACAAAAACAAAAACAAACCAAAAAAGGGAATGGGAGGGATGTGAATTANAAAAAAAAAAAAAAAAAAAAAACAAAAAAAAAAAAACCACCAAAAAAGGGAATGGGAGGGATGTGAATTAAAAAATAAATACATTAAAAAAAAAAAAAAAATATAGAGGCCAGAAAGAAGATAAAAATGGGGGAGAAAAAACATGTCAGAAAACCCAAGGAAAGGGATGAAGAAAGAAATGAGAAAACTAAAGTGGAATTGAAATACGTATGTCTTGTGCTCAGATCAGTCAAATAGCTTAGGTCTGTGTTTCTGTAGTGATGGTGTTTATGATTAGAACTCAACAGACTCAGCTGGGGCTGGATATCAGTTTCCTCAGAAAGGCTGGGGATGATGGGAAGGAAGATTAGAGCACTGATTCATTGCTCCCTAGCTTTGAGGTGACTTGCTGAGGAGTGCTGAATAAATAAATACGATGCGGCAATGCAAAACATGCCCAGCAAAGCCTCCAACTTAATTGCATTTCTGTTATTCCTCTTCAATGTTTCTTTATGTTTTAGATTCATTCATTAACACAGCTTCTCTGTCTTTTAGAGTGTGGATATGTATCTTAAAAATCAAATCCAAAGGAATCTATCTGCTTCTTGTTAGGGCCAAGGCTCTAGCACAGACAGCATGCTTAGTTGTGCTGAGGGAGTTGAGACCTCAGAGATTTACAGTCTTTGGGCTAGACAGAGATATAGACAAATGCAATTTCTTGGAATGATCTGCACCATTACTGAATGATGCTGCTTTTGTTAGACACCAGGGAGTGAACAACAGGCATAAATGCCCCTATGTCCCAATCTAGGCAATGCAGGCCTAAGGGCCAGTTTGGCTAAATGCTCTTGTCCTGCTTGCTGTGCAGTTTTATCTCCTGTGACATCTGCAAGACAGAGGTGAATGTCTCTGTGTTTCTTATCCCTGCTGCTGGAAGCCATTGAGCCACAGACATGCCAAGCTGCCCTTTCTCTGTTTCTGCTGTGTACTTTCAGCTGCTGAAACACAGTGTTGTTATTACCCGACCTGTGGTGTGAGTTGGAGTGCATCTGATTTCGTTCAAACCAATTCACAGCACTGTTGAGAAATGCAGTGTAACTTACATTACAAGGTGTTGCAGGGTATGAATCCCCACTTCCAGTGGCATTCTCTGTTGACATCATGTTATTGGAAGATAACAGTTCCTGTAGGTACCTTACATTAAAAATGGATGTAGTGGACAAGGAACTAAACAGATAAGGGAGAGAAGTAAGTCAGTGTGTGATCCATAGATTCAGGGGTTAAACTTCAGCTGTTGGTCTCTCTTTCCATAAAACTTCAATGCTAGATATGTTCTTAGCACTTTCTGGGAATTTCTCTACTTTAGCTATCATTTCCAATCGTAACCTTGATTACTGAATATTCATTCAGAAGACTTATTTTTCTTTTTTTCCCCCCCTCGTTTTTCTTGTTAATGTTCATGGAGTGAGCTTGAAAAGATTGGAGGCAAAGGGTAGGGTGGAGGCTGGAAGGAGTGACCATGCACTTTGCAGGTACTGGAGTTCTACTTGCTGGGATTCAGAAGTGTGATGGCACATGTCAGAGCTTCCCACAGGCCCTGCACATTTGCTCTCTGATTATAGCAACTTTAAGGGAGAGAAGTCTGGGTGCTTCTGATGTTGGAAAGGGTGATAGTTCACAGACACTTGAGCTAAAGATTGAGTTGGAGGCCAACAAAAGCCAGGACACTGTTGTCTCAGGCTTTGCTTTGAATGTTAAGAATTTTATTGTTTTTAATTGTTAGAGAGCTTGTGAGTAAGAAATCATCAGGACTTAAGAATGAGTGTAAATGAAATTATTCACTGCAGGGGAAGATTTCTGTCTGTAACCAATTTCTGAAAGAACTGTGTGGATGCAGACTGCTGTAACTCATGAGAGAGACTGTGGTGCACTTTCTCTCTGTGGTCCCTGTCCATCATAGTCAACAGCTTTAGAAAAGGATAGGGTGGATGTTAATACCAATGAACTTGCAGCAATCACCTTCCGTCATCCTTCCTTTGCTGTGCCTACTGATAGTAAGGATAGAGTGGCAAGAGGAGAGGTTATGTTCACCTGCAAATAATCATATGCTTAATTAGATACACTGTCCATGTGTCTCCTCAAATAAGTAGGCTCTAAATAGAGGATGATAGCTGATAAAATCTTCCTGTATCTTTCCAAAGCAAATAAACCTCTTTTTTGCTTTCATTTTCCCTCAGAGGGAGGAATGCCTTTGATTATTTTGCATTTAAGATTTGGTTGAACAGATCGTTATTAGCTTTATTAGTATATATAGTACACACAATCTGTTGGTATTTTCATGATGGAAACTATAATATTCAAGTGGAACAGTTTTTCATCTGCTTACAAAATCTCATGTATTTACAAAACCAATTGCTAGTCAAAATAAATAAAGAAATGTCTGAGTCACATTTCTGATCCTAGGCAATAATCTGTATTTTTCCATCTGGCTCTATAAATACCTAGGTGTTTAGTTCAATAAGAAATTATTTATATTTTCTATTATTTTTCTACTTCTTTTAAAGATTTTTCCCGTTTTCCACATCTGGTGTTCAGATTGCCAAGTTCCCCCCCTTCCTTTTCCCTTCTCCCCAGAAGCTCCTGCTTAGGATTCAGCTAATGGATTTCTAATTCAATTTGGACTTCTGCTGGGATAAATCAGCCTCATACAAAATAATTTATGTTTCTTGAAAAATTTGCTGTGGATGAAATTAGGTAACCAGCACCAGGCAAATAATAATTTCATTAAGAACCATGAAAAGAAGTAGTGAGTATGTAGCTATTCATGAGGATTAATGTTAGTCTTAGGACAGCACCAGGACAGTCTCAGGACAGCTCTAACCCATGGAGAGAGCCCTTCAGAGCACCCAGGGCCACACTGCTCCATCAATGTAAAGTGAGAACAGTGGCAAACTTCACACCAGCTCCAGCATAGACATACTTTGCTCCCTAGTCATTTTATAAGCACGGACTTATAAACATCCTTTCTGTTGGCTGTTTAGCAAATGATACTGGCATGCATTTGGGAGAAGTTTTGAAGGAAGCCTCTAAGTACAGAGCTGTTAGCTTAGTTTGAAGGTAGTGAACAAAGAGCACCACCTATTAAGCTCCTACATCCATTTTGCAGATGGGACCCTGAACCTGGCAGATTAGATTTCCCCAAGGTCACAGCAGAGTGTCTATCCCCTGGGTCTCAGCTCAGTGCCTTAACCAGGTGGCTGTGCAGCTGAGATATTATTTTAGGTACAGTCAAGTGTCCCGTTTATTTCTGAGATGGAGTGACACCACTGTCTAGATTAACTACACACTTCAGATAGCTCATGAAATTAGGATACATGACATCCTAGTAGATCTCAGTTTTATTAATCGGGAGATGTTGGATTGTCACTTTTTAATGAGACAAAAATGCTTTCATTGAAAGTGTTACAAAACTGGGAGCAAAGCTCTGCTGCAGTTTTAATAATTGGTAAAGTAAGGGTAAAAATAACCGTTCTTGCTAGAAACAAAAGGTTGACATTTTAACCTTAGCATACTAATGCAAGAAAAAAGCTTAATTATCCATATGAAACAACATAAAACACAGAGAAAGTATTTGTGAAATGCCACCTTCAGTTACAGATCTTCACTCAAGTAGCAGTATGGAGCTCCTTTTGTTGTGCCATAGCCATCAACAAAACATTGCACACAGATTACTTTCTATTAAACAAACTTGTGTCAGTGTAATATTATTTACCACTGTACGTAAAATCCATTTGCCTGCAGCTGATGACTCTGGCTTGAGCTCTGTCTTTGTTTCCAGTACATGATAGAGCATGAGAAAAGGTAGGATCAATTTTTCATTTGGTTATCATGTTTGGGACACCATGTTTGGACTGTTAACATAGCAGTTAGATAAAAGATCTGAGCCTGAACTTCTAATTCTAAAAATGTGTGCAGAGTTAATTATCCTTGGATTTTTCCTGAACTGTGTGCTTTGGATTACACCCAGGAAACTTGTTTCCAGTGTGTGTTGAGAATATATTTTATGTGCTGTGAAATGCGTTCTACCATTTAACCACAAAGGTTGTCAGGTCTTGTAAGAGGAGATAGGTTTTTGGGTTTTTTTTGTTTTTTGTTTTTTGTTTTTTTTGGTTTTTTTGTCATCTTGTTGTAACAGGCACCTTCTTTCATGTTCATGTAAATATGGCAGACTCTGTCCTGTGTGACAGAGTGCCTGAAGGGGACTTGAGAATGAATAGGTTTAACAAAAAGTATTTTAGCCTAAGCCTTGTCCATCTTTAATTAGTTATCGGGGTTAAAGAAGGGGTCAAGAGCCTGGAGCTGCTTCAGGACTAATGTGTCAAAGGGAAGTGAAGCCTAACACTGAAGAGGAAATGATGCTCCTCAGAGGTTTCATAATTTTTGACCTTGTGTCAACCATTATGACCACTAATGGCAGCTGGGCAGAAATGTTTCCAATTAGACTTTGCTTTTCAGGTGGTTAGGAAGAGCTCCCATGCCATCACACAGACCCATCACAATCTAGAATCCAAAATGAAAAATGCTTAAGAAGGAGGACACAAAACCTCGTGGGCTGACACTGAAGTTTCTCTGCTGTTCATATGTTGCCTCTGTATCAGAGAAGACACAACTAGCACTAATAGGCTTGAAATCTAGCAGGACAGCTGAATCTTACAGGAGCTGAGTTAATTTTTCAATTAAATGCCTGTACTTCACAGTTAAAAAACAGGGTAAGTGCTTGGCAAAGTAACACTTGCACGTTACTCTGAGTTTGTTACATGACAGAGTAAGGACATAAAGTTTTGGAGGTAGTCTGTAACCAACTTCTTTATTTTTAATTTTCTTTTTATCCAAGCATGAATATTTTATTCGTTTTAAACAAACCCTACATTAATGGACTAGTTTAGTTCAGAAAGACCACTAAGATCAGACAGTCCAACTGTCACCCCAGCACTGTCAAATCCACCACTAAGCCATGTCACTAAGTACCACATCTATACAGCTTTTAAATATCTCCAGGGATGGTGACTCAGCCACTTTCCTGAGCAGCCTGTTCCAATGCTTGACAAGCCTGGAAGTGGAAAGAAGGCAGAAACTTCCACAGGGTAATGACCACAAAATGTCACTGATGTCATCTGCTGTTTGTCAAGCATTTTATTTTCAAATGCTGCATTTTTGAGAGCTGTGGCACAGTAACTGAGCCAACCTTGTCCAGTAGCTCTGTACAAGCACAACGAGTTCCTATCAGAAATAATTAATATTTTGCAAAGAGGGATGTGACTGCTGGTACTCAGGGCAGGGCAGCAAAGAAACAAGGCCTTTGCCTCTTCACTTTGCTTTTTGGCCTTTTTCATGCTTTCAGTGCTCATAAGTCAGCCTCACCCCCTGATGATTTACCTCCAGCCTTTTTTATCTATTTACATGGTTAGGCACTTATAGAAAGTACTGCTTGCATTAAGTTTCCTATATTGACAACAAGTCTCATAAACCTTCTTGCTCAGAGAACAGCTTGGTGCTTTTCATGTGCAACAAAAAGTATTTTCAACTGCCTTGCATGAAATCCTACCATCTTCTGGCATTTTCTAACACCGAGTCCAATGCTAATGAGTACCTCCACCATCTCTTGAATGTTTAGGCAGCAGCTGGTAGTCTGGCAGAGTTTGTCTCAGGGCAATGTTAATGTTCTGGGTACAGAACCTTAAATGTCATGTCTACATATATACCTGCAGGTTTCATCTTGAATTAGCAGTGGGATGTATTAAAAATTCCCTCTGTTACAGAGCAATGAGAGTTTTGTTTTCAATTTTTCTCTCATCTGGTTGATGTTAAAGTTTCAAGAGAAGCAGAAGCTTTAATTATAATTATGAATTAAATAAACTGGGGGAAGGTGCCTTTTCCCCCAACAGTAAGATATAACTTGCAAAACTTTTTATAAAGGTGGTGCAGTGTTTTCCTCACCTAGATATGATTCTACTTTTCCTTACTCTCGCGCAAATCCTATTTGACTCTGCTGGAATCAGTTGTTGATATACAGCAGTGCAGTTTACAAGGGTAAGCCAGGCCAGATGTACTCCATGCAGTGGGTTGAGAGAAGGAGATGGCACTATCGGACCAGGAGAGATGGAGAACACACTGATTGCTGTAGGCAACATGGTTGCACAGCGTCCACATTGTCTGTGTCTGAGTGATAACCATTTCTTCTGTCATCTTCCTCTGCCCTTGGCTTTATATCTGGCCATGCAGCATTCACAAAAAATACGAGCAGAGAGAAGTGCACAAGAGGAGAGGGCTCTACTCCACATAGGGCTGGCAGGGGGAAGCACCAGCAGCCGCTCAGTTGGCTGCTTTCTTTGACTGTGAAACCTCCTTGCTTCTGAGCTGCAGCTCCCGCCCTTAACAGTCCCCCAGTGTAATGGCAGACTGTGCACTGCTGTTAAAAGGGTGAGCATGGTGTTTTCTTCTCCCCTTCAGCTCTTCACAGCTTTCTGAGAAAGGCTAGTTGGGAGTATGATGGGCATAACAGACACAATTACTGTACTAGGTATGGCTTATTTATTTAGGATGGTCCATATAGTAGGACTGTGTCCAAATAACAGAAACCTCCTTCCTGGACTTTAGTTGAGCCAATAATCTAGTATTTCAGGCATCTGAGATGCCCATTGTCTGGGTTTTTGAAAGGGCTTCAGGTTTGTTTCTCTGGCTGACCATGGATCAAATATTGATTCCTGNTTTTTTTTTTTTTTTCCCTAGGGGTACAGAAGGACAGGAAAGGATGTGTTTGGCTTTTCTTTGATGTTCCTGTGTTTGAGAGGGAGACTTTTGCCCAGCAGCCTTCTGACGCATATGTAGCCACTCAGTGCATGTGTTCTTTGTTAAGTGCAAGCAATGCTTGGGTTTGACCTCCTGGGGATGTGTTGTTAAGCTAAGATGTGCTAGGAGAGTCTTCACTGATCTGCTGCAGGTGTAGGGAAAGTTCATTCCTCTTTGTGGTCTTTATTTATTCTCTTTCTGGACTGAAGTCACCCAAAAGAAAATGAACATTGCCTGCCCTATCGATTTCCCTGTCACTTTTCTCAGACTCTGCCTGCACTCTGCCTTCCCTGACGAAAAGAACATTTAATTTTGTGGGTGCTCTGTAAATCTGAGCCAGAAATTCCCTTGACCTTGCTCCCAGGAGGGTCCAGCAAAGTTCAGCAATGATCTGGTTTGTGGGCTGCCATGAAACCAAGCCTCATCCTTAGGCACATAAAGGCCTGCCAGTGAATTCAGCTACAAGCAAGCAGATGCCAGCCTCCAAAGTTGGCCAGATACTTTGCTGTTGCAAAATTTCAGTCTTCCTGGGCTATTTGGGGATACAAACAGCCTTTTGAGGTGCTGAAGAATAAAGAGTGATTCTCTTGTTGCAAGCTCACCTTGCCATCAGCCAGAGGTAGGGCTGACAGAGGGTAAGTACTGAGAAAGCCACTCTCCTTCTCCCCACATCAAGACAGGAAAATGTGCTTTCTCTTTCAGGGCACAGGCTACACTTTACTGTGCCCATTCTCTGTCCCTGTGTAGTCTCCAAGGCTGAAGCAGGGTTGAGAGGGCCTTTTAGTGTGGAAACTGTTCATAAGTGATTCTTAGAAAAAATCCTGTTTTCTCCCAGTTTTTATTCAACTTGGACTAACATTGGATTCATAGCTCCACAGTGTTATGGGCGTCTAAGGTGGAGGCAGGCTCTGTGGCATACAGTATTTTTTGTTTCCCATTTGGTGGCACTGCGTGCCCTTCCTAGGAGGATAGAAAACTCTGCAGCTAAAGGACTTCCAGCCGAGCAATTTTCCTTTCCTGAAAGAGTGTGCACTGTAATCCAAGCCCTTGCCTCCATCCTGATAAGCTGTCTGGCTGAGCTAGCACCTGCTGTTAATTTCACAGTAAACAGTACTTGTTGCTCTAGAAAGCTTTTTAATCATAACATTAAAACCTGAACAGAAATCCCATCCATACAGCAGACTCCTCTGCCTTGCTCTCAATGCTCGGGGAATGATCTTGCCGAGTGATGGGCATCCAAATGCAAATAGAATTAACTTTGCAGCCATTCATTTTAAATTGCTCTTGAATCATTCTGAAGTAAATTCCATTTGAGAAGAATTTGCTTCAGGTCTCGCATGAAGAGATAATGGTCCAATATATTATCATCTAAGCAATAATAGTTCAAGTCTCGCAGTTCAGATATATACTGAGTTATAGGCTGGGCTGATGAGAATTAAAGCTTCGTATATAGTAATAAAACTAGTGATCTAGAGATGAATAGATTGGTGTACAGAGCACAATATTTTCCTGCCACAGATTAGAGCAGGGATACTAATCCATAAAAGGGGAAATATACCATTAAATATCTCTTTTTAGGTGTTATGCATGGAGAGCTATAATATGTACAGTTTTACAGGCAAATGCATGAAAAGAATAAAGACCTTTCATAACATCAGAAGGTTCCTAACTTAGGCAAAGATTTGTTTTACCTTAAAAGAAAACTGAACTAAAATTAAGCTAAAATTCCTATATGTGACAGCCCATGCCAGATTGTATCATTGTTGATTTCAGTGGCATTTCCCCTGTTCCTATAGATTTGCCTTTGACTTTGCTTTTAAAAGACATAGTTGTCAGATGCTACAGAAGGCAAATAAAAAAGTGTATCTGTATTGGGCCCAGCAACTAAAATAAAAATTCCAAATGAAGTTTATAGACTAAAATTGGTTTTAAAAATTTGTTTTCTTAATAAGAATGAATGAATTGCATGACTGGAACCAGTTTAGCAGCACCATTAATCAGGTCTTTTGTCTTGCTAATATAAATCAGTCAATAACAACAGATGGGCTGTACATTTTATTATGTGAAAATAAAGATGAATGTGACATACTGCAGAAGTAAACTTGCAGCTCAAAGTTACTGAGCACAGAAGGGGATTTGTTACAACAAGGGAGAACAACGTGTGCCTTGTGTTTGTGTTTGATCAAGGTTGCGAGGGGAACTTGCTGCACATGACATTGGCATAATGACTAGAAATCAAGTATGTGGATTTTTAGTGTATGTTTGTATCTGCACTTCCAGATTACTCCCAAATGGTTTAATTAGTTTGTTTGGTTTTTTTTTTCCTCCAGACAAAAGGAAAAAAAAATTAACTACATAGGAGAGTTAAATAAGAGAGTTATAAAGTTTACTGCTTTGTTGCACCGTTGGGAGATGAGCATTTTAAATAACTGGTGATAACCATCAGTAAGATGCAGATCAAAGTCTCAGGCAAGATATATCCCCTCATACAGCAATGGAGCATACCATGAGAAGCAACCCCCATCCAAATTATAAAAACTGTCTCAATAGGCCACATGGGGATGACAAAATCATCCCTAAAAAATCTTAAGTCAGAGTTTGACTTTTGTGTGGAGAGAGGAATGACCTGTGTTTAAGTAGAGCTGGTCAGGAGAAGCTGATGGAAGTGTTTATTCTGTTGTTAGAGACTGTGTCCTCTTGAAACCACAGATTCATTTGATTGCTGTGGTGTTAACAGGTCTTGTTCTCTAGAGAACTTAAAAAAAAAAAAAAAAAAACCAAAAAAACCCACAAAAAACCAACACAGTCAAATTTCCTTTTTCTGTGTTGGGTTTTTAGAAATATTTTGCTGTATAAATACACTAACATTATAATTATACTTGCATGTTGCTGCAAGCATTACAATGAAAGCACAACAGCATATCGCTGTAATTCAAAAAATGAAATGTAAGACTTATCTCCAAGAGGTGTGTTAAGGCTGGTGGTTCAAAACTCTGTCCCAGATCAGCAGCTGGATTGCCTGACTGTCCTATGCCATGACACAGCTGTGCCTGGTGTGGTGTGCAAGCCATCATGAGGGGATTTGAGGTTCTTCCTCCTCAAAAGGTTCTCATCCAGAGAAGCACTTGTCACAGCCTGGCAGAGGGGAACTGGGGCTGTGCACCTGTAAACCACCAACCTGCCACTTCAGCTGGTGTGCCTGGGTGAGAGGGGAGGGCTGCTTTGCTCTTCCTGCAGCACCCGACCCCATCTCTTTGGGGCATGCAGGAAACACCAAGTGACTTCCCAGTGTGGTTCACACAGCTTGATTAAGCCACCTGTTATCTTTCAGCAGTGAAGAGCAGGAGCAAGGGTCCCTCATTGCTAATGGAGGTAGACTAGCTTTGCAGTAGGATTCCTATTTTTTCTTCCAAATGCAGTCATGGTGATATTCTGTATGTTCCTCTTGAGAAACTGCTCTATAAAAAAACCACCATTGTTGCTATTAACAGCAGCAGTATGAGGGCAGGGATTGAATGAGCATTCTCAAGTTTAAAAAGAAAAAAAAAAAATCTTTCTTAGCTGCTTAAATTTTTTTCTCAAAGTGACGGTTTTAAATGCCAGTTTCCAGGGACATGGCAGCCTTTGAACACTATTTGTGTGACAGTTTGTGAATGGTTTCCATCTATATCCCTAACATTTAAGAGTGGTTCAGATGCCTCTTGATAGAAATGAGAAAGAGTGTGGAAAAATAAAGCTGAGTTTTATTATTGCTCAGGAAGAGTAAGGAGGAATCACAGGGAGAAGGCAGTAAGAAAACAGGCTTCTGGCTGACTGTGGGATGCCAGGTTAGTGGAAAGATGCAGCTATCACCACAATCAAAATGTGAGACTAGATTGTAATGTTCTGGGCAGTACTTTGAATACATACAAATAATATCTAAACTTTATAGGCAGTTACATCAGGAGGAAAAGCCAAAACCCACACCCATTTTCCAGGCTGATTAATGAAATAATTTTGAAAACATTTTTTCTTTTTTTTTGCAGCTTGCTGATCCCTCCTCTTAGACTTTCTAGTTATCTTTGATAAGGTGCAGTTAATTGGTCAGGCATTGTAATTATTGTCTTTGATAATGTGCAGAAATTTAGTGGTGAAAATGAATACATTTGTTCTTCCAGTTGCCAGAAATTAGTGAAGCAATACTTGTTTAATTATAAAACATATGTGTGCTTTGTTAGTTTCCATCTGTCTGCCTGCTGATTTGCAATTAAATGACCAGAAGAAAAAGATATGTCCTGTGGCAATTCAGGGGAAATGATTCATCTCTAATGTTTTTGTGTCATGGATGTCTATGGATCAGCATGGGGGAGAGGGGCAGAGGGGTGGTGTTCATGGAAGGCGATGAGGAATGCCAAAAAGCCTCCTGATTCAGTTCAGACATGTTTCATTGTCATGTTTCATTGTCATGAAACCAAATGAGGGCTCCCATTAACTTACTGTAACTCAGCTTTCTTTTTGGAAAAAAAATGGGAGTAAAATGGAGCAAGGAAGAAATACCTAATGAGGAGAGGAAATAGGATTGCAGAAGAAGGAGGCTGGTGTGGTCAGAGAGAAAAGGAAACTGCAGAAATAAAAGGAAGCATGGGAAAGTGATAAAAAATTTAATTTAATTTGAGTATCTGGAAATGATTAATTGAAGATGGAAATGGAAGTGTTATAGTGTGTCACAGATTTTTCCTTTGTTAGAAGAATGTCAGGACTTATTTATTGCCCCTTTTTTTATCTTTGAGCCACTTCACTTCTATTAACTCTCAGGGAGTGATGCAATAGTGAGTCAGGCCTAATACTCCTTATAAAATGAGACACCAAGAAGGACAGGAGTATTTTAAATGAATATGAAGGGGGGGGGGGGATAAATAAGAAGAAGAATGGTGAACATATGTTACATTCTCTTCATAAACAGTTTAGGAAGTTCACAAAATGGTTTGCTCTGTAAGATATTCCTATCACTGATAAAGACATGCAGTTTACCTTCATACAACTGCATGGATGGGTACCATATTACTTTCTTCCCCTCTCTCCTTCATCTGTCTCTGTTCCTTCTTGTCTTTCTGAAAAGCAGCATGCAGAAGGAGAGCCATGCCCCTTGTAATTCTGGACATGCCTGCACAGGGAGGTCTCAGGTTTGGGGCGGGAGCTGTCTGACATTTCATCTTCATGCAGTCTGGCAGGGAGGAGATAGCCAGCCAGTATTTTCAGTTGGATGTTCTGTGGAGATCAGCTTATTGATCAGCATCAGTGTCTGTCACTAGGTGTAACGATGACTGTGTCAGAGGCAGAAAGGGGAGATTGAATGAGGCCTCCAGAGCTGTTCACCTCTGGTGGGTCTGTCAGGAGTTGATGCTCCCCCACTGCTTTGCTGCTCGGAGCCTCTTGGATGTTCCTGTTCTCTGATGGCAGGTGGGAAGGGAGAGGGGGAGACAGTTATTCTCCACTGAATTTGGTGTTTTCTGATGTGGAAGACTTCTCCTGCACAAAGAAGGATTGTAAAATAGTATTTGTCAAGAGGGAGGGAGAAAGAGAAGTATGCATGTTTGGTGTTTTTAGTCTAGCCTCCCACGTGATGTATTCTTTTCCTTCTTCTCCAGACTCATTTCACTGACTTAATTCTTTACCAGCCATACCAGAGAGGTGCTCAGGTTTCTTATTTCCACGTGTCAATAGCAGGTGTCCATGTTTGCCCAAAATGTCGCTGTTTCACAGCTGCCTTGCCCTATGTCCCAGCTCCTGCATCCCCTCCATGGCAAAGACTGCACAGACCAATGTACTGCTGACAGAGTAAATAAAACAAACTTGGCACCTTCATTAGCAATCTTAGCAGGAGTGTTATTAGAGTATGAACAAAGATGTACAGACTGGACTTCCATTTAGTCTTTTGCCCTCAGCAGATTTCAAATTGCTCATCTGAAACAAATGGTACTGTTTCTATTTGGACCAGCCTCAGCTGGCTGTAGCTACTGCGTGTACCTGATTATGTAGTGCGATAAGTCACTATCGAAAATATGACCTTGAAGCCTCTGAAAGTTTCTATTATTTCTCTTTATGGTTTTCAGGCAACTCTACCAAGCGCTAACACAAAGCTTTATTGCTGGTATTGCCAATGATGGTAACAAAGGACTGATCCCAGACTGTGAATGTGCATATCCCTGTCACATCACAGAGAGGAAAGAATGCTCAGGATGTAAAGAACAGTTTCTTCCAGTCAGGAAACAGCAGTGCATATAAGCCTCAGTTTAGAAATGCTCCTAAAATAACATTCAAAAAGTATGCACCTTTTTAATTTTCATGAAGTTTTTGCAAGTGTCTTTGTCAGCTGAGTTTTGGTGCTTTCACTTTTCCTTTACAGATGACGACTTTTTTCATGAGCTTCCAGAAACTTTTCCGTCTGATCCACCAGAGCCATTGCCCCACTTCCTCATTGAACCTGAAGAGGCTTACATTGTGAAGAACAAGCCTGTGAATCTGTACTGCAAAGCAAGCCCAGCCACACAGATCTATTTTAAGTGCAACAGCGAGTGGGTTCATCAGAAGGACCATGTGGTGGATGAGAGAGTAGATGAAACCTCTGGTGAGTTTGTGTTATGTTTTGAAGGGATGAGAATAAACACCATTAATAATATCAAGCCCACTGTTGTAATATAGCAGTTGTTTCATATGGCAGCTGCTTTTCTTTACTCCTGTTACAGCTGTGAATTCTATAACTGGTGTTACAAAACGTTCCTGTCATAGCACAGGGGTGGTTGGTGCTTGCATCCAGGTCATCTAGTGAAACAGGAGTGTAGACTTGCTCTACAATTCACAGTTTTTGCACTGTGTTGTTGTCACAGTCTGAGAACCATATTCTCCCCAAAGTGTCAAAGAGCAATTGGGTTGTTACTAGAATAATGTTTTCTTGGGGAGATATAAGAAAAAAAGGAGAAATTTAATCAGTTTTCAGCAAGAAAGAAGGATAAAGCACACCTGGGCACACTTTAGAGCAATATTGATCCAGAGCAAGCACCTGGCTGTTATTCATTGCACTTCTCTATAGAGCCTGTAAGAAGGAGAACTACAGTATCTTAGCATCCTTCCTCAGTCAATACCAGAAATCCCACTGACATTCAGGGAAGTAAAACAGGATCCTCATAGCACCAAAAAAAAAAAAAAAAAAAAA
>VWZN01010159.1:706217-747439 GCA_013396955.1 Regulus satrapa | reverse complement strand
ATGCAAGGGAATGTAAACATGGTGTTCAAAATTCAGATGCTCTCTGTTGGCTTCCCAGATGTTTGAAGTTCAATAGATTTCTTTTTTTTCCTTTCTTTTTTTTCTTTTTTTTTTTAAATTTCCTCTGCTTCTTGTGAAGTGCTAAACAACCATTATTTCTTTTTGCCTGCACATTGAGATTCATCTGTAGGCTCTAAACTGCCTCTAAAGTGCTTCAATTTTGCATGAGCACTAAGATGGGGACTGGGAAGCATTACCCACTGCTGAAGGCCCAGATCATTAAAAAGAGCATGTAAATCCTCTGAACCAGAAATAAAAAGTGCACAGATCTTCTTTGTGAAGTCTCAACTGCTGCTTTAAGTAAAACATGAACCATTGGCATGTTTTTTTTCCTGGCCCTTGAAAAAAACACTAAACAAACATCTTTTCTCAGCTGCATGTTCCTTAATCAAAAGAAGGGAAGGTTGGGCTATGACCTAAGAGCTGGAGGTGCTAAGAGCTCATACTCCTGCTTTTCTCTGTGGACAGCCTGTCTTCTTTGCACCCCCTGTAAGTAGCAACAGCCAGGCAAGGAATTGTTTGGGGATTGCCACCTGGGGTTTCTTAGTGTTAGGATGACTTTTGGGTCAAAATCCTTCAAGTCACATTTGTTTCTGCTCTTAGACTTCAGCCTCTGTGAGTTTAGAAATTATGATGCTCATTCTTAAATATAAATATATATTTACAGGGAGGTTTTCTTTAGAGTCATGCTACACTGGAGCTTATTGCTTTTGTTACAGGAAAAAGAAAAAAAAAAGTGGCAGCTGTAGGCGCACATTGTTGNCCACTATGCAAGGGAATGTAAACATGGTGTTCAAAATTCAGATGCTCTCTGTTGGCTTCCCAGATGTTTGAAGTTCAATAGATTTCTTTTTTTTCCTTTCTTTTTTTCTTTTTTTTTTTTAAATTTCCTCTGCTTCTTGTGAAGTGCTAAACAACCATTATTTCTTTTTGCCTGCACATTGAGATTCATCTGTAGGCTCTAAACTGCCTCTAAAGTGCTTCAATTTTGCATGAGCACTAAGATGGGGACTGGGAAGCATTACCCACTGCTGAAGGCCCAGATCATTAAAAAGAGCATGTAAATCCTCTGAACCAGAAATAAAAAGTGCACAGATCTTCTTTGTGAAGTCTCAACTGCTGCTTTAAGTAAAACATGAACCATTGGCATGTTTTTTTTCCTGGCCCTTGAAAAAAACACTAAACAAACATCTTTTCTCAGCTGCATGTTCCTTAATCAAAAGAAGGGAAGGTTGGGCTATGACCTAAGAGCTGGAGGTGCTAAGAGCTCATACTCCTGCTTTTCTCTGTGGACAGCCTGTCTTCTTTGCACCCCCTGTAAGTAGCAACAGCCAGGCAAGGAATTGTTTGGGGATTGCCACCTGGGGTTTCTTAGTGTTAGGATGACTTTTGGGTCAAAATCCTTCAAGTCACATTTGTTTCTGCTCTTAGACTTCAGCCTCTGTGAGTTTAGAAATTATGATGCTCATTCTTAAATATAAATATATATTTACAGGGAGGTTTTCTTTAGAGTCATGCTACACTGGAGCTTATTGCTTTTGTTACAGGAAAAAGAAAAAAAAAGTGGCAGCTGTAGGCGCACATTGTTGTATGTGGAAGAGAGTAATGAATTTTGGAGCAATTTGTACATATTTGCAAAAACTGCTGTCAACCAGAAAATAGCCTTCATTAAGAAACAAAGGGGGAAGTGTTTTTCTTTTATCTCGGAATGGTTTGTAGGCTAAGAACAAGCAATCCAATGCTGTTCTAAGGTATTAAACAGCAGTAGTTCAAGGGTGATGTAAAGCAATCAGCTGCTGAGAATTGGTCAGGGGAGGAGATAGCAGAGGGGCTATTTTAACTTCCCCAAGGTGACAAACCCGCAGGGCTGTACTGCCCACTCCCACCATGCCGGCAGGGACCAGCGCACATGGTTTGTTTTCCAGCAGCGTCCAAGAACTGTTTTGAAATCTCCCCTGCATCTTAGGCAACTTGGTCCTTCGGTTGTTAATGGGAAAAGAGCAGAACTGCCTTGTTTTTCACTGAAAGAAAACAAAACCCAAACACAATGCATGCTCTTTAATTCCAGCTCAAAGTAAAATCCATCTGAAGACAGTCTTTTGCAATTTTTGTGCAAGTCAGTCGGTTAAAAAAAATATTAGGGAAGTTGGGATTTTAGCTTAACTCAATACCATTAGGTGGTAATTAGGTAACATGGGCAGGTGATGCACACCAGTGCAAACTTGACATGGGTTTTAAAACAATCTTGGCTTTATGATGCTGTTGCCTTTACCTGTGTTAATTTGAGTTCAGAATGTATCTCTTTCCTGAAGAGAAAGTTATAAAGAGAGCAAAAATAGCTGGAAGCCTTTAATTGAAATATTTAAGCTAACATTTGTGGAAAATTGTTTGTGATCTTCACACACTTATTTCATATTGCCAGCCTGCCTCAATTTACAGAAAAGCAGTATATTGAGACAAAACCAGGTGCAGGCAGTCACAATGTGAAGGATTACTGGGTGTAAAAGCTGTTTACTCTTTTAAACTATCTCTGGATATCTATCTGTCTGTCTTTTGTTAAGAATACAGTACTCTATATAGAAAATAAGCTATAGGCAAAGTGTGCCATTCTGCAATCATCTCAGTCCCATTATGGTGCACAGAATAAATTTTTCTCAGCAAGAACTTTAATATTTGAAGCCATTCTTCTTGTGCATAGCCTATTTATTCATTTTTAAACATCAAATTCTATAGCTTAAGTACTCTGATATATTCTAGTGGAATAACTCTCTGACTGTGAAGGATCCATCTCTGCAAGAGGGTAAATAAATTTAAATTCCTGCATAACACTGATTCTTTTTTACCTTTGTAAAAAATTTACTTCACCAAGTAAAGAAAACAGACACAGGCTGTTTATAGCACCTGTGATGAACATTTAAATAAACTGAAGAGGTCATTCTAGACTATCCCTAAGTAAAAAGATCATAATTCTTAACTTTTGTCCCTTATATTTTGCCCTTAAAGGTAAAAGAACAAAAGACTGCATAAAAAAAACCTTTTTTTTTTTTCCTTTTATTAAATCTGTTAACAGTCATACCACTTTGACTTATGGTCTTGGCCATTTTCATGAGGCAGAAGTTATGCTATTGGTTTAAGTGCTTGTTTTTTGTTGTTTATTGGTATTTTGTTGTTTGTTTGTTTTTGTGGAGCTTTGTTTGAAATCTTAAGACAGATGAGAAATATGTGGAACATCATTTGATTCTATAGCAGCATGTGTTTCATGGGTGTGCGGAGGAATCTCCTGCCCCAGAGCTGTTCTGCTGCTGGCTCCCCAAAGCATCCTCTACATCAAACAGAAATGCTGCCCCTGCCCTCTGTGTCCCCTCCAAGCAGTGGGAAGGGAGATTTGGGGTCTCATCCACTCAGGGGAACCTGGGCCTTTCTAAGCAGGGAGAGAACCAACAGCACAGACTATCAGGTTTGAGAACTGACTTTTCAAAACTGAATGTGTAAAGGGTTGCAAGTTTGTGGAAATGGGCTGTATTTCCATACTTATTGGCAGCGGTTGTGATATACCTGCCATCTATATGCAGGTATTACTGTAATGTCTTTTTCCAGACCAGTAGGTCATGAAGTTCCATCTCCTTGAGAAATGTGTTCTTTGGCGTATGTGATTACTAATTAATGAAATACCTTTTGGGCAAATGAAAGCACAAAAGCACAGAAACTGTTTGAACTGCTTACAGAGAAAATAAACAGAGTATCTGTGCAGTTTCTTAGAGTTTGTAAGCACAGTTTAGTCTTGCAACTAAATAGTTCCTGTTTAGTGTTCTGCCAGAGGGTTCAAACACATACCCAATGTAGCACTTTCACCAGCATCGGTATATCAAAGTCCTGAGGAGTATTTTCACAGGTCTTGGGTATTAATATAAAATGCCGAACCGTTATGACAGCCAAAATATATCAAAACAGTTTATTGGCAGAATGATGCCCAGTGAGGAGTAGATATTAACTTTGTGACCTAGACTGACTCCAGGCTGAATAATTACATTTGATTAATTGATACTAATTTTCTGTTTTCTGATGTTTATGGTGATTATTTATTGTCTTGTGTACTCTTATATGGTCATAGAACCTTGAGACATTTTTGTTTCCCTAGAAAGAAATGAGCCTGATCAGCAAATCTGTTTCTTTTAAAATCATTGGGAAAATTGCCAGTTACTTCACTGTCTGCAATATGGAACACGAGTTATAATTGCAGTTATCAATAATCTGCCATAATATCTACAATTGCATTACATTTGCATACATTAAAAAAGATAACATTTGTGTCTCTGAAGACCAGATAATCTACCTCACAGTTTGTATAGCCAGCTAAGTTAAACACTTGGGGACGTGTGTATGAAAGTGTCTTTGCTTGATTATGTTTCTGGGATACAGTTACAATAAGAGACCATGCATATAAGGCATGATTCCCTCTTCACACTTCCTTTTGCTTCATGAAGGGTAGTAACTTGGATTTTGATATACACTGTGAGGCTATTGCCTCTCCCTGTGCTTATTAACAGCAGGCAGACTGAGAACTGCCCATTTATCCCTCATAACATGCAAATACAGAAATAAGTAAAGTTCTGGTTCCTTCCTGCCCCTTTTCAGAGCCCAAATTGTATTAGTCCCAGAAATAAATTTATTTTATGGAAATGAATTATTGAATAAACTGTACTAGTAAGTAAACAAAAATTGTGACTTACAACTTCTCAATTCACTGGACTAGGACATAATTGCAGACCAGTTATGATGGATGTCATTGGCCTTTTGTTGCTGTCCTCCAACCTGAACTGGGCAGAAAACTATTAGGGAAAAAGAATATCTTAGACTGGTTGTTGAGCTTTAGGTCCAGCTTGTGACTGAGCCCCACACAGGCACGCACTCACTCCCCTCGTGGGATGGGTGAGAATCCAGCAGGTAAAAGGGAGGGAACTCATGGGTTGAGATAAAAGCAGTTTAATAGGTAAACCAGAAACTATGCAAGCAAAGCCAACCAAAGAATTGATTCTACACTTGGTAGGCAAGTAGGTGTTCTCAGTAAAGCACAGCTCCATCACAGATGACTTGGCAGGACAAATATCACCACTCTGAAAAAGTTCCTTATTCTTCTCTCAGCTTTATATGCTGAACGTGCCATCACATGGTCAGCTCTTTGTGGATTTATAGAAAGAACCTGTCCAGCATTCTAGCTGCCTGCGTTGCTGTTATTTCCTTTAAGCTCTGTTTGTTATTGCATTGCTTGAAATAGGAAGATCCTGACTCCTTATGGGTTGTTCCACCATCTAAGTGATTATTATGTAGTTCTGGCAATGTGCAGCTTACTCAAGTGTTCAAAGAACCTCCACATTTATAATGTGTATCTTCACCTGCTATATAGCTTAGTTGTATGAAGAACTAGAGTGAAAAAAATCAATGTATTTCTAAAGAAGAATGTAAGGTAGAAGATTTACTCTCTTTGAGAAGATGACATTTTGTTACCTATCACAGTGACAAAGTAGAATTGGCCAGTACCAAGTAGGTTGCATAATGCATAAATTATTGCTAATCTCTTAGTCTGTCTTGCCCTAAGTATATCTGGGAAAAATACAGGGACTCGTTTTATAAAGCAACTTCTAATTTTGCTCTCAAGAGATTGTTCACTCACCTGTAATCAAGAAATTTGATTAACAGTTGCCTGAATAAGAGGTGCAGCACATCACATTGTCTGGCAATATTGAGACATGGGTTTTTTAGCTTTTTTCTCTTTGTTTGAAATCATCATGCAAGGGTTTTCCAGCACTTGGTGCCCACATGAGACGGATAAGCAATACACTCCTGAATGAAAGCAGACAGTGTGCCAGCTCCTCTGTGAAATCTGATGTACAGCAGTGTGTCAGCTGGTAACAAGGCAGTTGCTGTCTGAGATATCTCAGCAAATTTAATTTTTGCAATGTGGCCTAGAAAGGGATTTTCTGTTCTTCTGGGTGATGTTGGAATGTGCTAGCAGAAAGAATAAGATTGGAAATAGGTACAAGGAAGACGTGTCTCCTTGTGCTTGTCCCAGAGTCTGAGGGTGGGTGCACTTCTCCTAAATCAGTCTGGCTGTTTGTGAAATAAGGTGCCAGTGGGCTGTGCTGGGAAGCAGTGGTGGAATCAAAGCTCATAATTCTGGCCATGGATCCTTCGTCCTAGATGATCTTTTGGCACCACCAACTGTTTTGATACATTTTTAACTCTAGAAAAATTAGTTTACCCTAAAGACACAATGTGTTTTTTTTGTTTTTGGTTTTTTTTTGTTTTTTTATTGCTTGTAAGCACAAAGAGGTAGAAATTATTTGTTTTGGAAAGAAGGTGTGCCTCTCTTTGGTCATGGCACAACTGTTAGTACTACTCAAAGACCAAATTCCCTTGAATAACCTGAAATCTGTCAGTACTTCACAGCTGTCCCAAAAGACATTACCAGGAGTAGCTTGTTATTTTGGATTAGAAAGAATCTCAGGAGGTCACAGATGAAAAGCTCTGCTGGTGCATTCATAGAGAGCAGCTATCTGTCGTATCGTTTTGTATCTTCCACAGACAATCAGAAAATTACACTTGTGTCCTGAATGTTAAGGCTATTTCATAATCATTATAAACCAGTATGGTCATTATGAGCATGATTGTTTTGTCCCTTGGGTAACAAAGTTCACTGTTCCATCAAGCTCTGTCATAATCAGCCTTATTATAAAAACATAATATTGTAACCTTCAAAAGCTCCCCGGGCTAGTGCAGTAAAAACTGTGGGAATGAACTGAAGTAATCTTTAGGCTAACAGCAGTTGCACTAGGAAAATATAACAAGTTTTATGGATCTAATGTACATGCTTCCTCCCCATCTCTTCTTGCTCTTCTCAGCAGGACAAAAGCTATCCCTCAAACCCCTCTTGGAGCCAAATTATCTCATCAAAGCAGAATAAGTTTATAACATGGTATTCACTGCATATCAAATACCCATGCATTGCTTTGATTTCCATTCTTTGGAGTGCTGTTGCCATATTTTGAGTATTTCATTTCAAGGAGAAGAGCTATTACGTGTTTCCCCCAAAGAAACTGATTATTCAGTGGCTAAAGATGTCAAGGATAATGAAATAAAAAGGGAGCTGGGCTGTGATAGTCTCTAGCAGGAAAATGCATCTCATTAGAAGGCATTCCCACCAGAGAAGTCTGTGGTGTTACACCTCCTAATTCCTTTCTGCTGCTAGGTTGTTGTCCAAGTTTGGGATGCAGGCAGCATGCAGCCGCAGTGACAGTGCACAACTGTGTGCAAACAGTAATTAATCGTTGGCTCCCTGAATGGAGCCTCTGTGAGGCTGGAGGCAAATCAAAGGGCTGGCCTGGTTTCCAGCGCTTGAGGAACATGCCATGCTGCACAATTGGGAGCATTCACGTTATGAATATCCCCTTGTAAGCCATGTGGCAGGAGGCTGAGGGTAGCTGGCCTCCACAGGCTCAAGTCTGTGCTCGGCAGAAGGACCTGCCCTTTGGTGCTTGGTGATGGGGAAAAACTGCATGTTCTAATCCAAGGATAATTCAGTTCAGCTTCCTGGCAATTCTGGAAAGAAAAAGAAATTCAGTCTCACTACAGAAAAGATTTGTATGTGAATTTATATATTCAAGGTTGTTTGCAAGAGTGCGCATTTGAAATGGCAGTGGTGTTCTCTACAGGCAGACATGCATTACAAATTTGTCGATATTTGGGCATTATCAGCAAAGACCAGATATGCTGAGAAAAGGTGTAAATGCTTTCTCCCACTCCCACCCAGTTATTAAGAGCCTTTTGACGAAAGAGTACATTTTGAAGCAGAGGAAGGGGTTATGTCAGTGTGAAACACAGTGGTTATCATTAGAGCATCTGCACATTTTGCCAGCAATCCTCACAGTGGTGTGTGAGATACCGCAAAATTTTATTGCACTTAGAAGAAGCAAAGCAGCTTCCCCAGAGAGAGCACTGTGTGGGAAATGTGGGCAAATCTCATCTGCTTGGAAGGATGGCAAGTGGGTCACTGTCCTCGTGGGTGCAACTGTGGGTTTGGGGGAGGGTTGTGCTGAGATGGGTTATAGAGGGCAGGGCCAGAGAGACTTTCAGGCACTGAATTGTGTTTCACTGTGTTTTGAAATCCCTTAAAAATATGCCAATATCTGCAGCATACATGACAGTAGTAGCGCCCATCTTGCAGCTTGCAATAACCATACTGCAGCACATGTACTCATCATTATGGAGTGTCAGGACATTTTCTGCTGTCTTAAAATCCTTTTTCCTGGGCAGCTCAGTGTCACAGTGAACAGGACTTTTCCTTGTGCTGTGTCTGTCTGGCATAAAGAGATGAAGTACAAAAGGGCTAAGGAAGTCATATAAATTGAATGATTATGTGGTTTTATGATATATCAAAATAAAACTGGTCTGGAATGTAGCTTGATGTAAATTGTCCTCAAGATGTGGTACGATTTATATTAGCTGAGGTGCTGTTTCTCCAATTTGTCTAAAATACATGTGGTATGTGGTAAAAGTCAAAATCTCAGCAATTAGTTTTCCGCTCACCCACACCTCTCATTATGCAGATAAAGTGGGAGTTTCTTTCCCTTCCCATCCTTATGAGTCTGTGTTGCTGAGTAGATATTTGTAGAGAGCTGTAAGGTCTCCCAGCAACTTTGCAAGCAGACTTCTGCAACTGTGCTCATTTTCTGCCCATCAGTAAGCCCAGCGCTGACCAGTGTTCCTTGCACCCTGACAGGTCTGATTGTCCGCGAGGTCAGCATCGAGATCTCCCGGCAGCAGGTGGAGGAGCTCTTCGGGCCGGAGGATTACTGGTGCCAGTGCGTCGCCTGGAGCTCCGCAGGCACCACCAAGAGCCGCAAGGCTTACGTCCGCATTGCATGTGAGTGCTTGGCTGTGCAGCTTGGGCTGGTGGTGTGTAGGTGGGGAGGAGTGCAATCTCTGCCATCTCAGGGAGATGTTTAGTTTCCAGCCACTTAGGCTCTGTGTTTTGTGCAGTTATCAATGCCTGCTGAAATTTCTGAGGCCTTCAGAAATATTCTCAACAGTTTCAGTTTATTGTCTTAAGAGCTAAACCTCATTCTCCTGTGTGTGGTATCAAAACCAGTATTTATTAAGTACAGCAGTTTTATGTCCCAATAAAAGTGCCTGAAGCTAATGAGCAGGAGCAAAGCAAGCTATGGAAAGAGGCGATAGCTGTTCTTTTCATAGAGCCACAGAATGGTTGAATTTGGGAATCTTTGGAGGTCATCTGACCCAACCCTTGGCTCAAGCAGGGCCATGTAGAGCCAATTACCCATGACCATCTCCAAATGCCTTTTCTGAATATCTCCACCAAAGGAGACCCCACCACCTCTCTAGGCAACCTATGCTGCTGCTCTGTCATCCTCACAATTAGAAAGTGTTGCATGATCTTCAGAGTGAACTTTCTTTCCATTGCCTCTGGTCCCATCACTGGGCTGCACTGAGAAGAGCCTGGCTGTCTTTGTTCACTCTCCCATCTGGTGTTTATACACATGAATGGGATCCCCCTGAGCCTTCTCCTCTCCAGGATGAACAATTCCAGCTCTCTTGGCTTTTTCTTGTAGGAGAGTTGCTGCTGTCATTTTTGTGGCACTTAGCTGTACTGCCTCCAGTATGTTCATGTGTCTCTTGTACTGGGGAGCCCAGATCTCAGCACTCCAGATGTGACCTCACAAGGACTGAATTGAGGGACAGGATCAGCTCCCTCACCTGTTGTCAACACTTTTTTTCTAACACAACCCAGGACATCATTAGCCCTATTTTCTAACATTTGCTTAATTTCTGACTTTTTGTCAGCTTGGTGTCCACCCAGAACACCCAGGCTCTTTTCTGTAAAGCTGAAAATACATGTCACTGCAATCAGATAATAGAGCTGCTGTTCCTTAGCAAAGAAAAAAGTGTATGTTTAGCACATCATGTGATCAGATTGGTAATACGAGTCTGAAAGTGGTCATCTCAACCCTAGTATTTCATCATTGTTATTCATGGCTGCTAGCCTCAGTATTTATTTGGAACCATTCCCAGCTTAGACCCCAAGAACACAGGGCAACCAGTTCCCTGAAAACAGATCTTCATTTGACTGTACAAATATTTAATGTTCATTAATTTTCAAAGAGGTGCTTTTCTTTGTAATGGAGTAGTCACACTGGGGACTCCCATTTCTCTTTCACATGATGAAATGCTGTTCTGTATAATAGGAGCAAAATATATCATCTAGAATTGCCTTTCTTCCACTGCTTTCACCTCAGCAAAAACACATTTTGTGAGAAAAGGTCATTGGAAGCTAGATTTGCAGCATACTTATATTTCCTGCACTGTGCCTAACAATTTATAATGGGATAAGAGAATTCTTCCAGCCAAATAAACCTTTTCACGGACACATTAGAAGAAGGACTCTCTGTCATTATAACTCTGCATAAAGGGCTTGATTCTTCTTCTGTTCTTGATAAACTACTACTTGGTTAAATCCGCAAAGAGGAGATACCTTCTGTATAAAGATCCAGATACAAATCTCAGAGGTGCTATTTAAATACCTATCTTTGAATGCTTTTAGTCCAAGTAAAATAGGAAATAGGGACCTGTACTTTTTAGTATAGGCCTGCCCCCAGAGAATAATTTCCCAGGGCTAAGGGGATTTAGAATTATTGTACAAGACATTCTTCCTGCAAAAACAGAAATGCCATTACATGTGTGCATATTGCTTTCCCATGGCAGGAAGCTTTTCAAAACATTGAGGATTTACCTTTTTTGTACTGAACCAAAAGAGAGTGATTTCAATTCTTTTTTTCTTCCAAGCAGTCAGCACTTCAGAGAGACTTAGCAATGTTTGAACAGGTTTTTTAGATTATGACTCTGCAGTTAGCTCATTCAGTAGATTCTCATGTCCTGCCAGGTAGCCCTTGACAGATGACCATTAAATTAACACAGTTTGGAAGTATTTTATATATACTTAATTTTATTTTGCTTGATATTTAAGTAGCTTTTGTGTCCTGGCATACCTACATGTGCACCTAACTTCTGTATAACACACAATCATTATGCATCAATGCAAGTTATTTTACATCAATTGACATTTCTTCCCAGATGTCCACATTTCTATTTAAGGTGCTCCTAACATAGAGTTTGCTTATTTTTCTTACTATATTTCAGAAAGAGAGGAACAATCAGTTCAGTGATTTTTCCAGAGTCTCAGTGGCTTCATCCCCCCACCCCCCCCACCAGAAAAGTCTAATTAAATAAACACCAGGGAGTTTTAGAGCCCTGTAACTCAAATGTGGCTTTGTATTTTACTGAAGTTTGTTTAACCTCTTGTCCCTGAATTTGGGGTTCTTGGACAGCTTTGACACAGGCAAGTCACTTAGACTCCTTGGGATTGAGGGTTTATGAGTTCTTAAATCTGCAGATTTTAAACCAGCAGCACATTCTCCGCAAAATTGTCCATGAACAGATTTCTATTAATTTGTCAGGTAACTCCAACCTACTTTTGGCAACTCAGGTAGATGATGTGGGGAATATGCCTTACTTTTTGATGTAATTTGGTCTGCAAAGCCACTGTTTTAAACTCAGTGTTTTAACCTCAGACCAACAGACATCTCTATTCACAGCTTTGACTTCTTAGGACTGAATCTGCACTGGCAGTACAATAGTTGTGTCATAATAACCTTTCAACTCAGCTGGTTAAATGTTCTGATGGTTACACAGTATGCCATGGGGCTGTGATAACGATGTAGGTTCTGTGCAGTATTTATTAATCCAGGAAATTGAGGTTGTCCAAATCTTAAGAAGGACAGAAGAGTCAATTTCTCCACAGCAGTCTGTTAGCTATAGCTGCTTATTTGTCACCAGTGCAGTCTTCCCTTTTAACTGGGACAAGAGTGAGCACTGACACCTTCAGGAAAGGTGAGGGGCCAATGGAGCATGTAAACTGCTTAAGTGGAATTATTTATCTTAATATCCGAACCTGGTGATTTTATCTTGACAGGTACAACTGTAGCATATCTAGCTAGCATAACTAGCATATACATATCTAGTATACTAGGAAAAGCTTCTCTCCTCTTTCTCTCTCTTTCTCTCTCTCTCTTTCTCTCTCCCCCTCCCTCCCTCCCTCTCTCTCCATCTCCTACTCTCTCTCCTTCTTTCTCCCTCTCCCTGTTCATTTCCTTCTCCTTTTCTCCTTATTCGCCTTCTGGTTTTTCTCCCTTATGCCCTTACATCTTATTCTGGAATTATGGTGTCCTCTCAAGGCTGGAGCTGCACTCCATTAAAACAAACAAACAGAAAAATAGCACCCAGCATCACTGTTCACTGAGCGTGTAATAGAATTAACTGAAAAGTAATTTGAAAGTGTGAAAAATGTGCATCCTGGAAAAGCAGCTTGTGTTTGTTTAATACAGGGTCAGGCATGTGTCAGAAAGTACATAATAACCTGGTCAATGAAAGTTCTCTGTGAAAATCAATTGCAACATTGCTTTGACCAAGAGCCTCACTTATTCAGGAAAGGAGTGATCTATAAATATGGACTAAAGATGCTGCTACTTTTCAAAGGTGGCCCATGCTGGCAGACAAGAATAGAGCCTGAGTTTAAAGACAACATTCCAGCTTCCCTAAGTGTTCAGGGCATTTAACAGCAAATCACTGTTTCACGTGTATGCTAGGAAATTGCTCCCTTCTGTACAGGCGCTTTCTGCAAGGACGTCTTTTTCCTGTTTCACGGAATTCATCGTCCTGGGGCATTGGTCTCCCCATGAGAGCAGAGCTGAGCATTTCATCCTCTTAAACCAGCAGATTTGTTGAGATTAATTTTCACTTTGCCATTTTAGATATATCAGAAACCAATAAAGTAGTGACACCTAATGTATGTATCTTGGTGGAGCTGGAATGATACAATAGATACAATAAATTTTCTGAGATATTTGCCTAGGAAAGTGCTAAAACACATTTCCTATTTATTCACACATTTCTGATTTATTCTAGGCAAATCCTGTGCGGAGACTTAGAAGTCACTAATATGTTTTGTTAACAGTTTTCCCGCTCAATTAAAAAATTTCCCTGTTGTGGAGGGAGGGAGAAAGAAGGGGGATTGGGCAGCTTTACCTTTGGCTGTGAAACATGTAACCAAATATCAAGTTTTCATGTAAATTTTCTGTTACTGAGCTGATGTCATTGAGCAGATAAAACCAAACCAGCTAGAATTCCTGTTAAAACAATGAATGAGATCTGAGCCTGTGTAACCAAAAGTAGAGTTAAACCCACTGGAACATACATCTGATAAAGACTAAACAATAGCTTCAGGATTTGACCTAATTTTTATATCAGATAATAAAGGGGTGGCTAAGACAAATTGCTTTGAGCCCCTGTGCATAGAGCAACCTCACTTTTCATTTGCACCACTTTGGTGTTGCTGTAGTTTCAAGATGTTAACCCATGCTCTCCTTGAGAAAATATAGTAAAAATGCAGGTCCTAAATGTGCTCCCAGGTTTTCAATTTACTGAACATCTATGAGAAAATAAAAGTTTTTTCTTTAATTTCTATTACCTGATCTTTTTGGTGAAATGGATGTGAACAGTTTGTTTTTTTTTTTCATTTTCCTTTATTCATTATCTTAAAATCAGAGTTTAAAAAAACCCCAAGCAAATAAAACAAAACAAAACCAAAAAACAAACAAAAAAACCCAAGAAAAATAATTCAAGAGTCCTGATGTAGTAAGGAACCATGCTTGTTAATCTTTTTTATAATTTTATACTAGTTTTCCACATACTTATCTGAAAGCCTTTATTCTCCCAGACATTCTTTTCAAAGGCATGCAGTTAATATATGCATGTCAGATACTGTATACTGATAAGATAAATGCAGTAAAGAAAAAATAGATTGGTTCATCTGATGGTTTATCTCTGCTTACAAGGGATTTGCAGTTATGCAAAGAAGCAGATATAAAAACAATCACATATTCTTTACTGATACTTGTTTATCTCACCTTTTATTGCTGGGGCCCGTGCTCCATGGCACATGGCTGCAGTGCCTTTCTTCCCTCCTCTTATACCTGATCCAAGCAGAGCTGTGAGGACACATTCTGCAGCCACTAGAGCATTAGAGCTCTTTGCAATAGGAACAAAGATGGGTGGAGGCTGAGCTAAGCAGGGGGGAGCTAGGAAGATCAACAATTGAAAACTTAATTGAGAAGGTACATCCAGGATATTAAAAAAAATTAAAATCATAAAAATGTGGTTTGTGTACTTTGGCAAGTGTGCATGAGAGTTAGCAGGGATAAGACCTTAATTCCTTCCTTCTTTCTCTACCATTTAAGTTGCTACTAATCAATATCTGCTGCTTGGAGTTAGTAAAGGGATGACTGAGGCACGTGGTTTTGAGCTGAGATTACTGAAGAGCAGCAGATTACAGAAAGGGCAGCAGAGAGGTTAACTGTGCATTTAGCATATTCAGTCCTATCTCCTGAAAAGCATGCTTCTGTACCACTTCCAAGTTAGCAGGTCTGACCACTCCCAAATTTAAGAATGAAGTTGCAACAGTAATAAATAGAAATTACATTGCATTGTATTGAAGAGCCAAGACTCTATAAATTAGGATGGACCTGATGTTAGCATTGCTTTAAAAACAAAAGGAAACTCCTTTACTGAATTTACATTAATTTAATCCCTCTGTAGGAGCTCTGGGAATATCCTACCTACACTGTCATGCCCAATAAATTATCATCTTTCATTACAGTCTGATTAGTGCCTTAGTGCTGATAGATCCAGTCAGGAAGTTAACAAACTTTTGCTTGTATTTTATTAGTGGCCAGACACCTGTGTGAGTTAGAGTAGTATATCAGAAGAGCAACAACAAAACACCACTTTAATATAAAGAGTTTTCAGTTTTAGTGTTTCAGTGTCTTGTAAATTCAATTCTATTTTTGAATTGCAATGCACACCTGATGTTTCTATTGTCTGTCTTTAGTACCTTTAGCACACCTATCATGTAATAAGTCACCTGTTGAGTCTAGGCTGTAATTTGAAGATTACATTTAGATTTATTTGAAAAACAAGAACTGAGGAGTCGTTCTTCAGTCACCAAATAAAATAATGAATAGAATTAAGTTTATAAGTTGGTTTTCAAGTTAAGCTTACAGCAAAATATTGAGCTATCAAGCAAAAATAGAAGAGGAGGAGAACCGTGTTATCAATATACACCTGGGAACCCATCTCCTCATGAATTCTAGACAAAGTTTTTTTATTTATATTTTTTACAGTTGTTTCAATACCAAATATATTGAGTGGATCATTTTTCATTAAAAGCACAGTCCTCAAGGAAGACGTGTTGCAAAAGACTGTTTAATCTTACAAGCACCTGGCTGAATTAACTTGGACCTAAAGAGAGGAGGGGGAAATGTGAGTTTCTTCTGCAGATCTGTAAGCAGTGAGTCTCTAGAGTCATCAGGATATAGTGTTATCTTCAGCTGGCTGAAGATGTCATTAACAGAATGAGGGCTGGCTTGTCTGCACCTCCCATTTGTTCTGGCTGAAAATACAAAGGAAATAAAAGAAGAGAGAATGTCCTGGCTCATACTGATTGTCTTGCAGATTGTAAGAGCGAAGGGTGCTCCTCACCTAATTCTGTTGGTCAGGTCAGTGAATAGAATAACCTGCATCCCCAAAACAAGGTGTGTGCTTCCAAGGAGCTGCTGCAGTCTTTCTCAGCTGTTTGGCCCTGGAAGCTCAGGTTGCTTCCTGGCTTTATGGGGTGTCACTTACTTACTGCCTGGGCCACCCGAGGGCTGCAGACAAGCTCAGCCCAAACCACGAGCTGCCAGGCATCTTTGGAAAGGTGGAAGTTCCACCATCCTTGATTTCCCTCTCCAGACTGAGAAGATGGCTGTGTCAGCCTCGTGGTGCTGCAACATTTCTCTTTAGGACTGGCCAGAAGTGAAACAGGCTCTCCAGAAAAGGAAAGACTAGCACAGAGTTATGTATTGAGCATTAAGACAGAGTTTTGAGGTGTTGACTTATTTCCTCAGTCTTCAGCTCCAGCTGCTGAAGCACAGGCCAGCTGAGAGCACAGCCATGTCCAGCTGCAATCCCATTCCATGAGCAGCAGTGCTCTGGAGGAGGGCAGGAGGCTTTGATCAATGCGCAGCATGCAGCTGATACAGCAGGGGACTCTGCAGGCAAGGCTCCACACTTAAAAAAGCCATTTATAGAGGTTGAAGAGGGATCCCCCTGGGTTGCAGACTGATGACACTCCTGTGGCTGTCTCACTGGAAATCTGGTTTGATCTAATTAATAACACAGAGCTGGAACCACAAAAGAACAAAATGGAAAAAAAAGGAGGTTTTTGTATCTAACCTTTCCATTGCTTACCCACCAGCATGATTGATCCCATGCAAAGGTCATAGATTCAGCTTTGAACAGAAAAGCAAGGCCAAAGCATGCCTGACAGGGCAGGGTTTCTTACATTCAGATTTGAAATTCAGTCTTTAACAGCTTGTTTTGAAGCAAAAAGGTGTCTCAACCCTATCCATGTTGTGGAAAGTGATGGAAGAGGAAGAGACCAGTTTTACAATATTAGCCGTGTTTCTTGAACAAAGAATCAGTCATCTAAGTCTGGGAATAAATGCCCTGACATGTGTTTTCAGAAGCGTTTGGATTCTCTTTCACTATGTAAAACATCAGTGCCGTTTTAGTACTCTTTCCCCCAATTATTTTTCTTTGTGTGTTCTTATTAGGCCAGATAAAATTAAAATGGAACTGAACCTTGCCTCTTGAGAACATTCACAGGGAAAGAAGGTAGACTTGAAATCTTGGTTACATATCACATAATGGTCCTCTAATAACAGCTAAAATTTTACCAAGTGTATTCACTTTTTGTCTAGTGTTGTAATTATATTTTTTTACTTATGATGTGTTTGGTTGGCTGTATATACTTACCTATATAAAGCAAGTTGTGTTATGCATGGAAATACATACTTTTGGTGGAGGTTTTTTCACATTCTTAAACCCTTGTTTCTCTGAAAGTGCACACTGAACATTATTTCTCTTAATGGCCATATTTAATACAACAGTTGTAGAGAAAAAATTTGTTTTGTTTTGTTTTTCTTTTTACGCTCTTAAAGCTTGCTCATATTTTAGATTGTTTGCTATAGGAGGAAAGTTGACATTGGAGTTACTAGAAGGAGAAGAGAGTCTTAAAGGTCTACCAAGGGCAGAAATCCATCTTTCCCTGACAGTAATGCTGCCTTGTTCTGTTCGTCTGGTTTGCATCTAATTCCTGGCTGACAAGTGTCCGTTTTTCATGCTCATTCATTAGTCACCCTTGCATTAGCACCGCATTGAAGCGCCTGGTCTGCCTCTTATCACATTTCTCATAAATGATAAAAGATATCCTTATAGTTTTACCCACCCACACATCACAGTAAAACTCAGAACAACAAAGAGATAAAATGTATTTGATTTTTTAAAAGATAATAATAGGGTCGTTCTTTGCTCTTTCTTAGAAGCTGACAGGTAGGAAAGGAAGTAGGCAAATGACATGACTTCCTGTAAAATCTATTACCTTTGGCAGGCAAAAATGCAACTTCTGAGTGTTTTGTAAGATAAAAATGCATTAAACACATAATGAAGCAATTTAGCAGCACATCAAAAATTGGATCTAATGCCCCTTTGTCCAAAAAGCACAGCAATTCAGAAGTAAAGTTAACAACATCGTGTACACTGAGAGTCTGATTTCCCATTACTTTATTTCAGTTTTATGATTATAAAAATTCTCTCATTTCTAAGCAGCCATATGTCCTTACCAGAGAGGGTTGTGCGGGAGTATTTCAGGAGTCTTGGAGGGAAATTTCACCATGCTGTAAATATGTTGTGATACATGCCACAAGAGACCCCTCTGAATTTACTAGGAGTATGCTTTAGTGAGGAAAATAGCCTGGCTCAAGGTGGCAGACCAGAATTTTAATTGCTGCCTTTGGTTTCTTTTATGGAGACAGCCTTGAAGGGAAGGTAGGGGTGGGGTGAAGCACCTAGTGGGGGTGCAGGCTGTTACCTGAGCCTGGCAGTGGCATCCCTACCAGTCAGAGAGCTAGTGAAAGACACTTTGGGCCATTCAGCACCACTGTCCAGCCTGGCCTGCTTCACTCTGGAGAATATTACCTGCATAAGGGGAGGAAGAGTATTGCTAAGAGGGGCAGTATAGGATTATTCTACATTACCAAACTGAAAGAAAGAAAGTAGATCTGCCTTTCCCTCTTGTCCCCCCTATGGAAGGTAAGAGTAGGGAAGGTGCTCTCTCAGTGTCTCAGTAACAGGGCTGCTGCCCACCCGAGGCTTTAATAATGCACACTGCTTCTTTACAGACAGAGAGGTCCTGATCCAGAACTGATCAAATGTTTTATTGGTTTGCTTTTCCAGGCATATTTTTTTGAAGACTGTTAAAGCTTCTTTGGGATGTATTTTATTAGTCTCTTACCATTCTCTGGGAAAAAGAATCCCTTCTGTCCTCACTCACAAGCAATTGTAACTTATATGACACACTGAGAAATTGAAAAGTGTTATTGAAAATACTCTGCCTGGGAAAGATACAAAGTCCCTCAGTACATTAAGAAGCTCACCCACTCCCAGCTGACAGTGTGAGGTTTCTGTGATGACTATAATTGTTAAATAGCAAAATAAGCTGAAGATTGAAGAATTAGAAGGAAGTCTTTGCTATCCACAAAAATAGCAAGGGCTATAAAGAAAAAGCAGTCATTTCAAAACCCAGTGCTGTCCAAGCAGGGTGTTTCATGATAGTTACTGCAGGTGATGAAGATGTTTGTCCAGACACTCTGCTTCTTCATCAGTTAAAAACCCATGTGGTGTGTGTCACAACCAGCCAACCTTATGCTTGGTTAGCTCAACTAACTACAAGTGCCCTGCACTGTTGCCATCTGGAGCCATTTGTAGGTGACATGGCTGCTGTGGGATGTGGTGGGATAAAGCTGTGAACATGTGGGAGGGAGCCAATGGGATATAAGAGCTCCCAGTCTTGTAAATACACAATTATGTACCTTCACCCCTGCCAAATTAGTATAATTTACTCAATAGTATCTAATGGCTCCTTTGAGAACATTACTGCCTATTATGTCAAAGGCCCTCCTTAGTGTATTTTTAGTTTGTGGATCATTGGAATGCTTGAACCCAATGGTGCCATTAGAGCATCCTCCCACAGCAAGGCCCTGTGGGTGGGGGCAGCCAGGAGAGCCAGGATCCCACAGAGTTCATCTCACCTGCAGCAGCACCACTGCAACTGTTCCCAGGGAAAAGGGGTTGTTCAAACCCAGCAATTCCTGCTGTTGGTGACAAAGAGATTAAAGGAGCACTTTTTTACTGTTATTACACATTTCTAGATTAATGCTATTTACTTTTGTATGCACTAAAACTTGGGGATTTTTCTAAAGGCAAGTGCTTTGTGGGAGAGGTGATTATTCTGCACGTGAGGCAATGTAAAACCAGAGCTTTGTTAAATATTTCAGGAATGTAGGCAGGACAGTAAATCAACATGTCAAGAAAAATATTCAGATTATTCTCTAATCTCCCTCTACTGTCTTCAGCCTGAACACCTGGAAGCTATTATTAATGTGCTATTTAATACTGTGCTTATATGCTTCTATTACTATTACAGTAGCTTTCTCATTTTCCCTCAACCATGATATTAGAGCACAATAATTGTCTGCATTGTGCACATGTATGTATCTTCTAAATGCACTAAGGTGTACCTGATGTAGAGGTAATCCTTTTCTTCTGAAGATACCTCTGGAACTAGCAATAATATGATCTTATGGGTACTGCTAGCAATATAACCCCAGCTGTTTGCTAATTTAAAGCAAACTGCATTATGCCCATATTATGCATGCCCAGGATACCTATCAAGCACTCTGGATGGGTGAGGACCCTGGGCTCAAAGAATAATGTAACTTCCCAAGAAACCTACCAGCTCCTGAGAGACCTGCTCATTTCCATGAGTAACGTGCAGAACTGCAGCAAGTTGAAACCTCAGCATTTTGTCCTTGGAATGACTCCCACCCATGGGCAGCTGGAGGGTTTAAGGTTTACTCAAATGGAGCCCATAGAACTCAAATGTCTGCTGGGTAGCCTGTCAGAGAGGGTGGGATGAAACTGCTGGTGCTGGCAACACGTTGGGAGCTCTGTACAGACATCAGAGATTTGCTGTGTTTGCTGTCACATGAACGAGCCTCCCTGGTTGGGAATAACTCCAGTGTTTCAGGGATGCTGACAGGCACAGCCTGGCGAAACTTGGCATGTCATCCTAAGAAACGTTCCTGTCCAGATTTTTGCTCTTCCTCTTTGCCCTAAGTTATCTGATATTGTAGGTTAAAGCCCCCTTCAGCAACAGCTGAGGTTGGAATGGTGAGGTTTGTAGTGAGGTAGCTGTGACATTGGCATGTGCTTCCTTTTGCAGAAGATAATCCAAAAAAACCAAAAAAAACCAAACCAAAACAAAAAAAAAAACCCCAAAAAAACAACCAAGCAGAGAGCTGGACACAGAAATTTCTTATATTGCTGCACTGGGATGCATCAAAGCTTATCTTTGGGTGCCTTAAACTCTGGCCATAAATCTTGTCGCATCAGAGGGGCTCTCAGTATCCCTGCCCTGTGTGCCAGAGGGAGCAAGAATGCTGCTGGTGGGAAAGCAGTGAATTGTGGGGCTGCTTCTCTCATGCCTGTGGTGCAGAGGAAGGACTGAGATGCCTCAGTTTCACTGGAGTAATGCTTGGATGTCAGAAGGTTGCCATGATATCAAGTTAAAATTAGCATCTCCAGCTATGACAGAGCTTCTTCATGGTACCATAGAACTGATACTTAATTCCAGGTAGTTAACAGTCATATTTTCCCAATATAGGGTAAGAGCTAGAGGTTTCATGCTATTCAAAGTTCAGGGTATCAGAGGAACTGATTTTGGTGACAGCTACGCCATCTCCTTTTCCATCCCTGCATTTGCCAGCCCCAGGTTTTGCCTTTTGGTAGCACTGATGCAGTTCCTTGTGGGTCAGCTTTTAATCAGGTGTTGGAGGTAACCTAGAAGAAAAATAATTCTTTGCATGGTTTATTTGTAAACCGGTTCAATTCAGTGATCTGTTTTCCATCCCACTCATAGGTTATGGCTTCAAAATATGAAGTATCTGGCTTTTAAATCGTTCCCATATGACTGTGTCTTGTTGCCAATATGACACAACTATTTGTACAACCTCACCGTGAGCTGATGTACGGAAATGGTTTGACTTCAGAACAAGAAGTAAAACAAAAATAACTGAGTTGTAAAGTTTTTGAAGTCAGGCCAGCTCTTTGATGTGACTTTGAGCATGGCTTCACATCCATTTGCAGAAGGAACTGGCAGCAGGGAGAAATATTCCCTGTAACTACTGGGGCTGAATGCTCAGTTCTCTAAAGCCACATCCTCCCTGGCACAGTGGAGAGGGTGCCAGTACGTGGCAGAGACACAGAGATAGTGATAAGGAGAGAACTTCTCAAGTCCATTTTACCATCAGTGCAAAGACACTACAGAAGGGTACAAAAAAGCCTTTGCAGCTGTCCAGTATAATGAACTGGTCTGATCTTTGGAGGTGCATTTGATGCTCTGTCAGTCTGCCACATTTCTGTGGTGCTGTGGAGGGATCCAAACATGGTTCAACTCCTTAAAGCTACTTTTTATTATTATCATTATTATGATTACATTATTATTCTTAATAATAGTTAATTCGGGCTACAGGGATAATGATAAGGTGTAGACAAATTAGCTAAAGCTGTAAAGTTTATGCTTATGAGATAGAAGTACATTAAATCACAGCATGAGAACTTTCATCTATGAGTTTAAGGCAACTCAGTTTATATGCTGTAGTTTTAGAAAAATTAAAATTAAATTTATTTAATTTTATTTGATTTTCCATAACTTTCTTTAGTACTTCCCTGGTATAGTTTACCAAACATAAATTATCTGACTTGTTTCACTTTTTGTTCTGCATCTGGACATGACCTTCCACAGGAGGCCTTGGTTGCTCACTGAGTTCACATGCTGTACCACAGAATAAGTAATAAATCCACTATGAAATATTTGCTTAATGTTGGAATTAAGTAAAAACATGACCAAGAAGTTTTTTTTGAATGCTTTATTTTACAGGGAGCAGAACTTATCTTTTCTTTGTCTCTTGCATTTGTCCAGTATGGCAATCAAATGTAATTTAAATTACCAGCTGATAATAACATTAATGATTTTATTTTCTTCTCCCTCCTCAGATCTCCGGAAAACTTTCGAGCAGGAGCCCTTAGGGAAAGAAGTGTCCCTGGAGCAAGAGGTCCTGCTCCAGTGCCGTCCCCCTGAAGGCATCCCAGTAGCTGAGGTGAGCAACAGCAGCAGTGTCTGGCACTGGACATCCTAAGTAAGGCCTGATGGGTGGCTAATGGTGCAGTGACTTACAGCAGGACATGATGAATGGGTGCTAATGGAGAGCTGACTGACTGCAGCTCATAGACAAGATTGATTGGGACCTGATTAATGGCTTTTGGGTTGTGGTTACTTGCTGGGCAGAGCTGCACACGCTTTGGTTTCATTTTTTTCTTCCCTTTGAAAATCACAGCTATATATGGCATCCAGAGGACNAAAAAAAAAAATCACTAATTCTGAGAGGCACCTTTCAAACATGTTTTAATTTTCAGCTTGCCAGACTATATTTCACTTATATATGTATGCACCACCCTGCCAACAGGGCATGAGAGGATGTACCATGGTACAGTACGGGCTCCCAGGTAAAGCAGCATGAGGTTTGGGAAGGTAGAGGATGTATCTGCCTAAGAAGCCATTCTCAGGTCCTTAGCTGTTTTTCCTACCGGCTTTCAGGCAAAAAAATAGGTTACCGAGAGTGGGTAGCCTGATCTGCCCCCCCTGCAGGAGCCAGCCTGCCCTTCAGCAGAATCTGTGTCTGACAACCGCAGTGAGCAGCAGCTTCCCTAAGTGCGGTGGTGCCTCCAGCTTCAGACTCACAACTCACAAAACGGGGGTCCCTGAGTCACAGGGGGGCCTCTGAAATCCTAAATCCACTGTGGCTGTTAAGAGAAAAATTGATTGCTAATGACGGTAATTCCCCTATCTGAATTCTCTTCGGTTTTCCCCTACCACGCACAGAAGAAACTGTTGCCAATTTGCATTAGGATAAGTCAGACTGTCATGGCTAAGTAGCAAAGTGGTTGTCACTCAGCGCTGATGGCTGATTTCTCAGGAGATGAAGCTTGAAGTGTTACCTCCCCATCTAACCCAAGTTTAGATTTAATCAGAATTGCAGAAACGTGTCCACAAACATCAGAAAGAATAATTAGCACAGAAGATTTTCCCCATTTTCTTGTTCTGTAGGCTATTTTCTTTCCCCATTAAGATCTCTGAAACTGGAATGAGTGTTTAAGTCTGCTAAACCAGCTTGCTGACAGCTGTAATATTAATCAGTTGGGTTTTGTCAGGAACTTAGCAGCACGTTTTTATTTTCCTTTCTGATGTTTCTTTGCTTCAAATCAACTTCTTGTTGTACCATGACAGGAGTTTTTGCACTGGGATCTGTTGTTCAGGCAATGCAGGGTAGTACTGGGGAACTTCATTACCTTTGCTAGAAACAGAGATTAATGCTGACGGGTAGTTCGTTTTTATGCAGTGTTCCAAGCACCTCTGGAATTTCAGCAGTCAGGCCAGGCCGATTGTTCCCTCAGAAAGGTCTGTTATACCCAGTCGCGTGGCTGAGACCCAAACTGCATAATTTAACATGATTTATGGAAAAGGATCTCTGAAAAAATCCTCTGTGAGCTGCTGCCATAACAGTTGTGCTTTTTCCTGCCTTCCAGTATCCTGCTCACTCTGTCAATAGCTCTTCATGACGGTTCATTGACTGACTCTGAATCTTATTTGTACCATGGTCAGGGTAGACACCAATTAACACTTGGCAGGCTCAGAAATCTTATACTCCCTATCTGACATTCAAAAGAACCATTCTCAATGCGGGTTTTTTTCCTTTTCTGACTTTTGAAGTCAGAAAGAGATCAAACACCCAGATTGGACAGCCGCCTAATACAGACTCTTTGTAGATTCTTTCCAACACTATTAAAAGAACAAAGACCTGAACACTAATGAATATGAATACCTTAATGTGACACTTTATTACAGCCACTTGCTGAAGCTAGTAAGATAAATTTAAGAAAAATAAAGAAAAGATGAAAGATAACTTGGTGGGTTGAAAGATTACATGATTATTTTAATTTAAAGATGAATGAGTTCTTTGTTTAAGACTTCATTTATTTGTTTGGAGAACTTTCTGATAGGATGGCACAGGTAACTATAAGAAGGGCTTAGGAGAAGGCAGGCAGCAGACTGAGGTTGTTTTCCATCTTGTTGAAACACTGCTTTGATTCCAAGTAGAGTAGGGTAATGCATGTGCTGCAGCTGTGAGCAGCATTTCCAAATGCTTTGGTGAGTGTGTGCTGTAGACTCTTCACACTCTAGAAACTGTGTTCTGTTTAGGGTTTTAGTTTTGGTTTTTTTTTTTACTTACTGGCTTCTGAAGGAGCCACGGGATTTAACACCAAAACAGATAAAGAAAAGCTTACACTGTGAGACTGTTCAAAATGCACCTTCAGTGTAATGTGGTGCAGTGCTGGAGTCTGGAGTCCCAACATCTTTGGCTTGTTCTTTTGCTTTGATTCTGTCCTCCTCCTTCATTCTCTGTTGGGTGTTTAGTTTGTTTTTCTTTTTTCCTGGTATTTCAAAGTGCTGAGAACCAACATGCTCAGGGATAAATTCTGTCCTCTTTTCAGTGTCTGGGGAATTCAGTCTTATCATTCCCAGCATATTTAATTGCAATTAACTGTGTCAAGCTCTTATGGATCAATGCTAGAGCAGATCTTAGGACTACTGAAAAGCTGAACCACATAGCAGCATACAGCTTCTCCAGAGGGCAAGAAGGACAAAGACAGAGATGGACAGGCAAAGCTTTTAAAGCAACACTTACCAGTCCCTCAGATCCGCTAGTACATAACAAGCATTAAAGCAGGCTCAGGTCATGGGCACCATGAAAAAAAAAAAAAAGAAAAAGCCCAAATACAAACGGATGTGTTAAAATACACCAGCCTCAGAACCTGAGATCAAATCAAACTACAGCTCCTTGTTCACTTGGGACAAAGTAAGGAACTGAGGGTTTCCATGGTCTCTGGAAAAAACAGATCAGCTTATCTGCTGTCATATACCCCTGCCTACCAGCCCCAGTGTGGGTGTCAGCTGCAGAATAGCATCCCTCCCCACTCCAAGATTTATAGCAAATATCAAGCTGAACAAACCTACAGGTTCTGAACCACCCAGGTAAATGTTTAGGCTGTTCCAATGCATGGCCCAGGCAAGCAGTAGCAGAAGGACCAGCACAGGTGCTCTTACACAGAGGTTTCCACATTTAGCTGAGGGAAGGAAGGGGCAAGCTCACTTATTCCTGCTGTGACAAAAAGAGGAAAAAAAAGGGTGGACATAAAAACAAATAGCACCTTGCCCTAGCTCTGTGCTTCTCTGCCTTCTGCTTTTCTCCAGTGGGGAGAAGTAGGATAAGGTGGTGAGATCAGCAGTCTGACACACCAGCCTCACGCTCAGTGAAAATCAGACAGTTGCAGCTCCCCAGCATAAACAGAAACATTAATTTCAATTCCATTCTGCTCTCTGTGTGCAATTTTTTAAACCTAACCTGAGAAGGCAGGATGGATCCCATTCTGTGACGCTCCAACAGTAATGGCTGAGTTGTTAGCAATTAACCCCTTAGCTCATTTAACTTGTTATTTGAAAGATACCGGCATAGTATTGCACATGATAAAATATAGTTAGAGACATTGAGTCACATCAAATTAGCTCATTTGGGTAGGTTATAGATCAAAACACAAATGAGAGGTAAGATTGGTTAATATGCCATAAGCTCCCAGATGAACTTTTGCATTGAAATGTATGATTTGTGGTGCCTTTAACAGGGGGGTAATTGCTTCTTTAATTTTAATTGAGGTGTTTCACAGAGTAATTTAATTGCAGAACAGGGAGTAGTGTACAATTTGGTGACCCAGTTTGGTTTAAAACTGGATATGATATTTATTCACATTCATGGCTTTAATTAGGAACTAGAGCAAGAGGAAAAGAATCACTGAGTCAAGAGGTAGAAGACGGCATTTTGCTGAGTCAAAATGACTGTGATATAAACTATTCAGCTGCTGTTGCCCAGGCAAAAGCTGGTGGAAGCTAGGGACTTCTCCAAATAGGCAGGTCCATCTAATTGATTATTGATATGACTGCTGTTTGCATTGTTTCCTAAGAGTCTCTCATGTTTTGGAGCAGTTACCCCTTAACTGGAATTTCATGTGTGTCCATTTCCATGCAGGTGTGTGTCACTGGGACAGTGCTTTATATTCACAGCAGGAAAGTGAGCTCCAAGAGAGACAAGTGAAGTGAAGGAGTTTGTGGCCACAAATGCTAATTGCTGAAAAGTGGCAGTGTCCTTTGCAGTGCCTTGTGACATACAGCAGAACTGCCTTTGGGTGTCAGTGAGAGAAAGAGTGGGGAGGGGGAGGCAGGTTTGTGTAAAGAAGGAGCACAGCCTAAAATGAATGAGGGCTGCTCATCCTTTGCTTTGGAGAGCCATTGGGTAAGGTCTGGCCATGCAGACCTGTCTTACAAAAGTACCAAAGATACTGCAAAGATAAAACACCCTGCAATTGTCAGCACCTGGTCCCCTACATTTATNGTCAAGTCACTCTTGCAAAGCAAGAGATATAGGTTGCAACTTCCTGCTTGAAGGACAGGTTTGCATTTGGATTTGTGCTTTCCTGAGAAGTATGTTGACTACTAGATTATTAGATAGCCTTGTTTTTACATTTTCTACCAGTTCATTTCCACAGTGCTGAAACCCACGCCAAAGAGCACAGGTCTTCTTGCAGAACTGCTTTTTTTTGAGACCTGACATTTTGATGGGACCTGCCCCTGTACTTTTCTTTTCTAGTCCTGTTCCATTGATGCCAATGTAAGTGAAGGCAGTGCATGCTCCAAAATGAATACAGTTGCTGTATGATTCCGTTCAGGCAAAGATGATCTATGGGACTGCAGAGCAGTCAGATTTCTAGCTCCTCCATGAAATGTTAGAATGAGAGATTTTCTACAAGCACACTGAAATGAACCCTGCTAGCTTATCCTCTTCTCTCTAGTTGTCTTTATGTGGCAAAGACAGCTCTGGGCTTCTGGTTCAGCCAGCACAGCCTTGCCCACATGGTGCCAAAAGTGCCAGTGAGCATGTGAGCTAAGGGCCTCCAGTTCAAGCTCTTCTTTTAGCTGGCAAAAGAAGTCCAGCAGCTTCTGATGGCCACATAGCAGATGCTGTGGGTTTCATTTAATAATGCCATGATCTGTGTTTGAATTTGAGACTCTGTGGAATAAAGTTCTCCATCTGCTGCTAGCAGTCCTCTTCAGAAGTTTATCCTGAGGCTTAACTTCCCAGTTGTGCATAAAGCAAAGCTGTAATGGGGCTGGAGGCATCCAGCATCTGTACATACACCCTGCAAGCAGAAAACTGGATATATGTGTAATTAAGGAAGCGTTTCCACAGCAGGAACAACAGTTCTCCTTATTGGCAGCAGAAGCACAATAAGAGCAACTGAACAAAACACCATGATGGTTTGCTGTCTCATTCTCAGTATGTTTTGCAGTCTCTCATAGCTGTAATTTCAGTCTCTTTGGAGATAACTTCTTTTCCCTTATATTTTAGGTCTTAAATGTGTATGAAACATCTTTCTAGTAAATAGTACACAGAGGTCAGCATTCTCTTCAGAAGACAGTTGCTGGGGTAAAACCAGATCCAAAATTAAGTAACATTCTTCGAAGAGGCACTCATGGCTCAAAGTAGCTAAAATTGTTGATGGCTCATATGAAAACTACTCTCACTTAGACATCTTGTACTGTTCCTCAATCAGCAGTTAGTTAGTTTCACAAATGCTTTATTACTGGAATGTGTGTTTTACAATCCCCAGGTGAAGCTGGGGAGCTGAAATTTCACTGCGGCTGTTGGAAGTGATGCCAGCTCAGCAGGGACTGCTGCAAGGCAAGCTGTGCCACTGGGACCAGTTGGCACAGCTGCAGAGAACCAGCCACAATCCAGCATGGGTGGGAAACCAGATGGAAAGCAACCCTGCTGTGTCAACCAGGCATGGGGAAGGCACGGGTGCAGTGTTCTCGCCATCCGAAATTACAAATTGCCTTTCATCAAGGCAAGTCTCTTGCTGCTCCCAGATGTTTGCATCTTGTTTCTTGTGGAAAATTGCACTGGCGGGCTTTGCCTGTGTCTGGAGAGTAGAAGACTTGCTGGTTTTGGCAGGTGCTCCTCACTCTGAAGATGACTCTAGGGCAGGTTGGTGCAAAGGAAGCAATGAGTGGCCAGGATCCAGAACTCAGACCCTGCTGACTTAGCTCTTGAGATTTCCAGAAATGTATGGAACAACTCTTATGATCAAGAGGGCAGCATCTAGATGAGATCATATTCCTTTTCCATCCTTGTGTTTCTTTCAGAGCAGATGTATTTCTGCTCTACCAGTTTCCAAAACAGTCACGCATACAGAAGTGTGCCAAGAGATTTAAGAACCTAGGAATGCTGGTAACTTGGTATGGCTAAATTTGTATCAGCAATTAGCTTCTGTAATAGGTTTTCCTGCGTGTGTAATCGCTTGTGTGATTTATGTTCCCTGTGTTCATTTAGTCTGCACAGAAGCCTGGCGTGGCTTTGCAAGTCTTAGTCTCTGTGTGTGCTGCTGCTGGAAACACCCTTTGGCAGAACAGGTCTGGCTGCAGCTCCCAGGTAGAGCTATTGTAGTTTTCTCTTCTTGCTGATGGTCTTGCTTTCCATGTTGGGTGGCATGTGGCAGGTTCCTTCTGTTAATTAGAACAAATGTGCCAATTATGTTAATGTATCTCCCGATACCAATCAGTGAATGATTAGAGGCAACACATCTGTCTCTCTCACCAGGGAGCAGGATGACAGAAAAGACACTACAAGGTATGTTGTTCTAAATTACAGACACCTTGGATCGTGCCTTCCCCTGCTGGTGGCCACAGGGGTGGCTCAGTCTCCTGCAGGCTTGCTTGCCAGCCCGTTAGCAGTTCTGGATGTGCAGCTCCAGTGCAACTGGCAGGATCCGTGCTCCTCATGGAACTGCAGGTTGCATCTAGAGTGCTAAGGAGCTCTGACCAAAAGTTAGCTGGCACCAGGTGTGCTCCAGCTTCTCAGCATCTGCAGATTCTGTTGGTCAGGTTTTCATTCACCACTTTCACACCTCAGGTGAGTGGTCATCTCTTGCTAGTCAGTTTGCAAGCATATAATAAAAATACCTTCTTGTGTAGAAAACTAACAAGAAGAAAAGAGATTTTGTGTCTGCTTTATTCCGGGAATTTGGTAAATGAGAAAAATGAGTGTATGTTGTTGTAATAATCCATAGCTGTCATCCCCCAAAGGGTACACTTACCCCATCCTTCATGGTGTAATTTTTTGCCAAGTAAATGACTGCTGTTATGATAAGGAAAAGAACTGATCCCATGCTTTTTCTACATATATGCATGACCATCAGTACATTTATCAATAACAGCTGGAGGGATATGCCTGATTTAATTGAATACATAGAGCTAGGCACATGTTCAAGGATCAAGGATTGTTCTGATTATAGCAATTAAATATACATCCTTAATACTTAGGCAAAAAAAAGCATCTACTCTAGAATATATCCAGAGAGATGAAAAATGGAGGCATGAGGTTGTGATTTGGCATGACCTTGAAGTCAGGTTTTTGTGCACTTTTTGAAGTGCCCGTTTATATCCTGCTGTTCCTCTGTCCACTTGCCTGCAGGTGTACAAGTCTCTGGCACTGAAGTGTCCAGTGCCTTAGCTGCCAATAACTTTATTCGGGCTGCAGAATTAAATTCAAGATAAATTTCTGCACTGACTGGATTAACAGCCTATTTCAGCAAGGGGGCTGCACCTTGGGGAATGACATGGCATCAAAAGAAATCGTTGCTTTTAACTTCTGTGATAACAGTTTGCATACTTGTCACTCATAAATAACACTGTCTCATTTGGCTTGCTTCTCTTCTGTATTTGACACTTACGCTTTTCCTACTTATGTGACAAAGCAACCCTACTCCCACCTACTCTGGTTACCTCAAAAAAAAAAAAAAAAATCAAAATCTGAGGTTTGGAGGTGGTGAGCACTGCAGTCACCTACACCATAAAAAATGGGTCCAACACTAATTTAAAATAAGTACCAACAACAGTCTCACATATTGTGGTGTGTTTAATTAGTCCCCATTTCTACAAGGACTCAGGGAGAAAAAACAGCCACTAGAGGGGTTTTCTCTTTTTTGTGTTGCGCTACTGATGGCTAAAATATGTGTGAGACTCCCACTGCTTGTCAAATCATCCATCAGTTCTTTCCTTCAGATTTGACATTAGAGTTTGCAACGTTAACAGACACCATAAAAACCTGGATGCCAGAAGACTGAATTAGATACATTAAAGAGATACCTTGTAAAAGAGATGCCATTTAGACATGCACACACAGTTCTTAAAACTTTTACTCTTAGCAATTTCTGTGAGACATTAGCTGAAAAGGATCTTTTTCCTAAGAGATTTGGTGTAGAGCCAGAGGCAATATACTGAATTATACAGAGCTGCTTTGTTTTGGGATTTTGGTTTTTTGGGTTTTTTTTGTTGTTTGTTTTTGGGGATTTTTTTTTTTGTTGTTGTTGTTTTTGTTTTTTGTATTGGCAACTTCTCTTTTCATATTATCTTTGGTGGTTTTGCAGGGATGATAGGGAATTCAATGCTTACAGTTTTAATTTTGTCTACTCATTTGAGACCCAGATTGAATATGTATGTGCATTCTTGCAGAGAGAGAAGATGCTGCACAGTAGTAGAAAAAAGAACCATGTGCTTGGGCATGGGGCCTTGAGGGTGCCAAAGGCTGCTAGAGTATATTCTTTGATGGGCATACCAGAAATATTTTAAACTGAGCCTTAGACCATGTAGTCTGTAGTCCTGTCCTTCCTGGTGTCCTCAATGTACAAAGAAGAGGAAGAGTACCGGCAGATTTGAAAGTGGGATGCACACAGCTCTGGCAATGCATGTAGCATCTTTTACAGCCCTGGCATAACCATCCCAGAAACAAATAGTGACATTAAAACCAAAGAAATACATGGACTTTTTTTGTGAGAGGCAGCAGTTAAATTACAGCATACCACTGGTAGAGATAAGCTTCTGGCTTGTTTTCCAGTCTAGAATTCATGAAGATTCTCTCTGCAGGTAAGGAAAGAGCTAAATATTGCCATTGACTGAACAGGAATCTGTCTGTCTTGATTATAATTGAAACCTATTAGGATTCAACAAAGGCGGAAAAACGAGTTTAGTCATTCTGTCAAGGAAAAACAGATTCTTGACTAAGAGCTTCAGTGGTGAAATGTGATTGTGATGGTGACAGAAATACAGCCTCTAAAGTTTTATGTCTTTTTCTTCCTCCCCTGTCCCTTGCAGACACACGTATCCATTTCCAGAGCCCTTGTTGCACCACTGTCTTTAAACTGGGCAGTATCCACAGCTGTGTGGCTGCCACACCCCACAGTCATCTGCTGTGACAGAGAGGGTTTAAATCAAGCCTTCCTTCCTTGGAGCAGTGGCTCTATATTCGCTCAAGGTGTAAATCTTTGGAAGCAGCTCATCCACCCAAAATGGAGTAGGGGAGCTGGAGCTGCTTAAGGCAGGGCTAGAGGTGGGGAGTGGGTGGTGGCCACTTATAATCCAAGCCCACATCTGCCAGCACTGGTCTTGCAACATTTACTACCTTTGTCTGGAGGTGAATTGAGCCCTCTTCTAGAACACCAGGAGAAATAATTGTTTTTTCTCGCCGTGGTTTTGGGGCATGTCTGTACAGCTGTCTCAGGTAGCTTTTGGGGTATGTCCATGCTTGGGTAGTTCCTCAAATGTCTTTTAGAAAAGTGGGGTTTGTGAGAGAAGGACTTGGCTGCTAGCACCTCACAAGCCCGGTGGGTTGATTGTGGTTATGTTTTTCTTCCTTTAATTAAATCCTGCGCAGAGGCTGAAGTGATCCAGTGACGTGAAACTTTGATCCATCCAGGGCCCCAGTTCTGTCCTTCAGCACACTCAGTTCAAATGAAAACGAGCTACTAGATTTGCAGCCAAATTATATTAGAGTGGCTCACAGCAGTCAGCTGGGACATAACAGTGTTTTCTTAGGAAGGCAATAAAGAGAATATTGTCTAGATTAAAAATCTCATATGAAAATATTTTTCTGTGCAACCAAGGAAATCATGCTTTATTGAAGTAAAATATAGCTTACACAAATAAAGAGGAAAAATAAGCACTGATATCCTTGTGATTTCCTATTTCCTTGGTAACTGACTCTATTTTGTTTCATTCCCATTGAAACCAGACAAATATGCATGTGAGTGCAAGTGTACTTAAAAATATTGGGGTTTGTGATTTGTTTGTGTTTGTGCTACCCACCCTGGTACAGACTCTCATGGTTTTTGACACAAGGCAGGTACCTATAAGGTTACTGCATTATTAACTGCCTAATTAGGCAAGATATGGAAAACAATGGGTGAGGTCAGTGCTGATTTAAGGTTTCTGATGTTGTAGGAGAATTTTCTATTTGCAGACATGCTCCTAAGGTATCACCCTTTCCTTTTGCCTTGTTTCTAACTCTGAAAGCACAGATCAGCTTTACCCTGTACAGTACCTGGCTGCCTTTGAAAATGCATTGATGTTTTCAAGGCAGGCAAGACAGCTGTCGTGTGGATAGGTGGGACTTGAAGGAAAGGGTAGGCATGAAGAGTGTTCTGTTTTTCTGACCTGGTGTTTTGTTTCAGTTGATGATCATCAGGTGAGTCCTTTGTCATATGCCTTGGCTTGTAGTGTTTTCTGGGAGGAGCAATGTAATCACAGATACTGTGTCTGTCCATTGGTGTGACTTGGTGCTGACTCACTGCCTCCCCTCTGGCCCTTTGAAACCCCAAGGTGGAGTGGCTGAAGAATGAAGAGGTGATTGATCCTGTGGAAGACCGAAACTTTTACATCACCATTGATCACAACCTGATCATCAAGCAAGCCCGGCTCTCTGACACCGCCAATTACACCTGTGTTGCAAAAAACATTGTGGCCAAAAGGAAAAGCACCACAGCAACTGTAATAGTCTATGGTAGGTGATGTCTTGTACTTTTGCACGTGTATGGACACCCGCTCAGAGCAGGAGCGGGGCAGAAGGGGGATGCATAATGCCCGTGTGCAGGTCTGGTTGCAGTCAGTGCCTGGGCTGGGCTCCCTGTGCTGCCTGGTGACTTGCAGACACACACAAGGACTGCAGTCGGGGGCACTGATGAAATCCCCCGCAAGTCTGATGGCTTTTCTTTTTGGTGACAGGCAGTAGTGTTAAAGGAGGACCAGCCCCCTGCACAAACAGGCTCATTGGAGAGAAGGTGGCTGTTCCCCTTGCTGTAACACACACTGGCTGCATACAGCAAGGAGCCACCAGGGCACAGCCTCTAGCAGGACTGTCCAAGGCATGGCTTACAACCAACACAGTTCATGATCTTAGTGACTCCTTTCAGAAATAAGAGTGAAACTGATAGAGAGTTTGTGCTTCCAGTGACTGATAAGAGTGTCAGAGCTCATCAGAATCCATCATCTTATATCTTTAAAATAAGCTTATTTTTGGTGCCAACTTCCAAAACATTAAAAAACCCTGACATCAAGAGCAAAGAAGCAAAGCATTGTGGGACTGCAGTTTGTAGACACACAGCCTAGCTCAAAACTAAACATCAGGGGAACATAAAGCAGGGGATAGCATTATTCTGTGTCAGTATCCACAGTCCTGATATGACTGAGGCTGACCGTGCTTTGGCTGAAAGGATGGGATTCCCTCCTAGGGTCTCTTCCAGCCTGTGTTGCACTGCAGCTCTTCCTCACCAGCCTTTGCCCCTGCAGAGTTACTTCCCCAAATGCATTCCAGGTGGGGGTATCCACCAGAACAAAACCTGCTCTGATTATGTGCCAGCTGACTGAACTGGTGTTTCTTACAATCAGCTTAATTATAGGATAGACAAGTAGGAAAAAATCCCTATGATTATCCCTAATATTCATTTCATATTCAGGGTAGCAGTTAGATTTAATTGTAAGCAGTTGCTTCTCTGAAGTTACAATGAGGGCTTTTTACTTCAGTTTTTATAGAAAACTGACTGAATTGAGTTGATTAGCAGTGCTTTTGATACTGAGGGATGGACCAAGCAAGAGTACCATGTTTTGTAACTGAGATGAATGCAGAAACATAAAGATGTAGGCGTACTACAACCCTTCTTCAAACACATACAGAATTCTTTTCAGAAGTGTATTCAAGAGACATGTGTAGGGAGCAGGCATTTTTATGGGTTTTTCTGTCAGAGCTGTTTAAGTGTTGTGTCACATCCCAAATATTTGGGTTTAGGGAATCCGAGCAGTTAATGTTATTACCTGCTGCTGTCATACCTGACAATGACGATGACATTATTTATGTAGAGCAGCACAACTCCTTCTTTATCCCTCCGTCTATCCCAGAAACTGAGGTGGAGGAAAAGGAGAGTCAGCATAAATATCTTCCCAGGGATAAATATCTTCCCAAAGCCCAACAGAAAGAACTGCATTTAGTGTTAGCTCATTCTGAACAGCTTGGGGAAGTGCTGTGACATTTATGTCCCATATATTTAGCACCAGCTATATCCACAGAGGGGTGAATGCAGCTGTCCTGACATCCTGAAGTCACCTTTTTGAAAGAAAGGAAAAGAAAATTCTCGCTATCTAATCAAAGTATGGGGGTGTCTCATCATGCATAGCTGATGGGTGCATCTGAGCATGACTGGGAGTGCAGGTTTTCTCTCTCTGGAAAGCAGTGCAGCTTTCAGAGCACAGGCTTCTGGCTGCCAGAGCTCTCTGAACCTGCAGGGATTTTGGTCATACGCACTCCACTAGGCGCGTAAGGCTGGGTCAGGTTGGTTTTCAGGACAAGGCAGGTCACCTGCCAACCCTAATAATCATCAAGTGGTGTTTTTCATTCAGCATCAGCATTTCTTCAGCTTGTACGATGACTTCTGCCTCACACTTGGTGTGTTGGAGACATGGATTTGTGCCCCTTCAGAATTGTTTCTCATGCAATCTCTTGTGGCTGCTGTTTGAGGCTGCATAACACAGAGCCAGAAGCACCTTGGGGCTGCCCAGGCTGGGCTTCTGGTGTGACCATGCTCTTTTTCTCTTGCTTTGCAGTGAATGGGGGCTGGTCCACCTGGACAGAGTGGTCTGTGTGTAACAGCCGCTGCGGGAGAGGCTTCCAGAAGCGCTCGAGGACCTGCACCAACCCTGCCCCGCTCAACGGCGGCGCCTTCTGCGAGGGCCAGAGCGTCCAGAAAATAGCTTGCACCACTCTCTGTCCAGGTTCAGTATGAACAGCACACATAAGTACCTTGAATGTCATCAGCCATTTCAGAAAAACACTAATAGTTGCAAAAGCCTCCTTCTCATTCTTAATAAATCCAATATTTCAGGGTATTAATATTCAACTTTACAGCATAAATAGATAAAATAGTCAGCACATCCTATCAAGCACCAGAGGTTCCAGCCCTTCTTTCTCATGCTGCTTGCACTGTGGTCTCAGCTCTTATAATTCAGGGGATTTGGGGAACATTCAGAGCTTCAAAATGTAGGCGATAAAGGTTGAAAGCTATGGAAAAGAATTGGGATTTGAATATAGAAAGCAACTGTGATGTAAATATATTTGCAATGCCTGTTCAGTCCAGCTGTCTCAGCAAGTAAAGCATCTGGGATGTGGATATTAAATTTGAGGCAGATGTTTACCTGACATATACAATCATCAAATACAAAGGCATTTTTATTGGAAAGAGATGTGTATCCACACTTTTGGAAGTGATTTAAATGTGAACTTCTGAAAAATATGAAATTGTTTCAGTACGTGCAATACAGTTGGTGACTCCTCTGTGATAAAAGCCTGCCATCTGTACTACTGTCCAGTGCTCTCCTACTACCGACCTTCCCAAATTGATGGCAGTAAGACCATCTTCAGCTTGTGAAATTTGGTAATCCAGCTCTGTCACTGGAACAGTTTTGTATTTTGTTCCTCAGCTGCTCAGTTTAGTGCTTTTGAAAATAATTTGCAGGATTTTGAAAGGTGCTAAACACATTCCTGGTTCCGCTCGTGTGAAGTAGATTGATGCCTCTAGATATTTCTTTCAGTAGAGAATAAGAAACATTAAATATCTTCCTGTTAAAGAAGAATTTCAGGATAAGTCTTACCTGTGTGTTAAAAAATGCCACCCCCTCCCCTGTCAAAAAATTAAATCTCAGGTTCCTGACTTGTTGCCTGTACACTTTGAGCACAGATAAACTGGTTAGTTTATATAAAGGGGAGAAAAGAGCAGAAATGGGGCTGGGACAGAGAGAAAGAAGATGGGGGGTGAATGTACATTTCTAGGCTAGAAGTAGAAGAGCAGGCTGATGATCCTTCTGCCTTGCCAGGAATGGCTGGGAGTTGCAGACTGTCTCGTGCTGACATATGCATCACTATGTCTCATTCTGACTTTTGTGTACCCCTGACAAGTTGTGTGTCCTCTCCTTGTCTCAGTGGATGGCAAGTGGACGTCCTGGAGCAAGTGGTCCACCTGTGGCACGGAGTGCACCCACTGGCGCCGGAGAGAGTGCACGGCCCCAGCTCCCAAGAATGGGGGGAAGGACTGCGAGGGGCTGGTGCTGCAGTCCAAGAACTGCACGGATGGGCTCTGCATGCAGGGTAAGTGCTCTCTCCGGGGTCTGGGATGTATGTGGCAAACCCTGAAATAACTGCAGATCAGCATCAATGAGCTAAACTCACAGAACCAGTAGTAGGAGAATTGAGTTAGGGACAAGACCTCAACCGGTCTGGACATGCCACTCCTCTTGCCTGGAATATGAAACAGTGAAGAATGAGGAAGAGTCATAACAGAGCTTTCTACTGCCTGCCCTCCCCACCAAACATCTCTCCTCTCTATATTGGCTCAGCACCTGTCCAGAGAAGCTTGGCAGTGGCTCTTAACAGCACTGCGTATGGGAAAATGGAGCATTTAGAGCAAAGCCAGGAGTAAATTTCCAAAGGAGTAAATTTGGCCAAGCACATCAGCTTCTGGCTTCTTACTGTCAGGAATGGTGAGTGCATGTGTTTCTATTTATACTAGTTATGCTCCTTTTTTGAATTTTGGGTCACCTGTGGTAGGAAGAGGTGTACTGTATCAATGCAGAGCTGGTGCAAACTATCTGGTCACCAGCATGCTGCAGCCTCATGGAGATCAGCTCTAGCACTGAAGTCTATTCCACCTCTGCCTATTCACACAGTGGTCCTGCCTTTCTGAATGATAGAGAGAGAAGAAAGAAAAAAAAAAAGCAGATTTTAAGTGTTATTCTGACATACAGTGATGAACAATTACTCAGCTCGACATTCTGTCCCTTCTCAAAAATAAGGTCTTCTCTTGTCTGCTGATGCATCAAAACTCCCTTTCACATTTTATTAGTACAGTAACCTCAGCCAGAATCCTCACATACAGCTCTTTCCTATTCCTTCATCCCATCTCTCTGCAGTACTTCTCTGTCAAACCTCAGCTCTCTGTTATCCAAAGAGTTGTGGGACTGTACCCACCCAGTATTTCTGTGTCCAGATCATAAAATACTTAGAGCTCTATCATAAAAAAGGAGTTCTTATTTTATTCAAAGAACTCTTATTCTCTGAGGCAGGTTACTTTTGACTGAAGTGTTCATGATGACAGAAAATGACACTACCAGCTAAAAATTGGTCTGTTCTTTGTATGAGTGCTGTATAGGATAGCTACTATGTTGGTAGTGACCTCTGAGAGACCCTATGGTGCAGCATGACCATTTACTTTAGGTTTCCCAGATTTACAGAAATCTTCCTCGTTGCTCACATAAGCATTTCCATCATGTTAAAAGCCAGTGGTCAGTCAATGTCAGTGGTCTATAAAGCTGTAATCTCTCAAAACACTTGTTTTTATGGTGAAATTGGAAAGGTAACATTCATAACTCCTCTCTTTTTCATTTCTAAGGACAGGGGGGAAAAAATCCAGCTATGTCTTACTATATAGCATCTTGGTGACTTTTACTGTAGGGAAGCTAATGCACCCCTAGTTCCAGCAGTGTTAATAAGTCGTTATGGCAAATTAGGAGGGAAAGATGCATTTATCCACACAGAAGAGCTCTTCACTATCAGATTATATTTAGACAGGTGTATGTCATCTCTGTGGATGTGCAGAAAGAGAGCCATTTAAGCAGAAATCTTGTGGAAAAGTAGGTATAATAGTACATCAGAATAAAAGCCCTGTAGGGATCTCATTTATCTGTTGACGGTATATTGCATTTTATTTGTGTAAGTGGATGCTGAGTATAAAGCAGAGGTCTTCAGCAGGAGAGAGGGTGAAACTGTTGTGAATACTATTCTGCTTCATATATATGTATATAAAAAACGGTAATGAAAAATATTCAGTCACATAATGACCTGCTTAGCTCCAGGGGCCGTGATAATCCTTCAGTGTTGGAATTTAATGGCAGTGTTTTAATGGTGTCTTTATACTCACAGGGTTTCATATACCTGTAAAACTTCCAGTCCTGCTCCCTGATCCATCACTGCTGAGAAGATTGATTTGCTGTACTTCATGGCAGTGTGCCTGCTGCTCTCTCTCTCTTTCTCTCTCTCTCTCTCTCTCTCTCTCTCTCTCTCTCTCCTTCCCTCTCTTTTTCTTTATTTATCTTTCCCAGTTTATGCAAAATCCATCTGAACACTTACATTTTTTGCCTGTGTGGATTTAGATTCATAGAAAATCTGCCTGCTGAGCCAGGAAGACACACAGCACTCCTTTCATTCCTAAAACAACATGCCTCTTTCTTCATTATTTGCAGCTTTGGGGGTCTGGCCTGGAACTGACAATTCTCCTGGCCTGGGCACCTGTAGACTCACAGCAGTCTTTTCCAGTGGCTTCATGCCACTGGGTATGTCACGACACATGTGGCATGGAGGAAGCTACAGCCACCTTTTCTCTGTGGCCACAGCCCTCTGGGAGATCTGTTAGCCAGCTGCTTACCTGCACCAGTCAAATCTTGTTCCTAGGTGCCCTGGTGCTGCCTCCTTACTGCCAGTTTTTAGTGAGAGCTGAAGGTTGACCCCGTGGGTGTAGTTGAGGTCAAAGAATTAGTAGGCAGTACTCTTGTCAGGAGTCACTAGCCTGCTGCTCTGAGAAAAACTCACTTGTAAATATATATCTCTATATAGCTGTGTGTAAAAGATATCCTGGAAAATGCTGGATTGAATGAGTCTAATTTACAAGCCCTTTCTCTTCCAGTCTATTATTCACTTCAGTAGCATCAGCTGGATAAATCAATAAGCTCTTTCATCAGACTGCCCCTGCTCCAGCAAAGAGCACAAGTCTGCACCACTATCGATTTCTGTGGGGATAAAAACAGTGGAGCTTTCTCCATCCCTTGTAATTACAGTATTTTACACCCAAAGCTGTAGTTTGTGCTTACCACTAACTGTGGCATTTCTCATGCAACTCTGCTGTTGCATTTATTCAGACTAATCATCTTGCTAGTACACACATACTCTCCTGTATCCAGTAGTTAGTGTTTTTCCGTTAAGGGATGAAGGGGTGAACAATCATTAAACTAGAGAGCCCACAGAGAGCCAGCGAGCTGAATCGAAGAGGAAAAGCAGATGTAGTGAAAAGTTAGGGCAGTCATTGCTATTTTAAGTTTTCAAGTACATAGTATTGTCTAGCAGTTCCCATTATAACAATTTCATAATTCCCATAATAGCGTTAATACAATCTTCTGGAACAAAATCTGCTGTAGGTGTAAGAAGAATTGGCTGCTTACCACCCACGCTAGTTGCATTATTGCCTCCATAGTTGCATTATTTCCCATTTAACGTACGAGTACTGTGGTAAATACTTCAGTGCAGGGAACAACACATTTAAAGGCACGCGCTGCATCTCACAGACAATTGCTGTACACCGAAGCACTCCAATTAGCCCTTCACTCCTATCACCTAATGATTTTGGTGGGTGTTTTGTGCAGGGAATAAGAAAGCAAAGCACTCTCCTGCTGCCTCAAACTTCAGTACAAGTAGTTCTTTCCCTTCGCTAGGTCACAAACATTTTTAAAGCAATGAACCACGGGAAGTGTTTTACTGGACTTAGTCTGGAATGAGTGCAAGATCACTTGTGTGGTACAAAACAGATGCTTCTGCTTTGCATTATGTGTAAAGTTCTGCTGATAGTTAAGAAGAGGTGGACAGCCTATGAGGAGAGTTAGCTGTGCTGCATGATTTTGTTGAAGGCTTATTACCTGAGTTGTGACATGCAGCTGTCATGCTCACAGCATGTCACATATATCCTTTCTGCTGAGGATCTGAATTGACAGTGCTCAGATCTGTCCTGAATGAATAAGTACAGCCAGTCCATAGGCATGAGGTTGGTGCCTGCTGGTCTTTTAGGCTTTTCTGAAATCATGCCTGGGACATGCAGGGTTGGCACTAGCTGTCAGAGGGAGATGACCAGTGCCCCTTTTTCTGCTTGCTTCTAGCTTTATCTGGTGGCTTTTCATAAAAGGCTGGCTAAGTTTTGTTTTTTTTTTTTTTTTTTCAAGACACAAAGATAACTCTTACAGCAACAAGCAAGGTAATATGGAAGCACATGTTGTTGCTTGAGGACTGTGAGTTATATAGTTACACAAATAGTATTGTTCCTCTGTGAAGTAAAATTGCTTTATACAGTCTCATAATATGGAATAAAAATCCGTCATTGAATAGGAACAAAAGGAAATTCCACCTGTGAATCATTGCCAAGATCATCAGATTTAGTATGGATTTCCCTTTGTTTCTTGAGCATGAAAAGACTGAGATGGGCTACTGTAATTTTTTTTTTTTTTTTTTTTA
>VWZN01010159.1:620106-706162 GCA_013396955.1 Regulus satrapa | reverse complement strand
TTAAATCGAGGAAAAGACCCAAAATATCTTCACCTTTTGCTACAGACAATATTCTGGACTAACTCTCAGGTCACACTGGTCTTCTCCCTGCATGCAGTGTGACTATTTGGAAATGCAAATACGAGATGCACCTCTGGTGCAAAGGACATCATATAGTGAATACAGTGAATACAGTGAATACAGTGAAGATGTGATTACCAGACTAGTAATGCCATTCCTTCCTAGAAAAGGTTGCCTTCTAGTCAGGAGTGAATTGATGTGACATGGTGACAGCAAATCTGTATTTGCTGAGTGCTCTGAAATCCTCATCTGAAAAGCAGAATGAAGTTCATAAGGTTGCCTCTTACAATGATAGTGTCTAAGCAAGTGAAAAAGATGCAGTTTATCCTGCTTGGGCATGAAATGGCAAAATGCTTCCCTTTTTCAATCTTGTCTCTGTTTATACACAGGTCCTGAGTAGAAAGCAAGGTTACCTGATAGTAACATCTCTTTCTTCCCAAAACATACATATTCTGCACGTGTCCTGCTTGGTTAATGTAACATGTCAGAAACTCTGATGGAATAAGTATTCGTTTCCCTTTATGACTTGGTTTGAAAGCAGGCATTCAGGGAAGAATTACAGGGCAGAGCAGCTTGATGAGGACCACAGGTCCACCAGAGTAGATCAGTGTGCAAAGAGCAGGAGAATGTTTTCCAGACTCCAGAAGGTAAGCAGAAGTCTCTCAAGGGAGACTGCAACAGAAGCTTGTGTGTGCAGAGGAATGAAATAAAACCTTTTACTAAGAGCATGTGGGTCAAGAGAGAATTTCTAATACATTCAGTCTGTCAGCATAATGATACAGCCACCTAGCCTGTTTTGGCCTACCAGAGGGAGTTCATTCCTTTGAAGAAGGCATCTCCTCTGTTCCTAGAGGAATTTTTCCATTATATTGTTTCTTGATATGAGTAAAGAGATGCGTTATTCCATTTTCTACCCAGCTACTATGTAATGGTGTGGCAGTGGAGTTTATGCACACATCTCAGAGTTATGACTAATCTCTATTTTATTGTAGTGACATGAAAAATCCCCAGCTGAGAAGCATCCACGCTCTCATGGGCCCTGTGCAACTGAGAGCTCTTGCCTAGGAAACCAACTGCTTGAAGCAGATAAAAGTGTTGGGAGAAAGGAGAAGTGAAGAGCCACAGGCGGAACCCTGGGCACTGAAATCCCTGTGTGTTAAGCTCAGTCAGTTCAGAAGGAGCCACCTCTGCATAATTTTTAAAGAAAGCAAGTGCTGTAAGATCTCTAGGCTTTTTTCAAAAACCTGCAGTAATTAAAAAAAATATTATAGCCAAGCAGAGATGAGAAAAAAGACAACCTTGTCCATCTATACTTCTCACTCTTCTTTATTCTCTTAGGTTTTCTTTTATTCTTCCCCATTCCTCTACACATTAAAAAACTCAAGAAGTTACTCAAATAGATGAAAGAAGAATTCAAATCTTATGAAGTCTAACTGGATATATCAATGTAATTGTAGAAGAAAACCACCCCATACAGAGACAATAATGTACATTTATACTATCCTTGCATATACAAAGATGGATATATTTCATGATTTTTGCTTTACAGACAGGGTGTCAGGCAGGGCAAGGTTACATGAGCACCTTAAGGCTCATCAAGGAGTAAGTGAAACAATCAGAAGTACAGTGCTCTCTCTTTCTAAATCTGCACTAACAAAATTATTGACAGCATGCTTGGACGAAAACTCATGTTGGGGAAGGAAGTTACTAGAATTTGAGAAAGGAGAATTGAGCTTATCAGCTGATTCTGTAGTCTCTAGGATTTTTGAGTTTATAAACTGGGGAATACAAGTTACCTTATGTGTGAGTATACAAACCTGCCAAAGCTTTTATACCTGTTCCATGTGGATAACGTATGCTTTCCATGACCCTTTTTTGTCCAGCATTCTAAACAGTTTTGATCCCCTCTCCTATTTCCTCTTCCAATTGTCCCTTCCTTCATCTGGCTGTCTGCCATGTATCCTCTCTGCAGTGGTGTCCCTTGTCCTCATTTCAGAGCTCTTGTCCCACTAGAGCAAAGTGAACCCCAGGAAGTCTATCTGGAATTCAGTCATTGCAAATACACATCTAGCAAATTGCAGTGCTAGGCATGTGTTTACTTATCTGTCAAACATGCATAGCAAACCTGATGCTGAGGTCCTACATAAGGACTGACATAAGATTTAATCAATAGGTCAAAGTCCTTAACTGCAGAACACTGCGTAATGTCAAACTTGGATATTCTAATCCACATCAAATTTTAGAACAAGTTATCTTTCTTTTCAATCTTCCCTTATTCCCATATAGATGTCATGCATGTGTAAACTCAGGCAAGACCTTTCTATCAATGTTAAAAAATGTCAGGATATAATTTAAAATGAAAACATAATTGCAGTCTTAATTATTGAATATCATGAACTCCTGTTCAAGGAGAGAACAAGATAGTGTCCCCATTTAACTCACCCACTCAGGAAAGATCTGAGATAATACCCAAGTAAATAATCAGTCACAAAACCTCAAGCTCCCTGTTTATTAGCCTACCCTGAATATGCCAATAATTAGTCCTTCAGAAAGAAAATAAATTGCTGTACATTATCTCTGGGAGGCCTGATATCATATCTGACCTTCAGCATCATTACTACAGACATGAAGGTCTTTCTTTAGAATAGAAAATGTAGGAAGAAGCTGGGCACATTCTCACTGAAAGATTTTTGCTGTGCCAGGGACTCTGATGTTAGTTTGGTTTTGGGGGATTTTTTTTGCTTTGTTTTGGTTTGGTTTTTTAAAATTTTTTAGCCACCACAAGTAAGGTATAGCATATCATGTCTTCTTGGTTTTGTGATACATTTCCTGGGAAATAGTAAGGGAGAGAAACAATTAACAGCAAGAAGAGTTCAAATTTTATTGTTGATACTCTTCCAATCTCATTATAAACATCTTAAGTGGACAGCCTTGACATTAAACAGACAGGATATGGGGTTTACTCTAAGATTACTCTTGTACCATTAACTCTGCCCCTTGCAGAAAAGAAAATTCTGGAAACGTGCAGCCTCTGGACAGTGGAACTTGCACAAAGCAATTTAAAACTCCTGAATATCAAATTAAATCCCCAAAATTATTTCCTGTAAGCTGTGAATATGTGACTGGCTGTTATAGATGGGAACCTAGATGGACTTAGATGGAAGCCAAAAGCATTGCAATGTATCTGAATTAATATTTTGAAAGCCTTTTCTGAAAGCTTTGAGCCTTTGCACACTGTATTGATCATCTAGAATTTCCTTTTAAAATGGCAAAGAAACTCAAGGAAGCTGGTGATAGCTGTAGGAATGATGGTGAATGAGGTAAGGCAGAAGAAAACAGGACTGGTAATGCAAGGTCATAGCCACAGTCACAGCACTGTAACCACTACAGGGACACAGAACTTCTTTTCTTTGTCTCAAAACCCTCTCTGTATAATGGATTTCAGAATATAAAACTGATGAATGTCTCTTCCCATGAGTGCAAAAAAAACCCCAAATTGGACTGACATGAAATTGAGAATGGCATTTAACAGGGAAAGGGAGATAGGCTGAATTTCTAGAACTTGGAATTTGGAAACAGCAATATATACTTGGGGGGAGTTGAGGGGTTTCTTACTCATTGAGATCCATTGAATTAGAAATTAGCAACAAGAAAAAAAGTTACTAGGGTTCTTAAAGCAATTTTACTCAAACTTTCCAGGGTAATTTCTGAGACTGAGACTCATTATAGAAAATTCCAGCCAAACCCAAAGATTTTAAATTAAATTCTGAGCTACTGAAGCTGGCCCAATGAGGAGGGTAATATGACTTAATGCTGAAAGAAAACCTCATCTTAGGAATTAAGAACAGAAACAATTGGGTGCATATTGTTTGGGTCTGGTATGAAAAATAATTGCCAGCCTGCTGGCTTTGAGTTATAAGATACTGGAATTCATCTGATGTATATATATATCACAGGAAAAAAAAAAAAAAAAAAAGAGTTTACTGAGTTTTTTCAGTAAGCTCGTGGCATGTTTTATATACCACACACCTACTTTAAATCATCCAAGAACTGCTTCCTTCAAATGTTAAGCATCTACACATAAGAATCAGTCTCTGTTTATCTGTTTCCTGAGAAAGGAAGGCAGTTGAATGCAGGGTGTCTTGTTTTCTCAGAGGTGATTTGAGGGCATTGATTCTGGAGCCAAAAGGGGGGAAAGTGCTGTTACAATATGTTATGGTCAACCTGTTGAGTTCTCTGCTACAGGAGGTTCTTGAGGCACCTCGTGTGGCTAGGCTTTCAGAAGGACCATGGGATTACATGAGCTCAGCTCTTTTTGAAACTGCTACAGGGCGAGTAAAGAGAGTTTGTACATTAGAAGCAAGTGGTGCCAGATTAAAGTATGATTCACTGAAGAAACTAGCAGTTATGGTGTGATTTATGCAATCTTCACTTTATTAAATGAGGTGCAGGTCTCCAGTTCTCATTGATCTCGATAACCTCAAACTACGTATCATTAACTGTGACCTCAGCAGCTAATGATATAAAACTATTTCTTTCCCGGGTAATTGTAAGTATTTGTGTAAATGTGACCCAAACTGTATGAGCCCTAGTAATAAGGGAAGGCCAGAAAGATCATCTTCAGCTACTTCACCTGTCTTACGTATATAGTTGCTGGAAAGAGGGAAAAATAGAGAGGAAAAATACAAATTGAAAACTGTATATTTTTCTTTCTTTCTTATGTAAATATTTTAATTTCTGCAAGCAGCAGAGTAAAATATTTTTATAATCTGATCAATTCACTCTAAAATTGATATTCATTAATACAAATTCAGCATGACTAGAAAGCTGGCAAAACCAATTACAGACCAAAAAGGGGAGTCAGTTACAAAGTTCCCTCTGCATGAAGCCGTGACCTAGAGTTTTATAACACAGGGATGAAAATTCTCTTTAAAATACACCAGTTCCCAGGCCAAGGCAGTATATTCCCATGACTTTCTAGGTAAAAAATCAAACAGGATTTCAGATTTTGAAATGAGTTCCAGGCTGAGCACCATGTGTGTGTATAAATGGCCATGAATATGCTGAGGGATAGATTCTTTCCCAGTGGAAGAAGAAGAGCTTAGAACAGTTGTTTTGGTGACTCTTTGGTGACAGTCGTATGCAGATATGCTGAGGGCCATTCAGGGACACAGAGCAGCCACTCTGTCTCTCGGGGCCTCTGGCTCGAAAGTGTTCCTAGAAGGTCAGAATGAGGCATGTGGGACCAGAATTCTCAGGCTAGACTTCCAGGGTTTGGGGATCATCTGCCTTCGCAAGCTGCATCAAACTAATTAAATGAGCTTCACAATCTATTCTGTTAAATGGTCACAATTTCCCAAATCAGTGCCAAGTTTGACTGATGCTTAAATTGAGTTAAAGCAAATTGATAAAAAGCCTGTTGTAGTCTTTTCTATATGTCACATTGGATTGGTTAATTTTTCAAGTACAGTCTGACATGTTCACCCTTCTTCACTTTTCCCAGTGTGTTGCATAATTATATAGGTGATTAAATTGCTCTTCTCATGCTTTCTAGAAACAAAATAGGCAATGTCTCCTTAAAGCACCTTTTAATGGTACATCTGGAATTAATGTGCAAAGGACATTAATTGTGCCAGTGTCACTAATTTAGTTTAAAAACTCCACCTTTGACACTTGATAGCAACACTTCCATAGGGACAAAAAATACATTTACAAACCTAAATTGGACTATAAAGTAGAATACATGGAGAAACATTAACTAAACTAAAGACTTTTTACTGAATGCCTTTACCATGCAATTACAGTGGTTAAATTTCTGTGCATTAACCCGAGCCTCCCACTGATTTTCCAGGTTTGACACAGGGTGAGGTACTTGTACAATGAGGGAAACAAATACCCATTTTGATAAGCCTTTGAGAACCTCAAACAGCAGGTACTATGTAAGCATAAAGTATGATTATTGCTACTTTACTCATTCAACAGTAAGTTACACAACAAAATAGCAGAAGCACTCTTGAAAATATGTATTTTCCAACAATCTGTAGAAAGAAGCTTAAATTACTTTTTTAAAAGTAGCTCACAATGAAACCAGCTGTTCTGAGTCAGCAGCCTTCCTAGAGTCAAACCCTCCAGCACCTTTCTAAATTCACACTTATTAAAAATGTTCATCACCCTGGGAGAAGTCCCTTAGGTATTTGCCAAGCAGTGCTGTTCATACAAAGAGGAAGAAAAAAAAACAAACCAAAAAAACAAAAAAGATCTTTCTTCACTGCAAGTACTTTGAAGAGAGGAGGGAAGACATCCTTCATTATTTCACTTACTAATCCCAGCAGGTTTGTGTCATTATCTGATGAAAATGTCCTTTTTTCATTGTTTGAAGGCACAGTCAGAGGGACCAGTGTGACAGCCAGCTTCCTATAGAAAGCCCCACTCGCTTGTGCTGGCACTGTGGCAGTAAGCCTGCCTCCTACCAATCACCAGTGCATGGCTGCACACCTTCTCCTTGGCCCACTCTCTTTTGGAGGAGTGACAGAGGCGTGCTTAAAATTAATTTTGTTGTAAAAGTCCTGTCCAAATGGCAGAAGCCATTCCTGTATTATCCTTACCTCGTCCTCCTGTCTCAAGCTCCATGGGTGATGCAGAACCAGAGGACATGAGCTACTCCACTCCATCTACCCTGAGAACCTGCTGGGGCACAGGAAGTGCAGGGACACATCCTTAGCTTTCCCAGTGGATTTGAGTACAAGGCAAAAAAATCATTCAGAGATGCATTCAGTCTAAACTCTGCTTTGTTGCTGGGCCTTTATGTTCCTTCTGCCTGCCTCTTGGTCTCTCCAGAGACATCTTGCCAAAAGAAATATTGGGCATAAGACTATAGCTGAAATTTATGTTTACCAAATTATGAGCCTCAGCACTCGTCTGGGGAGTAATTTGGAGTAACAAGGGTACTGTAAATTCATGCCCAGACTTGCTGAGCATTCACTCAAGCCCTCAGAAGCTACTCACCAGACTTTTCATGGCCAATACCTCAAGTATGTATAAGCAAGAATACCAGAAGAAAGGGAAGGCAGTTGCTAACAAAAGATCGAATATGCATGTTGAAAGTACACATAGGTGAACTTGCCTCAAAGAGCCAGGGAAATGAATGTAAGAACATAATATTTCTAAAAACACTGGTATGGCTGGAATCCTTGCTGTGAAGTAAAGCTTTAAACAGAGATTACAGGTATAGTTTGTGCCATGATGTCCCAGAAAAAAACATCATCATCAAAAATCAGCTGGTTTTGCTCTGTTATTTCAGGTAAGGTAGAATTTATGCAGTAGTTAATGTCTGGAAATTTTGGAAGGAAGTATGTCTATGCCTGTGATTGGGATAGACTGTGTCTTCATTAACAAAAAATACACCCAAGTTGCAAGGTATGTGTAGAGCAAAATAGATGCTGAGCACCCAAGCTTAGTGCGGGGTGCACCAATTCTGGGTGCTGGGGATTATTACTCTGGTGTGTGTAACATGGTCCTGTGCATTAGGCCCTCACCAGAAGTGCATTTTCCAGGTGTGTGCCACCTGCAAGGAGTCCCCAGCTGTGTGAGCTCCTGGCAGTGTGATCAAAGGGGAGGGGGTGAAATTCCCTTCAGGAGAACTGAAGAGAAGGTGACAGAGGAGAGGTGCCTTCTTTCTTACACTGACTCCAATCCCATCCCAGACCCCTGCTTATCTGGGATTTGTCACTTACCTTTGCAGCAGGATGGGACTTGGAACACTTCACTCATTTGCCCCGTGGGCAATCTTTAGTGAGTTCACAAGATTTATGCTTGAACTAAACAGTTCCAGTGTGCTGTGCTGTGGGGACTGCAGAAGGAAAAGACAAAGGAAATGATATCTCTTCTTTATCCACCCCAAAATAAAGCTGTAAATTGTGTTATGATTTTGTCGATATATGGTGCTTGCAAAGATTTCAAATGAATAATGTTCTGACCCCAGGGGCCTTATTGATTTTGTAATGATTTCAAAGAGAAACCACTCAGTTTACTGTTTGCTGACAAATTCTTTACTCCCTAAGGAATTCCTATTGAACACATATTAAGGACAGGATAAAATAATTCCAAGGAAATACAGAGAGAGGGCTTTGTGCACCGGCTGTTCCATGAATCAGTATTTAACCTCTGACCAGTGACAACAGGTCTCCTTTAGCTCTATTAGATCAACAGCAAGCTATTATAATTAAATATAAAAACTGTTTAGAGCTTCACCGAACATGTCCTGGGAATTAAAGCATATGGCAGGGATAAGGATAAAAAGACTTTCCATATGCTAATGACCCTAGATGTCTGAAATAAATTAGATCCATTACAGTTTATGCTCAATAAAAGAAAGACTTTAAGCACTCCAAAGTTAGTGACTCGAGACCGATTTTGGCTTAGAAATTCAATCTGCCTGCTTATTAATTCTTAGTAAGGCTCTGGAGGAGACAGGGGATGCAAAATCATAATTCTGTGCTGTATCAGAATTTTAAAGTGCCATCAGTTTCTTTTCCTTCTTTCCTTTTTTTTTTTTTTTTTAATTAAACTATTTTTCATGCTTCATTTTTTTGTTCTCCTCATTTGATTTTGTTCCCATTTTTGTTTAATTTCTTTCTTTTTAAGGTTTCATTTATCCTATTCCAACTGAACAGAGAACCCAGAATGAATATGGATTTTCTTGTAAGTTAAATGTTTGATTTTATGTTCCTGGATGCTAATTTGATGCTGTTCCTTTTGGTCAGGCTTTACTGTTAGGCAAGCTCAGTGTGACTAGGCAAAAAAAGGGACCTATTCAGCAGGGTAAGTGACATTCTGGTTGCTTGACAGCACGCACAGTGCTTTGCAGCAGACACAGGATTATAAGAGCCCTTGTGCACGAGGGGAATGGGGGAAGATGCTGCCTCAGAGACAGAAACTGGAGAGAATGAGCCATCTTCTCATTAAAATTCCCTTAGCAACTGGATGGAGTGTGCTGGAAGGGTAACGTGTCTTTGAGCCGGAACTCAAGAGTTCTGCTTCCTGAACTGCTGGGTTAAAAATGGGATGTTTCAAGTTTTGTAAATTGAAGGTCTGGTAACCCAGAGCTGTTGGAGATTGATCGGTCCCTTTCTGCATCTGCCAGCTCTCACCTCTGCAGCTGGAGGGCAGTTTGGCTTAAATGGCTAAAAGAGATAAAATAAAAGTGATTTCACATGTCTCAAACCAACAAAAATGGGGTACTAAAAGAGTCTGATTTGTTTTTGCACTTCCTTTTTTCATTAGGCTATTTCTAAAAACAGTATTCTTCACTCTATAGAAATATATCAGTTTTTGAACCCATACTCAGACCTTTTGGGGAAAAAAAATTCTGGTGGATAATGATGCTCGAGATTAGCTTGGAATTTGTGCTGAAGATGTGGTATAAGCAGCTAGTAGAAATATCATAGCCATTTCCTCACAAGACAGCTCTAATAAATTTTGGTTCCTTTTGGTAAATTACCACATTTTTTTCTTCTTCTTACTTCAGATTTTATCTTAATATGTATGTGTTAATGCCACTGATGGTAATTCAGTGCTTGATTCTCTGCTTTACCAATTTACTAGTTTGTATTTTTTGAAGGCAAATGGATGGAAGGGAGTAATGACAGATTACATTTCAGAAAAAACAAACCAACCAAAGATGTCCTGATATTCCATAGAAAATGGAATTTTTGTGTTCTTTTACTTGTTTTCAAGTGAAAAATAAGGCTTCTGAAGTTTAAAAACCTATGTTTTTGGTATCAGAATAATTTCTAAATACCAGTATTATGACATTATATCACTAAGACATACTGTCTCATTTCATAAAATGAATTTGGTTCATAAGACTAAGTTCATAACATGTTTTGCTTAGTAGTTCACAACCTGAGATTAGATAGATGAATAAGTGGATAGGGAAAGAGTTAAAACACAAGTTATAGAGAAATTAAGGATTGTTTTCCATCAAAAGAGCATAGACCTGCTATATGATGTTGGAAATAGATTTCAAAGTAGCCTATAAAAAGGGCAATAAATATCTGCAGGCAACAAGAATAATATGAACATGTTTTCTTGAAAGTTCCTGTAAAGAGAACATTTCCTGAGGGTTCCTGGCCTCTCTCCCTGCAGCTGCTCCTGACTCGGATGATGTTGCTCTCTACGTGGGGATCGTCATCGCCGTGATCGTGTGCCTGGCTATTTCTGTGGCCGTGGCCCTGTTTGTCTATCGCAAGAACCACCGGGACTTTGAGTCAGATATTATTGACTCCTCGGCGCTCAATGGGGGATTCCAGCCTGTAAACATCAAGGCTGCAAGGCAAGGTTAGTTGGCATTTCGCTCCATTTTGGCCAATTCACAGAGATGCTATCACATTATGGTCTCTTGGGCTGTATGAATGATATCGCTGGATGCCACTTGACACTTGATGAAGAGGAGAAGGATCATGTTCATTTGTTGCTGATTGTCAGGTGCTCAAAACCCATGGTGGCATTTGTCAGTTGTGCTCAAGAGTATAAAGCAGGTGAATTTGACTTCTGAAGAGAAGTGAGAGTGGAACTAGACAATTTTATGGAAATGCAAGTCCAGCTCAAGTTGAAATCAAAGGCAAAGCTCTGACAGAAATAATGGAGGCAGGATGCATCACAGGAATGATACTACAGTAATTCTATAATATCTTCCTCCCCTTTATTTCACTAATAGCTTTTCTTCCTATGCCCTATCTCCACTAGTAGAAATAGCAGTTTTAGAAGTACTGTGATTTTAATAGAAATGGAGAAGATGTGGTAGAACACCATTTAATAATGAATGTTTTTATCACTAGTGCATTACAGCTTGATTTTTTTCTTCACTTCATTGACCAGGAAAGAACACTCTAAAGGTAATGCTGCCTTTATCAAAATACTTATTTAGGCTGAAGAGTTCCTCTTTTTTACCCAATAGCTACACCAGAAGAATATCTCTGCTGTAAAAGTTAAGATGACAAGAGAGTTGTCACATGTAAGAATAGCAGGAGTGTTTTCTTTGCTGGAGAAATTGTAAAACAAATTTTAGAAAAGTGTGATGCAGGTAATAATCTGCTGCTGCAGGGATTCATGGGCACGATGACTTCATAGGTTTGCTGTGTCTTTTATTTCAGGAATACTGTCATTAAATAAATTGGTTAATGATCATGGCATAGCATTTAGGGAGGGGTTCTTAGTTAAAACTAGATCTACTGAGTGGTAAAAATACCTTGCCCTGAAGCTAAGCATGTCATACTTGAAATCTGAGTGCAGCCTGGAAAAATACTCCAAATGAAAACTCTTCAGAGCTTCGGAAATGTACTGTAATTTTGTACAGCAATCGGATTCCAAAGCAGCTGGGGCAATTCGAGCCCTGGGAGTTTGCTGGAGAGATTCATGGAAACGGAGATGAAGGTTCAGGGATTTTGTGCATCTGAACATTTGGAATGAAAGACAAAATGCCAGTGCAAACCCAAATCGTTGCTCAGAATAAAGTCATCAGAACAGAGAAATAATAATAATACAATTCTTCCTTCTCATCTCCATTTCAGACCTCCTGGCGGTGCCACCAGACCTCACTTCTGCTGCAGCCATGTACAGGGGCCCTGTGTACGCCTTGCATGATGTCTCTGATAAGATCCCTATGACCAACTCTCCAATCCTGGACCCACTCCCCAACCTGAAGATCAAGGTTTATAACACTTCTGGTGCAGTCACTCCCCAGGATGACCTCTCTGACTTCTCCTCCAAGCTGTCCCCACAGATTACGCAGTCTCTGCTGGAGAACGAGACCCTGAACATGAAGAACCAGAGCCTTGCTCGGCAAACTGATCCATCATGCACTGCATTTGGGACCTTCAACTCCTTAGGAGGCCACCTAGTAATTCCCAATTCAGGTAAGTGCTAGCCATGCTGGTTTAAAGGTGCAATTGTTTTGTGGGTTTAAGTGGTGTTAGCTTGGTTTTGTATGAGGAAAGAAAGTCTATACATTGTATTCTGACTATTCTTTGATCAAAACAGATATGTTTTTTTTCCCCCCTCCATTTGCATCTACAAAAGTACTTTGAATATTCTCTACCTAAAGTCCTGGCCACCTTTTAAACACTGCATACTTGAGGAAGACTTGGGTCCCTTACTACATGAGCACCAGTCTAGGGAGTAGCAGCTGAGGGAGCTGGGCATGTGTAGCCTGGAAAAAAGGAGTCTGAGAGGGGACCTTATCCTTTCTACAACTGCCTGAAAGGAGGCTGCAACAAGGCTGGGGTTGGTCTCTTCTCCCAAATAATACATAATAATATGATCTAGTGGTGAACACTGTGATGTGTTAATGACTGGATTCAATGATCTGAGGCCTCTTCCAACCTAAATGATTCTCTGATTCTAAACAGAATATTGCAGGGCACTTAGCCACTTTCTGAGACATGCAAGGCTTCAGAACTCCCCTGTGTGAAGTGCAATTCAGTGTCACCTTTTCCTTTCATGAAGTTCTACAAAAGGGACTTTAATACATTAAGCCTCTATTTTTTAATCATACTGAAAAAGAACAAATTATTTTAAAAATAAATTGGTTGCTCCACTTCCAATTCATTACAGACTATGTGCAACTGAAGGAGGACAACAGAACACTATTTTTGGGAGGCTTTTTACCTGTATTTATTGTTGACTTGCTTTACCACTAGGAAAGAGAGGGACTGAGCATTGAGGGCCTATTGACGTTGGGCAACGTGCTGCCCAGTCTTTCTCATACAGCACAAAGTCAGGTTTCCATCAGGCAATTTCAGAGCACCCAAGGAGCTCTTGAACAGCCTTGGGAAAGCTCAAGTCTTCCAGACAGATTTTTTAGCAGAGACATGCTGCTGCTTGGTTCCTATATGCAGTGTTGACGTTCTTCCTAAGGAAGTTCAGCACCTAGATATTCCTGTGAGTTTAGCATGATACTGCAGAGCAGCATTAATATCTAAAGTGATAATTAATCAAATACATGAAGCATTTGATGTGGGGAATATGCAGGGTATACAGTGGTCAGGAACACACCTGTCCAGTTTCACTGGAACTCTGAATTCAGGTAGGACCACAGTACATGTGAGAATGAGTTCACATCTTGGCCATTTTACATAAAATGCCCTCACCAAGGAGATATTGAGGTGTGCCTCTGCTGAATTTTTTCTCTTTTTTCAATGCTATGGAGGAAGCCCAATGCCTAGGTAGCCCAGGACCTGGGTGATTTGGTCCTTCCACGATGCAGTCCCACACTGCTCATGAAGCAGCCAAAAGTGCTTGGATCCATAGCTCTGCTCTCTGAGTTCCTGTCAAATGGGAGGCAAAAAATCTATTAAATTTAAGTGAAAGCTGAACTACTTCAATAAATCTAGTGTTGACTGATGAGCAATGCTGAAAATTTGTGCTATACAGTCTTGGATTTCACATTTTTCTAAGTAGCAGCTGAAGATAGATATTGATACTTAGTTTTCATATGCCACAGTGGTGCACATTATCAGCAAAGTCTATTAGTCACTGTTAATTCACATATATTAATATCCATTTGTAAAGAAAAAACATTTGATGCTATAATCCCTTCAAAATGATTAAAGTAATGATTCCGTAAAATAAAATAATCTGTCTGCTGTTACCTAGTATGCCTCTGTGCTGCTTCTAGATCTATGTCCTCCTCAAGATATGATCAAAGCCCTTCATTTACAGTACACCTGCCCTGTTACTGCTGGAAACATGCACAGTTTAGGTTTTAACAGGCCTGTAAAGACACAAGTGCCAGAAGGCATTTGTGGAAAATGCTCTCCTAGATCCCCCTCTCCTTCAAAGCTAAGTATGGGAATGAGGTCCTGCACACCAACACACGGGAGGTGTCCAGTGTAACCAAACCTTGCTAAAGAAATAGGCACAGCCATGCAAGGTGTGTCTATAAAGTGTCTCTAGTGTAAACACATATGTGTAAATAAACTTCCTCTAGGTTTGTTTTCAGCTATGTGGTAACAACAGTATGCGAATCCTTACCACTGATTTCCAGCTAATCCACAACTCCAAAGAGTGCTGGCTGAGATGTGTCCAACAGAATGAAATAGCCAGTTCATGGGCAGTGTTTGTTGTATAGAGACAAGACAGCTCTTAAATGGATGTAATGTAAGAACAGTGTTTTTTAATCAAATCTGAAGCAAATCATTACTGAAAAGGACACCGAGGATATTTGCCCACATCAAGGGTTGCCCACATCAAGGGACACTCCAGTTTTGAGCCACTCTATGGGACTAGGCACTTTTAAAAACCAAGAAGCCCAGTTTTGTCTCCCTGGGAGACTCAGTTTCTCCCTAGGAACTGAGTGCATTAGAAGACAGGATGCCAGACACAGAAGCCATCTTTCAGGAAACAACTAGTTCTTGTTGCTTCCCGGGACGGTGCTCCACTGCTTTTCTTTCCTGGTCTTAATTAAGTAAGAATTGCCTAGAGAGAAATGTCCCATTACAGCTGTTGGAAATTTTAGTCAGAGTTGTTTGTTTTTCCATCATTTTACAAGGTAAGCAACAGCGTAACCATCTGTCTGCTCTTTAAATAAAATGAAAGGGAAGAAAATCCTCTTCTCCACTGCTGTTTTTTCTGTGCAGAGGAAAAAGAACAGGCAGTTGGACACTGAAGACACCAGGATTACAGTAAATGCTTTTTCTCCCACCTTGCTGAGGTCATTTACAGTCTGCTGGTGAGGGTGGCAGAAAATCTGGCATTGCAGGCTTCATCTTCTGCCTCTGCTGTCACTCCACAGACCCGCTCACCTCTTTTTTTTCTCCATCTTATTTTTTGTGTCTCTTCTGTTCTGCAGGAGTAAGTTTGCTGATCCCAGCGGGAGCTGTTCCACAAGGGAGAGTCTATGAAATGTATCTGACAGTTCACAGGAAGGAGAACATGAGGTAAAAAACTGGCTTTATTTCCTTGTGCATTAATAGTGGGTGAAAATCTAGTAACAGAAGACCTGTGGTAATAATGCTTATGCAAAGTCCACTCCATTTAAACTGTTTGCTGACTTGGAGGTAACACAAGCAAAGGCAGGGATAAACTTTGCCACAAAACCAGCTCAGACATTTTCTTTCCTACCCAAGTGTTGCATTCTGTAGCAAGCCCACAGGCTGGGGGGATGCTGAATTGTAGAGGAGCAAGGAAAATATGCCAGCATGAGTTTGTGCAGCAGAGATGTGAAGCAGTCTCTTCATAAAGACCTGTGCAGCAAAGTAGAAGAGAGCAGAGGAGAAAGGTGATAAATCAGCTCAGTGGAGGGACAGGTGTCTGAGCACCTGATTTGGAAAATCTCCTCTCCTGTTAGAGTGAAGGTAAATTTTTCTTTTACCCTTCGTGGGCTTGGCTAGTCCATGCAGAGGATGGAGCCAAAGCTTTTGGTGTACTCCACCTCCTCGCTGCTTAGCTCCAGACACCACATGCCGAGGGCACCCAGAGCTGATGCTGGGATGATCACTGTTGTCTCATGTTACCAGAATGTGTGGCAAATTCATATTCTAGATCTTATTGTCTACTGGCATGTGATGTGGCAGCCTTGAAATTTAAAAAATTGTTTACAAAAAGGCTAAGAGACCACTTGGAACCATTTAGAACACCCTAATGAAGAGAAAGGTGAGATCTTAGGCTGCAGAATGGACTCGTGCGCAAAGGCAGAATGGCAAATGTGAAGCTGAGGCAGTCATTACACGGTACTTTGCCTCTTTTTCCTTCTCGTAGCTAGATATGTTTTTTGGCTCAGCCTCTTAATAGCTTTTATTATGTGCTAAGCCACAGCTGTTTATACACTGTGTGATATTGAACACTATTCTTTAGCTTGGTAGTCTTTCACCCAAGCTAAAATAATCTGCTTAAAGAAAAATTAAGTAATCCTTCCACCCACCCTTTTGCATACATTATTCATCAGCCTCTCTTTGAAAATAGCTAATTGCAGCTGCAGAAAAAAATGTCTCTGTTCATTGCTAGTATTGATTATATTCCTATTACTTTTGGCTGTGAAAGAGGTTTACAAACAGTATTGAACAAAGCCTCTTTACTGAAGAAGGAAAAAAGAATCAGATGGCATCTCCTGTTATTCAGCTTGCTTCTAAATCTCCCTTTCCAAAATACCTAATTCTTTTAAAAAAATTAATTCCTAGAAGGTGCTTTATGTGCAGTTATTTTCTTTCCAGCTAGTTATGCAGGGAATCCCTGTTACTTTATTCATGCAGCTGTGGACAACTGATGTCACATACTTGTCTAATTTACTTTCTTCAAGGACCATAAAGCCGCCTGTGTGTGCTTTGCGGTAGCTGTAACTCAGCAAGTCAGAGGATAGAAGGATAGGTTAACCAGTGTTGGGAAAAGCATGGCTTGAGATGTGCTACCTGCCAAATGGAGCTAGTATGCCAAAGGACACCTGCAGAAGTAAACAGAAAGCAAGTATGAATCCTTGCTTACAATGAAGATTTTAGAAGTGATTTCTTTCCCTGGGAGAGGAGAGCAGAGCAGTCTGCCTTGGGGCAGCAGGGCTCATCGTATTTTGGTGGCACTTTCTGGGTGCACAGAGTCCAGCTGCTTATTTGATTTGTGGCAGTTTTTCAGAAAGCACACCAGGCCATTCATGCTCTTGGAAAACAGCTTCTTCTGGGACACTTAAGATGGAGCTCATTGGGTGTTGTCTAGATCACTCAGAACTGAATGTTCACCTGCCCTCTTTCCCCAGATGTCAAGGAGCAGAAGGGGGTGGGTGGCACCCAGTTGCAGTGTTCTCCTGCTGCAGAACTGGTTACCAGACACTTCACTTCTATAGCAGAGCTACAGCTTGGTCAAAGCTTCTTTTTTCTGACTGCATGGGCCTCAGATGTTGCTTCATAGAATTGGAGTCATATGGGTACCACAAGTTGCTGTGTGGCATAATTATTTTTTAAATCAGCTTCTGCACTCTTGCAGCACTCTAGCAGAGAGTGATAGTCCCCAGTAAGTACTAGCTGCAGACATTTGCCTTTGTGGCCAGGCAGTAACTGAAGTGTGTTCAACAAACCCTGTGAGACCCTATATTTATTTTCATGAGCACTATGCAAATGTGAATGGGTTGAAAAGTCTTGTTATGTGTTGATGTTGTTTGGAAGGGGACACAGAGGAAATTATAAAATGCATGTTATTATCAGAAATGAAGGCAGACTCTTTTCCTTGATGTTACAGCTAGCACTGAGGCGAGAATGTGGTCTCCTAGTAGAACCAGAGCAGCAACTGAGAGGGTCACTACCCCGGCTCACATATCTCCAGCAACTTAAGATCTAGCTCACACTTTGTGAAACTGGTTCTGAATAGTCAAGCTGAAACAGAAGATATGTTATTTCCCAAACACCTGCAAATGCCTCTTTTCTTTTTCTTCCGTTGCTTTCATAATAATTTTCCCCAGTTAGTCTCTGAAAGCTGTAATACAGACATTTGGGATGCTTCACAACCCAGTCATATCACTCTTTGTGCTGCCTTATAGATAGGTTAGGAGAGGTTTCTGAGACAGTCTTTTTATTCCATTTCATATCCATCAAAGCATGTGAGAGCAGGAAGGTCACCCTTAAAGCATTATCCTTTGGCACTGAATTGAGGTTCTCATAGCTTGCAGGAAACACCATTTGGAGGCAGTTGTTTCCTCCAAGTGTGTCAGTGTTTGTGACACAGTGGAATTTCTCTTTTACTGGACTGATGCTCCAGGAGAGTGTTATCCCTGCTCCTGTCCTGCAAGCTCACCCTCATTCTTCCTGTCATTTGGGACAGGATGGATGACAGGCAGCTCCCAGGCTCTGATCCCTGGCTGGTGTGTTGACCTCATGAAAAGATCCATGCTTTATGAAGCAGCTACAATGGGGAAAATTATTTAAGGGTGTATGTTCGTACACATATATGTGCACCTGCAAATACATATATATATGTATACATATATATACATACATACATATATATAACATATATATGTTCAACTGGAAGAAATGACAACCCTATGAGAATATTTCACAGCTATCAGACAGGTTTCTATCTCGAATTTCAGTGTCTTTTTCAGTGGTGAGCAGAGGCTTTCTCCCTCAGTTTGGGGAAGCGTCACCAACTTTGAGATTTGCAAGAAGTCCCTTCTTGAGCAGTGGTTTCATCTGTAAAATCAGCACATTATGTTGGCCATTACCTGGCAAGAGCTTGTTCCTGTGAGCATCTGTGAGAGCCTGGGTTTTACTGATTATTTTATTTAATTAATCTGTAATTTAATCCTAAGGATTAAATAGCATGAGTATAATCCTCCAGCCTCCAGGATTTGCTTGACTGCCTCAGGTTAAAAAACAAATCTCGCTGTGAGCTAAATTAGCAGAGTTGTATTTCCTTCAGAAACATCTGGCAGTGGTCAGTGCTAGATGGGGTCTGGGTCTTGATGGACCACTGGTTTTATGTTGTGTGGCAGTTCCCGTGTTCCTGTGTGAACCCCTGCTGAGCTCGCACAGCTCTAGGTGGAGCTGCTCTTGCATGCTCTAATCAGAGGCAGGAGCTGCACAAACACATACAGCTCTGTGAAGGACACTCCTGTATAATCCATCACACAGGAGGTGTTCCAAATGAGAGTGGAGGTCACTGTGCCCACAAAATTTGACAACACTGAAGAACACAGCTAGAAACACTCCTGAAGGTCTTGATGGAAGACACACATGAATGTGCAAATTTGAAATTAGCTGCCTTAGAAGAGAAAAGGGTCAGGTGAGCTTTGTCAGGATTTCTATCAATAACTTCATAATGCATGCACAGAGTTTAATATAAAGTCAAGCATCTAATCAATGATTGTGATCCAAGGAGCAATGCTGATTTTTCACCAGTAAACCTTAAGCTTAGTGATGTGAAATAAAAGAAATTGAAGTCTTCCACATTTCATTTCTCTACTTTCCTTATCTCAGTTGCATAAACAAAATTACTTTTCAACTCCAGAAGACAATTTCTTGAAGTGCCAGTCACTGTAATTGAAAAATTCAACATGAAAAACACCAGAGCATAAGCAAAAGGGGAGGGCAAACTTCTCAGAGTATTTTTCTTTTGAAGATAGACTGTCAGATAAACCAGGGTCTGTTGAGAACGTGAAGTTTGAAACTTAAGAAATAACACATATTAAAAAATAAAGCCCCAGCAACTACAGGAGAAATAAAACATCTTCCCTCTAAATTTTGGCTAAGCTGTGTAGAAGGGTTGCCATCTGTTGCTATGCGATAGCCATTCCTCTCTCCCTGCTCCGTCCTGTGCTTCCTGAGCTGCTGTGATTGCCTGCAGCACAGTGGCAGGGAGCACAAATGTAGTGCCACTGAGGAGAAGAGATTTATCTAGTTGTGCTCACATCTGCTGTCTGACAGCTACCTTAATGAATATGGTCTGGCTTATTACAGGGAGACAGTTTTGAATGAGTAATCCCATTAAAAAACACAAATTTGATTGTGAAGGAACCAGATATGGTGAATAAAAGTTTGTTTGCTTTTAAATATAAGTTGACTGTTCTTGATAATCTGTGAGGGATGGGAAAACATCTAAAAATATCTGAAGACCTTTCATTTTCTGTTGGTGTCTTTTAATAGAAATGCTAAGCAGTGAGTTGAATTTTAGCCTCAGATCTTTGTAAAAAAAAAAAATCTCTTGGTTTTTGGAGTTATACGGCTGAGTGCCCAGTCTCCTCTCATAAGTTATCCTGAGAGTGCTGCAAACCTAAAGTGAAGCCCATGTTGATGGGGATTTTTGTAGGGGGTTGGATATGGGGTTCTTTTTTGGATAACAGCCTAAAAGATCATCCACAGTTTTGATAATTTCTGCTCATAGGTTTAACTCCTATGCTCTATTAGCTCCCCTGTGCCTCTGTGCTGGATCTCCCACAATATGTAACATATAAATCTCAATGTTGGTCCCAACACATGCTCCTTTAGGCTGGAATTGCTGCAGCTGCATCACCTATTTCAGGAGAAGGAATAAAATTGCCTGTAATGGGTGACTACACAATAACTTCTCTTCAGAGGAATTTGTTTACTAATTCCATGAATTACTGTTGGTTTATGCTTTGAAGAAGAATGATTAATATCCCTTTTATAATGTATCTTTTCTACTGCATCTGTTTCTGTTCTCATTAGCGACAGTAAGGCATAATCCTTTTGTTTTAAAATCGAAATTGAAAACAGTGAGAAGATTTGTCGAAAGATTTTTGTTCCTTTTTCCTGTCACTTGTCATAGGGCACCACTCTTCTGTTTGTGCCATTCCTTTCTTTAGCCTCATTCCTCTGGCTTTCACATGTTTATTTCTGAGATCTCGTGGTGGTCCCTAAACACACTGCTGCTACCTGCAGTCATGTTAGAGCTGGAGAGGAAAGGGACTATCACCATGATGTGCTCTGACATGCCTTGTCCCATACAACACCAGAAATCAGATTTGCTTTTTGTTACTGTGTCACATTACATGTTGGTGCCTGCTGTGTTGCAGCAAGCTCACCTGAAATGCTGTTCACTTTTATTGGTTTCTTTTTTACTAAATAACTCTTTGGAACTTGTTTTGCTCCAGCCTGAGCTACTGTACAATTAATAAGATTTTATTTCCTACTCATATTTTTACCCTCTCTAGAATTTTGCTATTGTCTTCTGGTTTTCACTCTTACTTGCAGTGATTCCTTATTAATTGTTATCTGTAAATGTAATGATTGTGGTTTTGACACTGTGAGTAGAAATCCTGGCCTCAGTAGTCAGAAGGAGATTTAGCATAGACTTCAAGAGTGCTGGGATATCACCTCAACAGTGACAGTGACCCACTTCACACCACTGGAGAACTTCTCTGCAGCTCATTATATCTCAGTTTTTAAAGGTTTATCTGTGTGAGGTGGATGTTGGAGAGTTACTAGGACCAGCAGGTGTTCAGTAATTTTGTGATGCCAGTCTCTGATGTGTGCCTGGTTGGGACTTTGGAACTGTAAAGTCAAGCCCCTCAAAAAATGACCCATTTTTCTGCTCTTCACTAACCAAACTATCATAAATACCCAGGTCAGGACCATGCATATCTCATCCATTTGGCAATATATCTTCTAAGTCTAGTGACAAAGATGCTGTTTATGAACATGGCAAAAAAATATTAAGCCTTGATATGTTTAACATGTCCTTTGTATGCATGCATCCATCTCCCATCCCAGTTCCTCACTCTGCAGTCTGCAACACATCCTGACTTGGTATTCTGCATAATTTTTTGGTACTTGTTCTAGTCAGCTATAAAATGTTGCAGTACAGAATTGTGTCCTTCATCAGAGTCCTTAAGTATGACAGTTAAAAACATTTTGGCATAAAGCAGTGACTAAACTTTACCAGGAGACAACTTCAGACTGTGTGATTTATCAGTACTGTATTATTTTAATGACCTTTTGGGGTTTTTTTTTGATTGCAGCCATCCGTGCTTGTCCATTTTACCTCATTTTTCACCTAAAAGGCAGTGTATTTTTTTTTTTTTTATGGCAATCATGATACATTCATTGCTGCATTCTTTTTGACTGCTTGTTTTGTAATTCAGGCCAAAAAAAACCCCATGATAGCTTGTATTTTCTTTCTTTTCTTTTTCATGTCCATTCTTTTTCTTGTCCATACTTTTAGATGATGTTAGGTTAACTAGATGATTCAGTCTATAGCTGGTCATATCTGCTTTCCATACAAATACTTTCGTTTTGAGAGATCTTTGTCGTAATATATTATGTTTCTTGAAATCTCTTGAATTAGACCATAGGAAAGCATTCAAATATCCACCAATTCCCAAGACTGATGACCATTAAAAACCAGTAACACACTCTGAGTGCTTTTTGAACTTCGTCTTGCTTCTTATGAAAAAAATAACAATGAGTCTAAAAAAGAAGGAATGTTTTAATGAAAAACTGTTCAGTTATTTACTCAGTCTGGCCTTGCAAAAAAGTGATACCTCCTTAATCTGGATCCAAGGATTCCCTTCAGTATGCAAGAGGAGCTGGATGAGATAATCCCATTGCTGGTGTTTCATTTATTTTGTGTATTGTTTGTTAGACTAAAATAGCTGGCACGATACATGATAGCTGTCCAGATTGTTATACTTTACATCTTTTTTGAAAGACATCTATATTGCAGCTGTTTGTTTCCAGTCCATGGATTTTCAGAAACAATTGTTAAGGCATTTAGTAAACTCATCAGTTAATTTCCACAGATGCGTATCATCTGGATTTACTGATTTGCATAGATTTAAATTTTTCAATGCCAGACCCTTTTTTTCACAAATGTTGTAAAAACCTCCACAACATTTGTGACAACCGGGGTAATTTTCAAAAGTGCCTTAGTTCCATTTTGAAAAACGTTCTTTTGAGGTCTTTCATTCTGTGAGATTAATGGGATAGGCAGGGAGAATTAAGGTGGACAAAATTAGATTAGTCCTGTGGACATATATTTGCAACAGGCAGAATAGGTGTGATAAATTTTATATCAAAATAGCTTCTGTCCTGATTTGGCCTCCTTGAAAATGTTATCAAAGATTACCTGCTCTGCTTGTCATTGGTGTGGCCTGACCTTGAATACTGTGAGCAGTTTTGGCTATCACAATGTAAGACATTAAACTATTAGAGAGCATCCAAAGGAGGGCTATAAAGATGGTGAAGGGGCTTGAAGGGAAGCTATGTGAGGTTTGTCTGAGGTCACTGTATATATTCAGCCTGGAGGAGACTGAGGGGAGACCTCACTGCAATTACAACTTCCTAGTGAGGGGAAGAGGAGGAGTAGGCACTGATCTCTGCTCTGGTCACCAGTGACAGAACCCGAGGGAATGGTCTGAAGTTGTGTCAGGGTTAGGTTGGGTATCAGGAAAAGGTTCTTCACCCAGAGGGTGGCTGGGAACTGGAACAGCTCCCCAGGGAAGTGGTCACAGCACCAGCCTAGCATAATTCAGGAAGTGTTTGGACAATGCTCTCAGGCACATGGTGTGACTCTTGGGAATAATCCTGTGCAGGGTCAGGAGTTGGACTCGATGATCCTTGTGGATTCTTTCCAACTCAGGATATTCTAGGACTCTGTGATTACATCTACTCTTTTTTTTTTTCTCTTGGTAAAGACAAAGACTTGCAGAAGAACACAGCAATGTTGTTTCAACTAATTTCTCTAAGACTGATGCGGATGTACTTGTATTTGTAAATGCAGCATGGGACTGAATCCTCAGCCAGAGCAGAGCATGTGTGGTCCTGTGGGCAGATCAGGATTTTAAGTGCAGATCAAATTGAACGCTTTTAATCTCCCACTTTCTGGTTTCTGGATCATGAATTTGTCCTCTATTATTTAGGGAGGCAGTTGATGAGACACATTCAGCTGTATTTACCATACACCAGATGTCGTGATAGTTAAAGTCACTCATGCTTCCTCTTGTTTTAAGCTCCCCAGTGGTTGGTCTGGGATGGTTTGCACTTGCACACACATGTACACACACTCATTTTCAAACTCGAGTGTAGGTTGTGTATCCTAAATATTCATATGATTTCCCATAACACCAATTCCCAGTGACTGGCAGCAAGCACACTGGATAATGCCTGTGTTTTTTAGCCAAACAGCTCGGGGTGATCACTAGAATTCTTGGGCTTTGCAAGTGTGTTACCATCCTTCATCCTTTCTCCCTCACCAGTAGTGAGAACTTCTTCCTGCAGGCATATTTGCAATAGCCATTCTAGTATGTCTGAATGCCTTTTAAGTAAAATGGAGTATCAGTGGTTTGGTGATGACTCAAAATTCAAACTGCACATCTCAGATGTGCTGTGTACCACTTTCAGTCATGCTTACATGCTTATTAATTCAGTGTCTTCCTCTCTTGGTCAGTATTCTCTGTCCTGACAGTAAATAATTCTCACAAGTGGTGCCTACAAGAGCCACCATTCATTTTTGTGTATTACTGAACAACTGCCAAATGCAGCAGTGACCACATTTTGGCAGTGGGTGAAATGAAGCCTCTGCATACCAATACCATCTGCAAGGATCCTTCAGAGTGGAGTGTACTCAGCAAATATGGCCTATAATTTGCTGACACCTAAACCTGCATTTTGACACAGGAGTAGTATTTGGCACAAAAAACCCCAACAAAATAAAATAAATATGGATTTGGAAAAATGAAGGAAAAACTAAACTCACCTATTTTGCTTGCTCAATCTCATTTATTTTAAGAGAAGGAGTTTTTTTATTATTTTTTACACATCCAAATGAACCTTTTTGTCTTTTTCAACTCAATATGTCCATCTTTCTGTCTCCTCACCAGGCCACCTGTAGAAGACAGCCAAACCCTGCTGACACCAGTGGTGAGCTGTGGCCCACCAGGAGCCCTGCTAACCCGGCCCGTCATTTTAACCATGCACCACTGTGCAGAGCCAAACACAGAGGACTGGCAGATCCAGCTGAAGCACCAGGCTGCCCAGGGACCGTGGGAGGTGAGGCTCCAGAGCTCCAGCCTGTGTGCTGGCTGCATGCAAGGCTCTCTGCTAGTCCCTTACTTGCCTTTCTGAACCCAGATGACTGTATTTTGGTGTTTCCATGTGAGTCACATGGCTGCTACAGGCAGGCAGGAGTGCCCTTCCCTATGAGATGCCTAAGCTGCCAGATGCCCATGCAGAGATCTGTCTTGGGGCACTTTGACACCTCCTAGTAGTAACAGTTTTCCATGGTGGTAGTCTGAGGTGGTTCCTTGACAGTAGTATAGCAGGAGAATGTCCCAAGGCAGTGTGGCAAAAGAATCTTCCCACCATAACCAGAGGATAAAGTGATGCTTTCAGCCAGGTTGGGCCATCCTGACAGAGCCCTCCTCTTCAGCCCTCTGCTCCTAGGTCCCTGCAGACTCCAGTTTGGTCTCATAATTAATTTGGCAGGGGCACTTTCTCTTGCTGGTAAGTTTAATAAGGTCAGGGTGGTTTCTGAAGGCAATTGGACTCACAGCAGCAAAAGTGCCATGTCCAGCATGGTCTTCAAAAGTCTTTTGTGTTTGTCCTTCTGCCTGTGGCACCAGCTCCTCCTCCTTCTGGGAGGGAATGCACAGCAAACAGCTCTGTCACGCCAGCTAATCTGCACCCCACAGCCCAACTCGTGGCACTACACGTGTGTTCCTTATTTGTGTCTGTGTGTTACTGGCACCTCTTTGTTTTCCCCCCCATCCTCCTCCTGCCCTAGGCAGAGGTTTCTCTGCCAGCCCTGCACACAGCCTGGTGCATGTGCAGCATCCATGGGGCCCCTGGCCATCACACAGCACCCTTCCTCCTGTCAGTTCTGGAACAGCTCCTCCTCCAAGCCGAGCCTCACACACACGCATGCACACACGTTCATGCACAACCCTGCAGCATCACTCAGGGCAGCACCTCCTGCCAGAGCCAGCTGCTGGCATGGCTATGGAGCAGCACCCTGCCCTCCAAAAAGATTGTGCCACTGCTGCAAGTGCGGCAGGTTTGACTCTTCTGAGACTAAGGCAGCCAAGCTTATTGCCTAATGTCAGCTGAGCTCTCTCTTCCCAGCTGCCAGGTGTGTATGTTGTGCTGCAGAGCTGCAGGGAGGAGGGATGAAGTGGGCAAGTTGTGCTGAGTACTGTGTGGCACGTAGTGGCTTTGCAAGAGGCGGCTGTCACCCGCTGCTGGCGTTTCACTTCTGCTCCCTCTCAAAGCCATTCAAAGCACCTTGTGTTGCATGCAGGATATTACACACAGGGTTGAATGAGAAATTATCAGGGGAACTGTTTTCCTCTACGCCCAGGGTGGGGAGGTCATCTGCATTCAGGCAGTATTTTTTCCCTCATCCTGCGGTCTCGTCACAGTGGATTATTCTGAGGAAGCAGCAGGTGATATTTCATATAGATGTGGTATTTGGCCGTCATAGAGGTTACTTCCCTTCCTTGAGTTTTTATAACTCCTTATTGTCGTGCTTAGGAGGTGAAGGGCAGTTATTTATTCAGCATGCCTGAGAGTACTGGTGCTAAATCATGGTCACCAAATGATTAGTTCTGCAATATCTCTTTCAATAAAGTCTTGGTGATATTTTCATTATTTGCCTAACTCTGCCCAGGGCTTTAAAAGCAGGAGTGAGTACAGGGAGAGTTTCGACCTCCAACATCATCACCAGCACCCCAGAGAAATCTGTTCCTGTGTGTACACAGGAGAAAAGCTGGAAGCAGGACTTTTAGACCTTGATTAATCTAAGGGGAAAACAGCAAGGACTTTTTGCATCATCCAGGTTTGAAATGGGCTTTGCTGCCTGAAAGGAGAGCAGCTCTGAGAGACCATAAACTGTAACTTGGCCTCTTTCTCTCTTAGGATGTGGTGGTGGTCGGAGAGGAAAACTTCACCACTCCGTGCTATATCCAGCTGGACCCAGAGGCTTGCCATATCCTGACAGAAACCCTCAGCACCTATGCCTTGGTGGGACAGTCAATCACCAAGGCAGCAGCCAAACGTCTCAAACTGGCCATCTTTGGACCACAGTCCTGCTCTTCCCTGGAGTATAGCATCCGGGTCTACTGCCTCGATGACACACAGGATGCTCTTAAGGTAGTGCTTGATCTCTTGCTTGCTCTCCTTCTCCCTCCCCATTTGTCGCAGGGATGCCGTCACAGCAGAGACTGGACCCTCTGCTTCATATATTAATGCTCCCTGAGTTCTTTTTCTGATTAGAAGAGCTTGACAGCAAGCTGCTGTTTTACAGTTTAACCCTAATACGCTATAAATTGTCCTTTGCATAGGGATCTTACACTATTTTCCACCCACCACTCTTTTTTTTCTTTGTTTACCTGTATCATATCCTGAATCCTAAGGTTTTTGCATTATTAAAAGGCCATAAGGTACACAGGGCTTTATTCGTTATTCATGTATTTTTAATGCTAAGTGCCAGCTCCCAAGAGATGGAGAAACATATAAATGCTTCTTTGTAAATAGTTGATAATGATAAAAGAAGCTTGTGGCCCGTTAATCACTGCCTGCTTTCATACTGCCTTATTACACCTCTTCGCATGCAGCTTTTTGTGTTGGGATTTCACAACTGGAATAAACTAAAGCTGCTGCTATCCCTAACTGGATAAGCTTCCTCTCCCTGTGTAATTCTGGCATTCGCTCAAGCCACACTCACTACATGCACATGAGCAGAGAGGTAACCATACTTGCTATTTCTCTTTATAAATACCTGTTTATACAGAAGGTATCTATAATAGATGCACTCATGAAATATGTAGCTCCAACTGCACAACTGAGTTTATTAAAAGGTGGGGCTTTCCTTTAGTTGTACGCAGTGCAACTTCACTTCTTTGTGGCAAAGTGATTTTAAAGCCTGGCTAAGCAGAGTTGTCCTGCTGCTGTACATGCTTTTTCCCCCCAGATCTAGGTGGGAATTACTGGGATTTAAACCCAAATACAATTGCTGGGAGATGTTTGTGTTTTTCAGAATGGTGACTTCCATCACTGAGAGCCAACCAGACTTGGTTTTCCCCCCTGGTATATCTGATATTGCCTTCCTGGGCTTTGCTGCCAGGGATTGCTCTTAAACTTATTTAAGAAAGGCAACAAAGTATAAGGGCTGAAGCACACATATGGTGACTTCAGCATGGTTTTGTCCTCTGGGAGCTTGATCTCTGTCACTGTATTGGTCTTACCTGCCTTTTAGAAACAATGATTTTCCCTAGTCTGATTTCCTTTCTTCATTTTTTCCCAGCTAAAATAGGAAAAAAAAAAAAAAAAAAGTGAAAAGGATCTTTCATAGCAATCAAGCTTCAAAGGTCCTGATGGTTTTATGCCTGTGCTCCATAATACAATTTTCCATGGGTTTGACAAGGCCTGAGGTAATAATAACTGAGTTGGAGGGGCCTTGGCTAGCCAGCTAATGCAGTCAGAGCTGAGGAATCTAATTAGGAATTACTCAGGAGCTGTTGGTCTGTTTCTAATAGACTGTAGGGAGAGTTGTGTGGTAAAGTTAATCCAATTCAGTGCGACAGCAGAAGGGATCAGGAAAGGCACACAGGGGAACCATCCTTCACCTGAGAAGATGCAGCAAAAATTTGGGAGGGCAGCAGGTCAGTCCTTGGAATCCTGTTGCAGTTAGACCCAAAGCAAGACTGCAATTTAGTGAGGAAAGGTGAGCAAAGTCAGGAGGCCACCATCCCGTTCAGTATCTACTGCTTTTTTATATCAAGTTATGCATTTTAATTCTCTTTCTACCCCAAGACTGGGGGGCACCCATGGGGTCCAGGACCCAGCTAGCTTACAAGCTAACCAGCACATCTAGTCGCTGGCCACAGATTCTTACGAATGCATAAGTTGCAGTTCCTTGGAAATATAAGGTCTGGGGAAGAAGGAGACTGAGGAGAAAGAAGCCTAGTAGAGCAGCTGTAGATGTGTAAAATAGGCGTAGATGGAAGGGCTGGCTATGGACCAGTGTGTATAAGCAGGCATGTACGAACTGGTACATACAAGTCAGTGTGTACTAAACATCCCTGTGAGACAGTGCTGCATAGACTCAATCTGTGACTATTTAGATAGAAGAAAAAAACGTTGGGGTATTTGGCACCTACTTTCACAGCAGCTGGTATGCAGCAGCCCCTGCCGTGCTGGGAGGACGTCCTTGGCACTGCTGTATTGCCACAGGGAAGGCATTCACAGGGCAGTTGCCGCTGAGTGTGGGGACAAGGCGTGCAGACAGGGCTGGGCCAGCAGATCCTGAGGTTAGAAGTATTTTGGAGAGGAAAGAAAAGTTATAAGCAGCAGGTGAAGCACCAGCTGCAACATCTCTGTGTCTTGAGGCTGGCTGCCCTGGGCAAAGCACAGCAAGGGTAGGGAAGAGCAATATTCCCATATTGCATCGCCTGAGCTTTGAAAGAGCCTTTCTAGGGGATTGTGTGTATTTTTTAATAGACGACCAAATGCATTCTGTTATTATTTACAACTAGGAATGAGTGTGCCATATGCTGAATATGTTTTAACAGCCACCAAAGGAAGACAAGTAGTTGCAGTATAAAGCACAGTGCAGTGTTTATCCAGAAGACTTTTCCCTCTCATCATGCAGAGTTTACTCTTTTTGTTACTGCTCTCACAGCTGAGCTGCCAGCGCCCGCAGTACAGTAGGGAAGTGTAATGATTTGCCATCAATAAGGGCTTGGTTATTGTGGGAGCAGCTTAGTGAGGTTCCTGGCAGTTGTGGAGCAGCATGGGCTCAGTGCTGATCACACATGCAGCATCCTCTTCCCCACAGGGTCCTGAGCCACCTGGATGGGATGCTCACAAAAATTATTTTTGGGAAGGATGAGGGGAGTTGTGACCTTGATGGCTGGCATCTTTTATTTTAAGGCTAATTTTTGCCCCCTTTGAAGGCGATGCCCAAGGTTAAAAAAGAAAAGTAATAAAAAGAAAACAGGTAATAATATGATAACCATAAAGATGTCCATCTGCTTTGCTCTCTTTATTGATGTGTGGCTTTGAGATTGAGGTATGTGACCTGTGTGTGGCAGTGTGGCAGGGGCTGAGCAGCCAGATACGTGGAAAAGCTACCTCCCAAACTGAGGGCATGTGAAAGACTTCAGGCTGTAGCAGGATGACATTCTCTAACCTGTCTTGTGCTGTGCAGTAGCTGTCTTCAAAAGAAAAACACCCAGAAAATGGGCACAAGAGGTCTGTGATCTTCTCTGTGTTATTTAATGCATATTTTTCCTTTTATTGAAAAAAGGCATAGCTTGGACTGAAGTCCATTGTTTGCTTGTGCCCATTTAATGAAGAGATCCAGGCTGTGGCTGTTCTGCTGTCATGAGTGATGGAACGATGCCTTACACAGCTCCCTCTCCTAGGAAATAACTCCTGCCACCTTACAGGGTGGTGAGAGACAGTGGGCAGGATGACCACAGCCACCTCAGCATGCAGCAAGCAATATGCAGCTCAGGTTTTGGCTCAGAAGGACACAGAGGTACCAGCCAGCGGGATAAGCGCTGCTATAAAGAAAGCCCATATGGCAGGAACCAGCCAGTGTGTTTGAAGGGCTGTGCAAGTCATGGCTCTAAATTAATTCTGAATTAATTAGCTAAATGGCATGGGAGAAGCACGGACTGCTTAGCATCCTCCAGTTAGAGCATGTGGAAGGGCTACAGTGGCCCAGGGTGGTTACCAGAAGTGGGATGTTGAAACTAAACACACAGACCTGCTGGGTGGGTGGGATGGTACAGCATCACGCTACAGTTTTCCTCCAAAGTAGTGCAGCTCCCAGAGCTGGTGCAGCACGGGCAGGAGCAGCTTCTTGGCACCCTTGCCCCACATGCCTGAGAGGTAGCATCTGCCATTAGCTCACACAGTTCCACAAGTCATCTTCTGGACCTTCCAGGGAGGTAATTGGAGCATAATGAAGATCTATAGTAATCAGATAATTACTATTGATTGCCCTTTAGACATCTTGATGAAGTAATTAGGTGGCAATGGAAAGAAGCTGGAGCTGATTCATTGGCATAACCTTAATCAGAATGGTTTACTGATTTTGTTCCTTTTTCTCAAATGGCCAATAAAAGAACATTGTTTTAGCTCAGGATCTGCCAGATGCTTTTCTTACATACTTACTACCTCCCTTAATGTGGTCAGGAGGAACTTAGCTAAAAGAGAGGCTTCTCTATTTGGCCTGTCTCAGAATCCTGGTTTTGTGTGCCCCTGTATTCATGCATTTTAATTCTCTTGTGTGTGTGTCAATCACACTGTGTGTGATTGACCACATGAGACTGGTTGGCTGGTTGACTCTTTTAATTAAATGTGACTGAGATTGGCTATGTTGGCTTCTAATGGGGTTCATGGAGGTGGCTTTATGGTTGCTTCTTCCAGCCACAATTAGGCTGTTTGTAGGCAACATTCCACTGTGGTCTTATTATTTACAAGCTTATATTTAGCTTCATAAACTGACCAGACCCTTGGCTGTGTATTTGTATGAACAAAATACTCTGTGAGAGTGTCTTGCACTGTTTCCATGCTATCCTGCTGGACAGTGTCAGGGTAGCTATCTCTTACCTCCTGTACTGCTCTGTCATAGGGCACTTGGTCAGGAGGTCATGAGCTGACAGACCTGTGGTATGCACAGATCCCATACCAGCAGCACCTACACAAATAAGAGTTTCCAAAAACAAGATAGTTAAGCTACTATTAGATGTCCAGTTTGATGAGAAACAGAGATTGATCTATTTCTGTACTCAAACAGTGACTGCATGCAAAGCCTTTGCATTCTGTTTAATAGCATAGAGTTGAGCTTCTGCTTATAGCACATGTGAGAGAGCACTGTGTATGCCTAAGGAGAGCTGCCTGCATCCCTTGCTGGACTGCTGCTGGATGAAGGAGGTGAGAGGGTTATGATCAGATCAACTAATGCAGTTCCAGTTCACAGGTACACACAATTCTGTGTGATGCCTGTGTATTTTTTGAATCTGTATGGCACAAGTTACGGTATCCACAGCACACAATCTTGAGGACTCAGATGACCTTGTGCTGTCTTGATGAAACCTAACCACTTTCTTCTTTTTATCCCAACACTGCAGGAGGTCCTCCAGCTTGAGCAGCAGATGGGTGGGCAGCTTTTGGAAGAGCCTAAAGCTTTGCATTTCAAGGGAAGCACCCACAACCTCCGTCTATCCATTCATGACATTGCCCATTCTCTCTGGAAAAGCAAGCTGCTGGCTAAATACCAGGTGAGCATAACAAAACACTCACATTGGATGCTAGCAGTGAGGCTTAAAGAAATACTGTCACACACAGGTGTGTTTAAAAAACACCAGAAGTCAGACTGTAGTTCTACTGACTTTTTTTTCCCTTGGACTATCTGCAGTCCAAGCATTAGCTTGGAGCCTGCAGTCTCTGGTCACATAGCATCCATGCCTTGGTCCCACATCCCTCCTTGACTATACTTTTTTTCTTTCCTCCTGCAGGAAATTCCCTTTTACCACATCTGGAGTGGATGCCAGAGGAACCTGCACTGCACCTTCACACTGGAAAGGTTCAGTCTGAATACCCAGGAGCTGGTGTGTAAACTGTGTGTGCGACAGGTTGAAGGAGAGGGACAGATCTTTCAGCTCAACTGCTCTGTCTCAGAGGTAAATTACATTTGTGCACTTTTATGTCCAACTGCAGGAACATGGGGTGGCTAAGCAGGTAAAACCTTTCCCATTGCTACCTCCTCTGTCCTTCCAGTTTTGCTCCTGACTGCTGGTCTGGACATAAAGAATAGATTAAGTAGTTGCTTTGTCTCTCCTGTTGAATTTTTCCTTAGTTTCTCTCATCTGGAAGGAAGCATCCCTCCTTCAAGGGTGGGAGGAGAGCAGCTTTGGTCTCTCTACTAGAGAGTCTGTGTGGAGAAGCTCTTTGCCTACCATGCCCTACAACATCTCATGAAGCTCATATGGTCCTGTCACCTTGGCAGTCCATGAGACTCTTCATGCCCTGACAGTTCCCTGGAAAGAGAGGAAAGAGAATAGGAAAATGTCAGTGTTGTATGTTCCATGAGCCACTCTCCTGTGATCTCATGCAATAGCTGCTGTGCATAGGAAAATGCCATAGGAAAATCAGACGGTCTGAGTGCAGTAAACTTTTCTCCGCATATTTCACTACTACTACATATCCTGATTTTTATCTTTGGCAATTTCTCTTTTGATGGCTGACATTTTCCAGGATAAATACTATCATAAGTTTGGGGACACCTTTGCCAATGCTGTGTAGAACCTGGAGAATTTTTGCTCTATGGGGCAGACAAGCTTAGGGCTGAGATTGAGCAACAAATTCAGGTGTGAAGTGGCATTGACTTCAGTTAATGGGCTGGTAAGTTTTATCCCTTGTACCCTTGGCAGCTATGAGGAGCAGACTCTCAGGTAGCAATTACTGCTGGCTGGCTTGGGGAAGGGCTGTGAGAGCAGAGATAAAAGTTACTGGTGCTGTAGGGCTCTGAGAGTGAGCACCATTACCCATAACATCTGTTTGGTTAGTGGGTGTAAAGTTACAGATTCATCTGGGGACTACACAGCATTAAGGACAGATGGTAAAACAAGCATCATAAACAATTATTGTAATAAGTGCTGCATTGAGGTAATCACTAATTTAACCTCACAGAGAAGAGAAAGAACTGAAAGTAACTTTAATGAAATGCAAGTATACACTATAATCATCTTCACCTGGTTGTGTGTAATAGGGCCGGGTAATAGATTCAGAGGGACCAGGATAATATTCTTGTCATGTGCTGTGATCCTATCCATCAAGGACTAATAGAGGGAGTGAATAATGCTCCTGCAATCAGGGCTGCCTCCTGCAAGATTGCCCCTTCCTGTTGGCACCTTGTGATATTCTCAAACTCCAGCAAGGAGAAGGAGGGCTTTGGGCTGCTAAAAGCTGGAATGTAGGGTCAACTAGGGAAGAATTCTATAATTCAGAGATTTGATGACAGGGTAATCACCTGAAATGGTATTAAGTGAAACTTGGAAACCAATGCTTGCCTCTAGAAGTGTGACAAAGACATGAGACTAGGCTTCAGGAAACCATAGCTCTGGTTCCTCACATTTTCTTCTAAGGTTAGGCTCGTGGTATCCAGCTAGTGATCAGGCATTGCAGGACTGTGCTAGCATCTTTCTTTACTGCTGTTTCTGTCTCTCTGCCACTGTCACACTGCGATAAAAATTTAGTAACACAGTTTCCTGCATCATCCCTTGATGGGCTTTCTTTTTAGTCCCCTGCAAAGGATGTAAAACTTCTGCAGATTAAACTGTTTTATACTGAGTTTAGACAGTGTCTACCACAGGGACTTCAAAAATTCAAATGCAGTGAGTGCCAAAACATGAACATTTGCAAAGCAGGAGGAAAACCGTGATTAAGGTCTCCCATTATTAATATTTGAAGCCCTGTTTTTATCTTGTGCTGTTGATAATCACATGTAAGAGCCATAGGGCAATGCTACAGATACCTGGGCCCCTTCTGTAGCAATCCTGAAGCCCCTGGAGCTGCAGGCCACCTTGAGAGCCAGGGCAGCAGTCCCTTGTGTCATTTGTCCCAGAATATAAAGAAAAGGTTTTCTGTCTGCAATGCTGCTGCCAGTACTCTACTGCCCCTTCCCAACCTCCCAGTGTGGGTGAGCCTGCAGGCAGTGCCACTGTCAGGCACATAATTTTCCTGGCTCCTGAGCAGTGCCTGCTGCCAGGTTGTTGGGCATTGGGGTTGTGACAGGCACTCTGTGATACAGAGCCTTGTCACCCAAGTACAGATGCCATGTTCAGCATGTTAATTGAGGACATTACAGGGTGGCATAAACCTTCCTTGATTAGAAATTTCACTGATTGCCTATTACGCCACGTCTTTAACACACACACACAACACAAATTGTATTTATACAGTGAAAGAGAATCGATTTGTGTAGATAAAAGAATAGAGCCATAAGTTTTAATTCTGTGCATTGCTTATGGACACTGGCTCTCCCTTTTCCATCTCCCAGTACATTTTGAGGGGGGTAAAACAGATTGCACAGGACTGTGATTGTCTATAGCAAAATCCTTGGGGGGTTTGTGATTGCAGCTTCAACCAGGAACTGCCTGGCTTTAAGACTGTTTCAGGTATTACAGCTCTTTCCCAACAGCCGGTTGACATGAAGCAACAAGACAGTTCACAGAGGAGAAAACAAATTGATATTTAATGACAAGTCTTTAGCAGGAGTGTTTCTGGGTGCCTGGGGCTGTGATCTGGCAGAGGGGGAGGAGAAACAGCTCCCCCATTTCTACTAGAAAAGAATACTAAATTGTGAAATAGATTGAGCAGCATTAGGGCAGAACCAGATATGTTTGCTGCTTTTCCTATCATGGTCCCTGCAAGACCTCACCATTCCTATACAAACCCAACCATCCAAATTGACCAGCTATCATTGTCCCACCAGCTACCAAGCCTGTGGGCACTAAATCCAGCCAGGCCAAGGAGAGGACAAAATACTTGCCCAGAAGAGCCAACTGCTGTTATTCTCAGTGGTGTTAGCAGTGGTGTCATGGGGACCTCTCCAGCTGGGAGGACCACATCAAAGAGCATCAGCACCACACCTGCAGGGGACAAGCTGGCTTTGGAGATGGTTTTTGTTGGTTTTTTTTTTTTTTTTCCCCCTTGAAACATTTGCTTCCACACTGCCTTGGAGCACAGCACATGTCTTGGGGAGAGAGGATGATGCCTGCCCCCCACCTACCCCACCCCTGCCCTGAGCATGTGTTCTCCATCTATTTCCAGGGTCAAAGCCATGTGAGGATGAGGGCTCAGCTTGTGCCTGGGCTGGTATTGTCTGTCTGTGGTTGCACAGCATCAGAGGCTTCAGAGAGCTTGGGTACTGCCAGAGTAGTGTGAGCGTGGTGCTGACTCAGCAGGACACTGGAAGCTTGGGAAGATGCTGGGAAGGGGGTCTTTCCAGCCATGCCAAGAAAGACCAGTTCTGCTCTAGTAATAGCAGCTTTCTCTGAAATGTGTCTGACTGATCCTTCATTATTTCTAGTAAGTCATTAATTAAGCAGGCCATTTTGTCCAGCTATAGTAACAGTCGCCCTCAAAAATAAGAGTAGAGGAAAATAAACTTTTGTCTACCCAAAGCTGATTATAAATATTTCTGTTTTCCAGTGGACTAGCATGTTTATGGTAGTCTTTACTAGATTAGCAGAGTTTTTACTGCAAGTAAATGCCCTGAGTTTCAGAGGATGTAGTTCTACAATTTTCTCTTCACTCAGTAACAAAACTGATGGGTTATTCAGGCTTTTTTTCTGTCTTTCCAATCTCAGGAACCGACTGGCATTGATTATCCTCCCATGGACTCAGCAGGCACCATCACCACCATCGTGGGGCCCAGCGCTTTCAGCATCCCCCACCCGATAAGGCAGAAGCTGTGCAGCAGCCTGGATGCTCCCCAGACCAGGGGCCACGACTGGCGCATGCTGGCCCATAAGCTGAAACTGGACAGGTGAGCAGGGCTGCCCACACGTGGTCAGGCAGGGAAGCTCCTAGGGAGTGGGGGAATCTGCAAAATCATCCTGGTGAAAGTCCCACTGAAAGCAAATGTACAGACTGATCAGGCTGACTGCACAGGGGATAAGCATCTTGACAGCACCAGCAACAGGGATGGGTTGAAATCAGGTCGTTTCCATGCAGCTAAAAAAACGAGTTTCCTTTTGGCTCATTGCAGGTACTTAAATTATTTTGCTACGAAATCAAGTCCCACTGGGGTGATCCTGGATCTCTGGGAAGCCCAGAATTTCCCTGATGGCAACCTGAGCATGCTGGCAGCAGTTCTTGAAGAAATGGGAAGACACGAAACGGTTGTTTCTTTGGCAGCAGAAGGAAATTACTAATGCAGCCTTGGGACGACCAGGAAGGACAGACACAGGGAGTGGTAATGCCCTGTTATTGCAAAAGAGAATTGAAATGAAAACCCAGACCAATGAGGTTACACAAGAGACGTTTCAGAGAAGAAAGCAAGCAAGCAAACAAACAAACAAACAAACAAAAACCAGCCCTGACCTTCACACGTGCTCTCCTTGTACATTATCACAGGATCAGAAAGAGATCATGCAAAGTTGTACCTTGAAAATATAAATCAACCTAATGTTCCTCTCGGCTTGGCTGTACACTGCTTGGTACAGGTTTTTACAGTTTCCTAGGAAACGCTTTTTATTGCTATCCAGATATATGGATAAACTTTCTTAACAATCCCAGTTTCTATGGATGTTGTTTACATCAAATTCTGGACAGGGGTAAGGAAACTGTCCATGGCTCTTTGTATTTTTTGTTTAAAGCCATTGTAGACAAGGCTATGGACAGTTGGTTGTGGCTATTTCAGCTTATTGGTTTCTAATGAATTCAGATTTTGGCTACAATTCAGCACATTGGTTGTCTCGCAATGATCCTCCTGTCATTGTTCTGTTTCCTAGATCTACTTGTAAAAAAAACAAACAAAAAAACCCAAACAAAAACAAACCAAGAAAATCAGGGTGTGCATCTGGAAAGCAGGTACTCTGGCTGATAAGCAGGAACACACAAAATGTTCCCTTTCTTCCCCAAGACAGTCCCACTGAGCCTGTGTGAAGAATAGCTCTAAGACAGTGGGGAATGAAGGATCTGAGTTAATTTTCAATTCACACCCTTCCCACCCCTATGCTATATGAGGGGCCGGATATGCAATTCAGAGTGGTTGGAGGGGAGGGGGAGAAACCCAGATAAAAATTAAAAAGAGAAGTTGCTATGATAGTTATTTACTGATTAGTATCTAGTGCAAGGATTATAATTATTATTATTACCATTATTACTTTATTTCTATTATTGTCAGCAGCAGAATGAATAATTTCTGGTTTTATGGAAACTGTTGTCCCCTCCCTGGAGGTCTTTTAAGATCTGTTCCTCTCTATGCTGTCTGTCCTTCCCTTTGTCATTGTACTCCTCTTCCAAAATCCTCTGCCAGCCCACAGAGGCTGCTCACCTCATGTTAGCATTGCTGTGCTCCTATGCCAAGGCAGCATGAACTGGTGACACTTCGCTGATCTTCACCCACCAAGTGTCTGGCATGTTTTGCACCACCTTGGTGCTTCCAGGTTGCTCCAAGAAGCAGTCCTGTCCTGAGGTGGCTGTGAGCTACAGATGGCCTCCCAGTCCAAATACACACAGACCACTGGTTCCTGACCGCAGGTACGAGCATGTGGAGGCATTGACATCTCCCAGCTGATCTGGGCACCCAAGGTGGGCCTCCATAGGTTTGGCTTTGTTTTGTAGTGTTCCACGAGCCAGCAGCTCCTGCTAGTTCCCCACAGAGCTGCAGGTCTCAGTGAAAATCACCACCTCCAGTGATGCTTGCTGCACCAGAGCTGCTGACAGCCCAGCCCTCTGTTGGGTTTCTTCTATGTGAGATGCACTTGGCGGATCTCCGGGGATATTCCCAGGCATTGCTGCAGCCAGGGAAGCCTGTGTTCCATGGGCCAGTGCAGAGCAGTGGTGTGGTGAAGTTGAAATCTTGTGTGCTGCACTTTGCTGCCTTTGCTGCTCCTGCCACCACCACTGCCTGGGCAGGGCGGTGCAGTCCTTGATGGCTGGCCAGGGAACGCTTGTTCCTCTACAGCCCTCACAAAACAGGTGAGGTGGGAACTTTGCAAAAGGAGCAAATCAAAAATGGTTGTCACTGCAAATGTATTTTGTTCTGTTCAGTGCAAATTCTGACTTTGGTACCTGACAGCACATAGGATTGCAGTAGTTTTACTGCCTGTCTGGGCTGTCATTTATGTCTGGCACAGAAGGGCTTTCTGCCCCAACCTGTCCACTCCAGGTTTCCAGACAGGCCCTGGTTACTGCTGTTGTGCACACAGGCATGCCCCTGCCCACATATGCATTACCATTCCATATGCTTCCTGAGACTGGAGTTAGCTTGTTCTCTTTTTTGTTTTGGTTTTGCTCTCCCCAAGGCTTTCCAGATTGCACCTTTGAAGGTAACTGAAAATGTCATTGGTCAAATTGAAAAGAAAATTTCTTCTGACCTCTTTTTCTATTTGACATTTCCATAGGCTTGTCACTCTTTGCTTATAATTTCTCAGCTCCCTGACCAGTAAGTTAGGTTTTGATTGATCACCAGGCAGTGAGCACAAAAAGTTCCCCTCTGTGCAAGAGGTAACCAGGCAGTTTGCAAACCAGCCTTTCAGTCAAAACTGGAGATCAGAGGACATACATTGTAACTTTCAGAATCTGTGTGCATTTTGCTTGTGTATACCCCACCTGCTCTTAATGTGGAGATGCCATGGGCATCCTCTCTATGAACAACCATCTTCTTTTTCACCCTGGGCATCTGGTGCACACTGCAATGCTAATGGAAATTTTGCTTCAGCTTCTGGAGGGTTGGACTGGAGCTTCAAGCTCTGCCCTTTCTCCACACCTTTTACTTACCTTAGGGGGCTAAAATGGCTCTTAAAGGTAGGTCTCAGCTTTTCTCCCTCCCATGGTTGCATCTTTAGGTGTAACCAGTTGTGTTTAGTTTCTGCTTCTTCACCTTTCCCATATGACTCCTTTTCCAAGGCAGGTGCAGTGCTGTTCATCCCTTTGGCCTTTTCAGGTCAGTCTGTGTTGGCTGATACCCAAGCTTGCTGGTGCTCCCCAGCTCCCAGCTTTTCTAGGTGGGCAGCATGTGTGCCTTTCTCACCAGGATCAGGGCCACAAAGTGTCATATTTATCTGTACTGCTGTGAGTTAATACTTCTTTGGCCAGCCCTCTGACCTGCATTCTGATTCCTCCTGCAAGAGAAAAACTTGCAGATGAGCAACTTTCTCACTGTGTTCTGGAGCATTTTCCTTTCACAGCATTACAGTAAAGAGGATTTATTGCGAGGAAAAATGCACACTGATTAAGAGGAGCATCTGCAGAGGTGACTGGAGGTCAAGAATGTAACCCTTCATCACTGAACATGACTTGGGCAGCAGCATGACTGTCACTGGGTGGTGAAGCTGCTGTTCTTCCACCCCGACTGCTCAGACACCACCCGCAATCCCCGCTGCAATCAGGGGCTGGACAGTTTCTCCAGCACCACCCCATTGGCCTTTGCAGGCTCCCAGCACAGCCCCCTGCGCAGGGAGAAGCAGGGGAAGATTCCTCCACAGAGCCATAGCTCATCCATCCCAGCAGCTCTGCACCCATTTTTTTGCCACTGCTGCTAAAAGCAGCTCCTGCCTCACCTCACACTTCCCTGCATTAATTTTGCTCAGTTTTTTCCTTTTTTCTGGAGGGACTGGCAGGGGCAGGGCGTGCACTGTGGGAGAGGGCTCTGGCTGGCGGTATTCATAACAGCATCCCCATCCTGCTGCCCCAAGGAGAGAGGCCAGGAAGCAAGGGCAGCCAGCTTGGCTCAGGATATTATTTTTGGTGGGAGAAACCCCAGCAGCAGTCCCTCTGCCTGGATTGCATGGACACAGTGCCATCTCGTGGGGCTGAGCCCCGGCTCCACCATGTCGCTGCCTCCACAGCAACGTCGCACAGGAAAAGGTTTCCTGTGGGGTGACTCTGACAAAGATGTTTGGCAGGCAGAGCTGACTCTTAAAACTTGTAAGATTTAATGTCAGGTGAGCACATCTGCTTTAAGAGAAAACAAACAAACAAAGAAAGGCTGCAGGCTTCTTATCCTCCAGTTATTACTGTTTTTTAAAATGCTTTTCCTTTTAGTTGTTCACCTTTGGCTCTGTACTGAAGCAGTTTTGCTGCTCTTCATACCATCTCTTCATTACATGTTGATTGCTAGCGCTATAAATAGTATATATATTATATAAATATATATAAAATATCTACTGACTTCAAGGAAAATCTTTAATTTCTGAGTAAGAAACATTTATTGGAGGCAGTCCTTTTCACCTTTTTTTCTTCAGTTCTTCTTGTGTTGTGTTCTTGTAAAGGTGACTGTCAGTGTATAGGGTAAGTTTGGGGTTTGGTTGGGTTGNGATTAAGAGGAGCATCTGCAGAGGTGACTGGAGGTCAAGAATGTAACCCTTCATCACTGAACATGACTTGGGCAGCAGCATGACTGTCACTGGGTGGTGAAGCTGCTGTTCTTCCACCCCGACTGCTCAGACACCACCCGCAATCCCCGCTGCAATCAGGGGCTGGACAGTTTCTCCAGCACCACCCCATTGGCCTTTGCAGGCTCCCAGCACAGCCCCCTGCGCAGGGAGAAGCAGGGGAAGATTCCTCCACAGAGCCATAGCTCATCCATCCCAGCAGCTCTGCACCCATTTTTTTGCCACTGCTGCTAAAAGCAGCTCCTGCCTCACCTCACACTTCCCTGCATTAATTTTGCTCAGTTTTTTCCTTTTTTCTGGAGGGACTGGCAGGGGCAGGGCGTGCACTGTGGGAGAGGGCTCTGGCTGGCGGTATTCATAACAGCATCCCCATCCTGCTGCCCCAAGGAGAGAGGCCAGGAAGCAAGGGCAGCCAGCTTGGCTCAGGATATTATTTTTGGTGGGAGAAACCCCAGCAGCAGTCCCTCTGCCTGGATTGCATGGACACAGTGCCATCTCGTGGGGCTGAGCCCCGGCTCCACCATGTCGCTGCCTCCACAGCAACGTCGCACAGGAAAAGGTTTCCTGTGGGGTGACTCTGACAAAGATGTTTGGCAGGCAGAGCTGACTCTTAAAACTTGTAAGATTTAATGTCAGGTGAGCACATCTGCTTTAAGAGAAAAAAAACAAACAAACAAAGGCTGCAGGCTTCTTATCCTCCAGTTATTACTGTTTTTTAAAATGCTTTTCCTTTTAGTTGTTCACCTTTGGCTCTGTACTGAAGCAGTTTTGCTGCTCTTCATACCATCTCTTCATTACATGTTGATTGCTAGCGCTATAAATAGTATATATATTATATAAATATATATAAAATATCTACTGACTTCAAGGAAAATCTTTAATTTCTGAGTAAGAAACATTTATTGGAGGCAGTCCTTTTCACCTTTTTTTCTTCAGTTCTTCTTGTGTTGTGTTCTTGTAAAGGTGACTGTCAGTGTATAGGGTAAGTTTGGGGTTTGGTTGGGTTGGGTTTTTTTTTTTTTTTTCAAAATTTATGATCACAACTGATCCACTGTGTCTCGCTAAACAATGCAAGACCTAAGTGCTGTTTCAGTGGATCTTGAAAATTTTGCAGCAGCGAAGGTGTCTCCAGTCAAGATTTGCTTCATTGGGAGACCACGACTTTTTTTCTGTCTCGCTGGCAGAAATGCAGACACTCATGAAACATGTTGTAGTCTGCGATACCCACAGAGCAAAATATGTCCATTCCTCAAGTTTCCTATTTCAGTTGCTTACGTATAGAATAAATGTATTTACATGCTGTAAGCCTGTCATTGTGGACAGTGTCCTAATGTCTTGTATTGCTACCTACAATAGTTTCTTTTTGGTTCTGCTTTTCTTCTTCTTTTGGGGGCAGGGGGCATGGGGAATGGAGGGGTGTGTAAGCCCTCAGACCCTTGTATGCTCTACCAAGTGGTTACCACAGCTCTGAGTTAATTTTAAACACAATAGTTTAGTTGTGGTTGACCTGGGGTTTTTTAAAAATCTTGTTTCCAGGGCACTTTGTAAACAGTCTTACTGAGTGTTCAGAAGTATTTTCAGGTATTACTCTGGCTCTCACATGGCCATGAAGTAGCTCACTGTTTGCAGGCTGGCTTGGTCAGTATCAGGTGGTGCAAAGGCACGAGTGGTTTGTGAATGGAAACCAAACCTTTGGCCCTTCTCCCACAAGGACTCCAATGAGTTACTGACTTTGGGGTCACCAGTGCAATCCATTCCTAGCTTGTGTATGAAAACCTTAAGTCCATAAAATGAGCTGCACTGTAGATTTTTAAATGCTGAAGCATATATCTCAGATATCCTTTGAAGTGGGACAGAAAGGCAAAATGTGTGTGTACATACAGAAAGAAGAGAAAGCAAAGGCCACTACCTGCTGGAGGCTTTTTAGCTCTCATGTTAGTTTTGGGTGTTCTCTTGTTTTACCAACTTTTGCTTGGGAAGGGTAAAGGTTAAAATTCAGTGTTATATCGTCCCTACAAGGTCAAATATGCAGTATGTCAAAAGCCAGCAGAGTAAAAACTGGCAAGTAACTGGAATTGGACTAAAGCAATTGAATGAAGCTTCAAGTTTGATAGGTCAGGCTCCTTGATTGAATAGGAGCATTTAGTTTATTTACTTATTTGCCCTTTAAACTTGATCCCTGCTCCCTGAAATCTGAAATTTCCTTATCAGAAAGTCCTTTGATAAACTGTCTGTACAAAAAAAGCAACAATAAGCCACAGTTCCCGCCAACCTCTATCCCAAGTAAGTATTTCACCAGTTTTCTGTGGTGCGGGTTAAATGTTTTTGTTAGTGGTTCAGTCTCCTCAACTGCTGACAAAGATATGAATTGCTACATGTGCTGCACCCTGGGTCTGCCCTCTGCTCCCAAAGCATCCCACATCCTGGCAGTAGCTTTGGGATGCCTGTGAGGAAGCAGGATGTAATTGGGAGGGTCCTGCCACAGCAGTGATGGGACAGGAGAGCTGAGATTAGAAACACTTGCATGGGCCCCAGAGCTCCTTTGGCTGCTGCCAGCTGGCTCTGGCTACCACTTGCCAGTAAATTCAGGAGCAAGCACAATACAGAAAAAAAGCAAAATTGGTCTGGAAGGTAAACAAAATTAGGAAGGAGAGGCAAAACACTCTCTGCCTGCAGATTTTTCGAAGTACCTTGCAAAAACACCCGAGCCGAGAGCCAATAACCCAGGGTGTGTGACACAGCTGAGACAGAGAAGTTGTGGCATTACTGTTTTCACACATCGGTGTGGTAGACTCTTTTTGCCAACACATGTTCTGTTATTATTGAAGAGGAAAAAAAAAAAAAAAAAGGAAAAAAAAAAATGGTATCTTCAGTACCTTTCCAAAAAAAAGGAGGGCCTGTAGGAAAAGAAACATCTGTGTGACCCAGGTGTATCACATTTCTCCCTTCTCTTCCCGTGTCACAGCTCTACCGGGGTTCGTGGGATTTGTTTTCTTTGCTATTCAGATCTGGAGAACTCTTTTGGTTTTGATTTCCCTATTGCTGTATCTTCTATGCAATTCCTTTTCTAAAGACTGACTTACTACAGGAGAAGTGCTAGCCATTGCATTATTTGTATTGCTGTACAGTGGAGGTGTGGTTTACTAGTTCTGAGTGTGCCTCTTACCCCCCTCCCTTTTTTCTCCTTCCCTCTGTTTGTAAATGCCTGCATTTATTCTGTCAGCCTGACATGTACAAAGTGTAAGAAAGAATTTTTAAACAGGTAATAAATTATATTTATAAGCAACTGGAAAAAAAAAAATACACCACTACCTTGTCTTCAATTTAGTTCCTGAAAGATCAGAAGTGGAGTCTTTTGTTTAGTTTCTTTTTTTAAAAAGTCTCCCCAGAAGAAATATTTCTGCACATAAGAATTGTGGGATTCAGTGGCAGTGTGCAGCAAGCACGGGGCTTTGTCACCTCGATTTGGCTGGGTTAAGGGAGCTGTAGAAGTGCTGCTGGAGAGTAACTGCAATGCCACTGAGCACAGATGGTCTGGGGCAAAGTAGGAGGGCTGGCAGGGGCTGTGCAGCTCAAGAGAAAATTGCTATTATTTACACACTTCTCTGAAAATAACCAGCAAGATAATTAAACATTAGGAAACACTGAGCTGGGTCTGCAAGGCAGCACGGCAGAATGAGAATAGTGCTCCAGCTTGAAGTACAAATTCAAAGAAATACCTGACCATATGTAGAGGTACATGCCCCATGCCTCAGCATTAAGCAATGCCATTTTCAGCTGATGCTGGTATTTAGGCTGAAACTTCTTCACCTGATGCAGTGGGGCTGGGAATTATAGATTCAGTCTGTGCAGATATGACTCTTGTTCCTCTTGTGCTATTAAAAACAGTAGTCAGAAATATTCATAAAGATGTGGCAGAATGAAAGGGGGGGGTCATAAAAAATATGCTAATGCTGAGTTCCTATAGATTTACATAATCAGCCACAAAACATGAGCAACTGCTCTATTAGTGATAACACTATTTTAATTACTATTTTTCTCTTCACTGACTTGTGAAAGGAGCGATGTTTTTTTATGCCAGTGGAAACATATGCAACATTTGCTGTTTACTTGTTTGCTCAGAGGAAAAAAAATCTTATAAAAATAAAATAAATAAAATGAGGCACAGTAAAAATAATCTAGCTAGGGAAATGAAACAAAAAGATGGTGTTTTTCATGTACATGAGAAGGAAATAGCAATCTTTGTCATGGGGAGATGGAAACAATTTTATTGAGGGGGAATGTTAAAACAATCATATACAATTTGAACAAATACAACATAACAGAGTTTGTTCCCGGGTTTTCTAATTACAGTATTTACAGGTTTAATAAGGCACTGGTTCTCAAAAAAGAACACAAATTAGTTTCTTAGTCTCTACATTGACAACCTTTTCTTTAATAGAAATAACTTTGTGCTAGAGAAAGGGTAGCAGTTGCTAGATGGCATCTCTTTTTTTTTTTTTTCTTCTCCCACTTACCTATGCCATCTCACCTATGCCAGTAAGAAACTAAACTACACTTCTTTGAATGACTTACATTTGAAAAGTGGATTTCTAGATCTGTGGGCACCAAAGCCACAATTATCTTTACCACTGGCTTACAAGCCCTCATCAATGTGTCCTTTGAAACTACCAAAATATGGAAGTGACATTAAAAGGTCACACCTGGCAAAATAAACATACTAACCTGTAGTTACTGCAGGTGCTGAAACCTTAATAATGACATGCTGAAAAGAAAGCCACCCATGCAGGCAATGTCACAGTGCTGGAACAAAAGACCTCCACACTTGCCTTAGGCTGTTTTTTTGGCCTTAGGAATAGCCCTTCACAATAGATTACAGTGAATAGGAGATTTGAGGGCAAAATCTGGTCTGGGGAGAAAATAGGCAGGCTTTTTTCACACAACCGCAGACTGTTTGCTTTCTCAGTGTGTGTCTCCTCATACATATATATATATATTTATCTATTTTCCTATACAGCACCGTTGCAGTGATTTGTCATTTATGCATTTTCATAAATAAATATTATGTTTTATTTAGTGCTTTTTCATCCATAATAGTTTACTCTTAATCCACATACTGGAGCTATTCCAGACTTGCAACTGAATATATATATATATATATTTATATATATATAAAAACACATAAACTTGAACATTTAACATACACACTTTATGTGATCTATCAAGCAGTATCTTAGACCCTTTTCTTCTGAACTATAAAAGGTAAGATTTGCTCAGGAAACCAGTGACTGGGCCTTTCACTTACAACACATTGATAGCAGGTGCCATGGGCATTCATTGCATGCCTCATGCTGCCAGCCAGCAAAGCACCCTCCAAACCACTCCTGGGGAGAAAACCCTGCTAATTAAAAAAAAAAAAAAATCTGTTTGAGGAAGATAGAGGTGAAACACACTTAAACAGGCAGGAAAGAAGCATATCTGCTGTGCGACCTGGGACCTGCAGGTCCCATTTGCTTCTCTGGAGATGAGAAATCTTGGTTCCGCAGGGTGTGCTGCTTTTATGGGAAGAGATGAGACTACAAACCCATGGCTCCATTCAGTAAGACAAAATGATGAAGAGAGGTTGGGCTGCCCCAATTTTGGCCCACAAATCTCAAGGTCAAGGCAGCCAAGGAGAGGAGCAAACTCCACAAACATTTTTTAAGGATGGGGAAACCATTGTCACCAGTCCTGGTGTCAGGATTTGGTGTATTATTAACTCTCAGAGATTTTTTTTTCATTGCTTGGTAAATTTGGCAGGGAAACTGCACTTCAGAAAAAGCACTCTAATAAAAAAAAAAAAAAAACAAAAAAACTTCTGATTAAGCGTTCTAACACCTATCATCATGGAGGTCTTGCTGGTTCTCTTGAACCATGCATTTTTCTCTGTTAGCTTGAAAGTATAAAATGGTAATTTTTCCAGCTAGAAATACCTTCAGGGAGCTGTTAAACTAAACCCCAATTATACACCTACCTACCACAAATAAATCTGTTTTGTCCAAAAAGAGAAAAAAAAAAAAGAAACATTACAGAAGTGCTGAAGCTAAATCCTGCATGGCAATTATTTAGTTCTCAAATAGGCTTAGCATAATCAAAGCAGCATTTGTAAGAACTTATTTCAAAATTAAGCTGAACACCATCTAGTAAAACAACACAGGCAGGCAGGAAATTTTTAAAAAACAAACGAAGGGTAAAAAAGGGTAAACCAGTAACTCTCATGCAGCTCAGCTTTGGTAATCTGACAAAGAACAGAACCTTTCCAAAGAAAACACTTCCCAGGGTATATTTCACTTCTCATTTCCCCTTCTGTGGCATTAGCATTATTGCAGCCCCAGGAAGGAGGAACAGGAAAAGACAGAAAATACATTTCCCTTTGCCTTTCTCCCCTGACAGCTCCTCTTGCTGGGAACCACAGTGCTACACAGCCCCAGCCCAGCAGCTGAGCCTGGCACTACTGTGCACTGGCTGCCAGAGGTGTGGAGGTTGCTGGAAGGCCACTCAAAATAGTAATGCAGATAAAGCCTAAGCCAATTGTCTGGTTTGTGGTGTCTTTCAGCACAGCAGATATGCTGGAGGCAGGTACCCACTGCTGCCCGTGGCTCCCAGCTCTCACCATCCACCTCATGAGTCTCATGCTCCCTCCCTGTCACTTCCTACTACAGCCTCAAGGCACCAGGTCTCCTCACACTCAAGGAAAAATGATTGCCACCCCAAAAGTGGGCACTTTTGAGGTTTTTCAGTTTCCCTTAAAAAAGGGAACACAATATTTTTATTTTTTTTTCTCAGTGATGGTTGTAGATGGACCCCTCACTTTTACAGAAATGAAAGAGCAAGTTAATAATTCTGTCAAGGACTTTCCCTTTTAAACAGTGGTTGTGGGTCCTAGAAGTTTCAAATTACTCAGCAGATTCAAACATGTACTTCGTTTCCTCTTGCACACAAAATACTTTATTTTGCAGTGAAGGAAAAGGAAGGAAAAAAAAAAGTCAAGGAAAAGGGCACTTGTTGATCACTGAGGTACTATACCCCCCAGGTTTCCTGGAAACATGATCTTCTTTAAACCAGCCACACCAAACCATATTCACACAGCTCCCAACTACCTTAAAGGAAGCATGACCCTCCCTGGGACAGGCCATCCCCACCAGGGATGGCAGGGATGTAACTGGGCTCCATCTCTGTACTGTGACAATCCCTTGCACATGGAAGGGAAAGTTATCATCTCCACAAATAGGTGGCTTTTAAGGCAGGCTCCATTACACCTCCTCAGAACTACACAGACCCACTCACCTTTTTTCTTTAAATGCTGGAGTGCAATAGTGGAAATAAAAAAGTTGTGTTTCTTTCATTTTCAGCAGTTTCCTAATTCTTTTTTAATGTAACAATATACATCTTTTTTACTTCTAACCCAAGAGTTTTATTTTCATAAAATTTAAAGCAGTATCTTTTTAAACAATCAAAATAATAATAATAACAATAATAATAATAAAATAATAAGTGGCTTTCATGGAAAGCAACATGCATAATCTTAAACCAGTTACTAAAACTGTATTTCCCCATGTAAACAAGGGCAGACAAGCCTCTTCAATCTTGCATGTCAAAATTCAGGTGATTTTTTGCAATGGATAGTCTCCTCAAAAACTCTCAGCTGTTCTTAAGCATCCCTCTCCCATTCAATGTACTTAGCAAAGACTTTTGATAGATCTTCAGGACTTCTGCCTGCACAAGAAAGTCCATTTCCAGGGGCCTCCATCAGAGCTGCCTCTGGCAGAGTCAAAGTTTAATGTCCTGGGACTCTGACATTTTGGCAAGTGTTTTCTTGACGCGCAGGGCTGTGAGCCGGGAGGCAGGGCCGTGGGCCCAGCACTCCATCATCAGCTTCCCCATCTGCCGTAGGCACTGCAGAGAGAACGGGAGAGAAAGCCCCACCGGGGTCAGTGGAAGAGGAGACTGCAGTTGTTGGCAATGCTGAAAAACTGAAGGGAGAAAATCTTTTCTAAGGGCAGTGCAGACCCTGAAAGGCATCACACATAAACACCAACGGCACTGCCCAGACGAGCCAAATGTGCTACATGTAGATTAATGTAGATATTTAGAAATGCATTTTTGGTAATACGCAAGCACTATGTAGTAAAAAACTGACCTTTTCTTGCTGGAATGCCTGGGTTGGGACTACCAAGGGTGGTAACCAATTAATCAAGAGCAGCTATTGCAATAAGCCTCCCCAGTCCTTGACACATGTGGTAGCAGACTGAACACTGAGTGCCACCACACAAAAGCCCTTTTGGGAACTGATACTTCTTCCTCCAGTTTCCAGCCCCAGTCTGAAGACTCAGAGGGATTTGGCTAGGGAGAGGATGAGGCAGGTGAGTTTTGGTTAGATTTTCTCACACTGGCTGTTGCACAAGACCTCAAGCAGGCCACGGAGGTTGTTTTTTCTCCCCTCACATTCACAAATCTCATGCCACCTAAATCTTTCATCTCCTCCCAGAATATTCATCTACATGCTGCTATTCCCAAACTGCCACACCAGTGGTAAATATCCTCCTCCTTCAAAATGATGCAGAATTGGGTCAATCTCACTCACTAACTGATTAAAAGCACAGACTGCATGCTAAGAGGGATGATAGGTACCTCATCACTGCTCCATCTGTTGGGAAACGAGGGGCGTAGTCTCTTGATGCACACGATCTCCCGCATGTCCTCGTAGGAGGGGTCACTGGGCACGAGGTCGTGGTATGGAAGCTGGTATTCCTCAACAATTCCTGAAAGAACCAATTAGTTGCCTGTGGTTTGCAGAAAAAAAAAAAAAAAAAAAAAACAAAAAACAAAAACAAAAACAAAAAAAACCCCAACCAACTTTCACTCCTCTCTTCCCCTCTCATTTTTATAACAGATTGGCCATACTGTCTAACAGTTGGGTGTACTGCCCCTAGAAAGGCCTTGCCTGCACTAGAAGTTTATTCCACAGTCAAGTTCCAACGTAACCATTGCTGTGTTACAAAGATTGGCCAGATATCTTAATCCAAAAGTGCAGTAATTTGCCAAGTGAAACAGCTTCTACCACTGCTGTCTGGTCCAGCAATCTCCAGTAAATTCTCACAGAAAGAGCCTGTTTCAGACTAATCTGAGACAGAATTAACCATAAGTGAGGTCTCCTTCTTATCAGTGAACCTGGAAAATACTAAAGTGCATTTCTGTGCCTTTTCAGAACATGGCACAGTACCACCCTTTGTGCATAGCAACAGTAACAAAAACATTACCCATTCCACCTTTGCAATACACATCACTAACTTTCAAACACGGGGATCCTACTGCTCACTGACAACATTCAGCTTCTCTAGGGTGAGCATTCAGCACAATACTGCAGCATTTAAAGACCCATAAGGTATGCTGAAGGCAGCAGAGACCCTAAAGAGACACACTCTACTCTAACCCTCAAACTGAACTGCTACCAAGTAATTTCTGTGCATTTAACTTTCTCAGTGACAAAAGAGAGGTAACAACACTCATCACTTCTGCACTACACTGAGCTCTACATGCAGAAAGAGGGAAATGAAGCACATCACTGATATGACAGCGATGTAATAAGTGCCACTTCCCTCCGGTGTTTTGCTACTTGTCTAGTAAACAGACAATTTATTTCAAAGAGTAGCACAGCAAACCCCCAAATTGTTTGTCCTCCTCCTTTCATTTAACACTTAACTAAACTAGGAAATCACTATTTTCTTTCTGCTAAATTAGCTGAACACCCTCAGTCCAGCAGAAACATGATGCCTTTAGAAAAGGTCCCCAGATGAGTTCCACACTTCCTCAGTGCAGGCATCCCCTGCCTTCAAATGAGCCATTAAAATACAGTCTAAATCTCTGCTGCTAAAATAGCACTGACTGATGCTTTAAAATAAATTTCAACAAGAGAAGAGATATTAAGAGAGTTACCTGTATGGCTTACCCACATTTATTTATTACTGTAAAAACAATTACCCAGAGAAAAAGGTGTAATGGAAGGTTTGAGGTTCACTGACACAATTAAAAGTGATCTCCCAGCTCTTTACCTCCTGAAACACATCTCCTTGCTATCTCCCAAAGGATGAGTCCAAAACTGTACATATCAGCCATGATGTAGGACTGAAAGTGATTTCTATTCAAGCTTTCATCCAGCACCTCAGGAGGCATATAACGTTTTGTTCCTACACGGGTATTTGGAGGGATGTCTACCTCATTTGTATCACTAAAAGAAAAAGAAGGAGAAAACAAAGGGCATCAAACATGCAGTAAAGTGGCTTGAAAAGAAAGTCACCTAGATGGAAGACACAGTAAATCCACACCACATCCACTCTCAAACAAGGTCAAAAGTAATGCATAATCTTAATGGAACAATTCTCTCAAGAAAAGCCTCTTAGTGGGAAGGCAACCCTCCTTAAAAGGCTGACCCGCCTGAGGCTATGTTAAGCATTCAGATGCAGAACCACAATGGAGATAAGACTCAACAGGGATGCTGTAACATTTGTGAGATTTCATTAGCATTAGTTGGAGCTCTAATGTTAGCGATAACAATCAAATCTTCATTAAATGCTGTTTCCTTAACATACTCCACCACCTAATGGTTCAGCCTCAGCAATTAATGGGGGATACTAAGTAGCTGAGGCAGTATCTCTTAGCTGTAGCAAATCAGATCTTCAAGGAAGATGAATCTAAGTATTATTTTTTGCATGCATTATGTTTGATCCCTCACAACCTTTACACATCAAGATATGCAGACATATGGAGAAAAATGCATAAAAACATCTAAGCAAATGCCTCACACCTCACACATTGACCAGAACAGACATCATACAGGAAAAAAAAAATTCCCATTAATTATGTGAATGGATTCTTGTTTTTCTTATTAATTCAGACTCAGCTACATCAATTTCAATACATTTAGAAGCGTAATAAATGGCATGTGTTCTGGTCTTCTTTATAAGGTCTGTTTTTATTTCCTCACCTTCAAAATGTATGTATTTTAAATATGATGGATACAACAGAAGCTCATGCACAGCAATTTTTTTTGCAGCTACTGACATGAAGAAAAGCTGTGTCCGTGGTACAACCAGTCACCTACACAGTCATTAAATCGTACATATGCTGGTGGCACTACTGTACACCTCCAAGAATGTAACATAAATCCAGTGACCTGCTCTGTCTTGCAATATTTCAAATGAAATGGAAACACAAAGAATTTTACTAGAATCATTAGCTTCAGCAGAGCATACCCCTTCCAACTATTTTCTGTTCCCTGCTGTTGCATGAGAAATGCTGTTGAGAAAGGATTCAGTATGAAAACAAGCCAAGAACATAACATAAATTCCATCTGGAGTGTGAAAAATCCATATTTCACCTTCTTTTGTAAAAGCACTTGGTAATTTCTAGCTCTTCTTCATTCACAGCTAAACAGTGTGCTGCTCTGTATTTGCCAGGAAAAGTACACCTGCAAAGGCCGAATTTCTTACCCAGAACTTTTTAATACTGTATTTTCAAGTTGTTGTTTTCTAGGCCTCTGTTCCTCAAAGTAAAAATATTCCTTTCTTGTCTCCTAAAGAAAGGTCAGGCTCAAAAAGGAAATGCCTCACCAAGGAACCTGGTAGGTAAGTGAACAGTAAGAAGAGCGCATAAAAACCACCTTTTCTTTTACTCTGAATAATTTCAGTTCAAGATTTGTACAGAATTCCTAAATATTTTTTTAATACTCCAGGGAGTGCGTGGTTTCAAAGCTGACCTCCAAAATGGAAACCTTCAGTTTATGTATTCTGGATACATTTCTGTGTACAGAAAAGTCAGAAACTTTGGAACACGTGTCTCCACCATCAGGACCACCACTGAGAGCTCAAGCTCCCTTTGTACAGAGCTGTCACAGAGCAGTGTCTCCTTATGAATCCCAGGAGTGAATAAGTTCTACTCGTCTGCTCTTTCTAAGTTGTTTAAACATACAACCATTTTTTAAAATCAAATTTAAAAGCCATTTCAAAAATCAAATCTGTACTTCGGCAATTTGATTTGTAGGAAATGAAACAAAAGGCAGCCCAAATGGGGTCCTTTTCAATAAATCCTAGTTAGTAACTCGTGCAAATTATTAGTATTTCTCTCTCTAAGTTGAGAGTGAATTTCCATGGGATCAGACAAGCTGAATGCTTCAGTGACAAGCTCAGTGATGTGACTTCAACCTGTCAGTGCTATGTCCTTTCACTGACAGCCAGCAATACTGAGGTAGCTATTCAGGATGGAGTGATGAAAACTGAACCTTTATGCAAACACAGTGAATGTGCTCAAAAAAATCAAAAAGCAGCTGTTCGTACACCTGTACGAGGTGTTGACATGACATTCTTCCCACACATGTAACCACACACACAGATGAGCAGAGCCCAGAAGGTGTGCACACACACTGCAGGTGCTTGCTCTCACATGCACACTCAGCCACCAACTAAGAAAACTTTGGCACCTGATTTATTAAGTTCTCCTCAGCCTCCTCACTTCCACTCACCTGATAAATTTAACAGCCAAGCCCAAATCTGCTATACAGCAGGTGCCATTCTTTTTCACCAGGATATTCTTACTCTTAAGGTCACGGTGGGCAATAGCAGGTTTGCCCTGAGTACTGAAGATCTCAGTGTGCAGGTGGCACAAGCCACTGACAGAGGAGTAAGCCAGTTTCAGCATGGCTTTTGTGTCCAAAGTAGTAGATTTTAGGTAATCATAAAGTGAGCCATTCTCATGGTAGTCAGTGATAAGATACAGCTGGGTCCAAGATCCTGTACCTTTAATATCTGCAGCAATGAATCCTTTAAAAACAAACAAACAAACAAAAAAATCAAATTAATACTTCTTATGGAGTTTGGTTTGGGTTTGGGGTTTTTTTTGTTTTTTTTTTTTTTTTTTTTTTTTTTTTTGATTGCTCAGAACTCTGGACTGCCATCCATTTCAGTAGCTTTGTTTTAATAATGTATTTAATTCCTTTCATCTTACTTCCACACAACTGTGTCTCACCTCTAGCCTTTAATGTGCTTTCAGAAGCCCAGATATGGATATACCAGTGGCTGAAACAGACATGTTGTGATGGGAATAACAACCCCCAAACCCCATTATTTTTTAACTTTTATTTATGTTTCAGTAATCCTTTAAACAACTTTCCTTTGAAAAGCACTGGGTGGCTAATTGCAGAGCACAGAAGGAAACAAAGCACATCGGAAAGGACATCAGATAACAGCAAATACAAAATTGCTAATCTTAACCTGTTCACTATCAAATAATACTCATTCACTTCACTCACCAAGAATATTTTCATGTCTCATTAGGACAGTCTGGTAGATTTCTGTTTCTCTGAACCAGCTGGCCTCCTCTGTAGTAAAAAACACTTTCACTGCTACCTTTTCGCCACGCCACTTTCCCATCCAGACTTCTCCATAGCGACCTTTTCCAATCTGCTTCACCATTTGAATCTGTTTTGCAATGGTCCTTTGAACCTGTGAAATGCCAAGGGCAGATCATACACCTTGCTCAGTGGAAATCTCTGCATTCACCTCCCTCCTCCTGTGTCTGCTTCCCACACAGCCAGCCCAGAAGAGAGGAATCTGCAGCCATTATGACATGGATTTCAGCAACCCTCCACAATAGCAAATGTTTCTCGTCTTCTCCAGAACACACTGCTGCTGAGGACATTCCCACCATCGCAGACAAGTCTGTCCATGCATACTCAAGATATATTTTGGTCTCTCCAGAAACTGCATCAGTCAATGTAAAGTAAAAATTTTTCCCTGCACCTTTAATTTTTTTTTTTTTTTTATTAATTTTTCTGCAGGATGTAGCACNTTTTTTGCGGGGGTGTTCACTTTTTGGGTTTTTTTTTTTTTTTTTTTTTTTTTTTTTTTTTTTAAGTTATGACAGAAAACATTCCTGGTCACCTCAATACAGTCCAAATTCCAAAGGGGTCGGTAACACATTTTAATTAACACAGAAATGTCTGTTACATAGTCAACACTGCTGACACTCAAGGCTAGGCCTCACAAGAGTCAAAAGTCTATTAGCGCTCCAAAACTAGCAAATTGACCTGGTTTGTTTTGTTTTGTTTTTAAAAGATAATACTTCCTATCACCTTCCTTGAAATTGCAGTGCCTAACTAGTTCAAAGTATAGGTTTGGCATTGGGAACCTCTACCACTACTTACAGAGTTAAAACACATATGACTACATTGATTTTAATCATCATAATTGCATATTAATAAAAAGCAATTTCCCCCCAGAAATGCCAGCTTTGTCAGTGGCTGTACTGTGAGCTAAGGCTAAAATAATGGATTTTGCAAGATCAATGTCCATGACAGCATTGCAGAGATACTCTTCATAAGGATGACAGACTGCCTCTACATTTAACGAGCCTTTGCAGCCACAAAAAATCTTGGACAAATGGAGACTAATAATCTCATCAGATTCGAGCATGTCTGCAGAATCATGTCTTTCTAAAAGTTCACAAATAAAAAAGCCAGTGGATACTGCAACACAACTCCTCAGTGCTTGAGACTGACTCGGCCTCACCCTAATACATCAGGAGATTAAAATGTCACCCTCTTGTGTTACAGTGTTGCTGCTTCAATCCACAGCTAATGAATTTTTGTCTGATAGGATTTGGTAAGATTTTGAAAGAATATTGCTGCAATTGCAAAGAGATTTTCATCGGGCTCAAGCAATTGCCAAAATCTGGACAAGTTCAAATTTGAGGCCTCTTGCTCTGTTTTGCCACCATCCAGACACAAACCTCCAGTAGTTTATAGCAGCAAGTGAATCTGACTGCTTTGAATCCCTATGAAATCATAATTATTTAATTAAATCAAAAATATTTGTGTAATCTTGGCTGACAGAAATGAGTGAAACTTGATTTTTAAAATCATTTACTTCCTTTGTTATGCTTGGGAGGTCCATTGGAAACCACCAGTTTGGTAATGCCAGGCAGGACTGCCACAACCCCATGTAGCACGAATGTGCATCCAAACATGAACTCAAAACCTATTAGGTCAGGCATATCATCATTCATTTTTTAAGTAAACCACTGACTTTCATGTCGGAAAATTTTAAGAAGCAAAACTTACACTGGTATTTATGCAAAGCTATTTCAAATATCTCTGTTTTCTTCTGTCATTTAAACAGAATTCCATTTTCCCAGCCCTGCACTGCATTATTAGACATTCAAGATGGTAGCTTCAGTGCCATTATTTTTGATTAACATCAATGAAAGCCAACAATAGAGATAAGCCTTAATTTTTAAATTGATTTATCTTTTATACTCTCATATAGTGATTGAACAATAGTTATATTACATTGGAATTTTGCTGTAACATTTTGTAATGTCATTTTAGCATTGTTGCTTTCTATTTTGCCCATTTTAAAAATGTATCCTGAACAATAATGTAGTTACATCAAATAACTTAATTTGTGTAAATATATGTAATGGCATCATAAAGTACATGCAATTACAATACTTAATGATGAAAAGTTCCTTATTAAATTACATTAAGAAAATGAAAAACACATTTCTGTTATGGGTTTTCAGGTGGCAGAATACTATGTGAAAGGCCTTAACCTGGTTTCATCTTGCTAGAACTGGTCAAATGATTTCCTATGAACAATTTATTTTATTTTAAGGAATTCAGCTCCTTCTTGAATCATAAACCAATTATGATTTCTAAAACAAATAGGTTAATCGAAATTGTTGGCTGAACTGATTTCATAAGCAAGCTGAATTATGTGCTTCTGTGAGTTATTTACACTGAGTGGGGTTGGAGGTTTCTTATTTTTTTTAAAATCTGTGTATTTTGCTGCTTGAGCTCTGTAAGCAGCCAGGTAAGGTTACATGACCTTTTCTCTCGTCTCCCTGAGTGGAAACAATCCAATTACCAACTATTCCTACTTTCCTGGCATTCAGCTAAACGTGTTCAGCTACTGCAGATGAAAATCTAGACAGACCAACCTTTTTTAAATTTAATATTTTGAACAGAGAATTCATACATATGGCTCAGATGCAGTCCCTTGAAAAGTAAAGTTTGTTGGAAGGGAAATTATGAGAGAAAAAAAAAAAAGTGAGAAGGCAGAAACCAAATTGTAGTTCAGCAATCTCTTCAGAAAGACCATTTTGCAGTATCTGACCTGCAGCAAACTCTTCTGTGAGAAGTATAGACAGGTCAGGAGAAAGAAGGCTTGCCGGATGTCATCATACTGACAATTCTTTGCTACTACTTGTTTTGGGTATAATATTTGTACCCATTAGAATAGATGTTCTACACAGAAGAAAAACATTACTGGTTAGCATAAGGTGACACTTTTTGCATTAAATTTGCATCTTACTTTCCTGAAATAATAACCATGGATGTTCCAGTCTTTGCATAAGAAACAAGGCGAAAAATAAGCCCCTGCACAGTAAAGACTATTTCCAGGTATTTTCTATACACTTGTTTCAGGCATGGGCCCAGAGGTGTCACTCTGTGCATTTCTGCACAACTCACAGTGGTTGTAGCTGTCTGGGAAGTGCAGCAAACATCTATTGCCAAGTGCAAGATCCATTTTCTTTTCTTCCATCCAAAATCACTACTTATAGAAACAATTGTATGCATTTTTTGCCAGCAAGGGGAGATGGGAGGGGAAGAGTTCCTGGAGGAAAAACACTTGGTCCAGTGGCTGCAAAGTCTCCAGACTTAAAAGAATTGCCCTGACAGAAGACCGTAGGTTTCTGCCTCATGGAGCACTGGCACAGCTGTGAGAGCTGCAGAGCAATGCCTCAGCTGGGATGTCACCTTGGCCATTACAGCAGCTAAGTAGCAGGAGTTGGTTTTCCCATTCACTACAAGAGCAAACCTGGGGACACCACTGAGACCATAGATCCCTGCTTCAAACTGCTCACTGGGATAGAGGAAGGCAGTTCTTGCTTGTTCCAATAACCATAACATAACCAGCGTTGCTCCAGAATTTTTGGGATCCTGGGATGAAGGACTGAGTCATGCACTGCTCTGAGGTGCCCCAGAGCACCTGCTACCTGCATGGGCTGCTGGAAACACATCCTCTCAGGGGAGTACAACCAAGTTCCTTGTATTTGCTCTCAATTATTACATTTTCTCTGTCTCTGGAACAAGTGAAGACAAAGACCTTGATGTGGCAGGTATTATGCAAAAAAAAAAACAAAAAAAACCAAACCAAAACAAACCAAAAACCAAAAAAACCCCAAAAAAACCCAAAAAAACAAAACAAAAAGGAAGAATCCCTCACAATTAAATAAACTAGAACTCATTAGGAATGGTCCTAAACTGCACACAAGATCTCTCCCTTTCCATGGGTGCTAGAAGGACATTGGTATGGGTTAGGAAAGAGTTTTCTTAAAACCAAGAACAAACTCAGCCTGTTGCTTCATTTCTAAGAAAATATAAAACTTCCCATTTAATGTCTTCTTTAGGATGTTTTAAAAATATGTGCAGACAAAAACCAGACAGTATATGGTACTTGGAAACTGGACAACACCTACAGTATTAGCATCACTACAAACTAATAGGTTTGGAAGACAGGAGGGATGTATTGAAAAATGAAAATGGAATCTATTCTAATTTCTCAGAGACACTTATTTTAAATAAGTAATCTAGTTCTTTTACCAGTTCTTTCCTACCAATAATGATTCCCAGAAACAAAACCCCCGGTGAACAGAACTATACTGCCACAAAACGTTCTGCCTTTTCAGCAGGCTTAGTAATTCTTAGTAACTTTTGAGATTGCCATACTACAAGGAAAAAAAACCAAAACAACCCTTGACTTCTGAATGCCAAATAAAGCCCACAAATAAAAAGTTTCCAAGCTTGGCAAGTACCAGTTCCCTTTAGAAAAAGACAATGTGTCAGTGTTTGAAACCCTATTGTGTGTTGCACATACAAAGGAAGAAAACAAGATTAATGGGCCGGGTGCTGTCCTGTACACTGGAGTAAATCCTGATGTATTTCCATGAGCTCTCTTAGCCTGTACTTACCCTACGGCATCTAAAATAAGAAATGAACTGAGGTAGAAAAATAACCATAACCTTCTTTGGCTTAGCTCACATGAAAAAGTCCCCTGCTTCTAAAACAGCTGTTCTCCACTTTAAATCCTTGTTATTTCTGGCAGAGAAAACAAAAACAAAAACAAAAAAGCAAACAAAGAAACCTAAAACAACGACTGAGGACATGTAAATGTGTTTGTTGTGCCTCTTCTCCCCCTACACATTTTTGCCTTTGAAATGTGCATTAAAATAGTATTGTTTCCTTACCAGGAGAGGGAGCCCCGAACCGCTCCCTGAGCTTTGGGACTGCTCAATCAAATCCTTCAGGGACTCTCCAGCGGGAATGTAGGTCTCATCCTGCTCCAGCCCGATGCTGTAGTGGGGCCTCGTCTCTTGGCGTTTGTATCTGATGTTTTGCACGAAAATTAAATGAGTTTTGAATACAATGACCACATGTGCAATGAATAATGCACATGTCCTTCACATTTCCTTCATTTATAAGACTAACAGTTTTCTCTGCTTCCCTGAGGAATACACTGGACTTTCTGGCCAATTTTTTAAATTGTATTTTTAGCAACAGTTTTAAGCATCAAAATTCTAAATATAACACTCAAAGGCCATGCAGTCTGGGATAAATTTGCAAAGGAATCAAATGTTTTCCTTTCAGAAATTTAAATATGTTTAAAACACTGACCAAGTAAGTAATTTTATTTTACTGTCTGCAGTGCATTTCTAGGAGCCAGAGGAGGTAAGGTCATGGAATCTGGGAATATGTAAAAAAAAGTGCCAAATTATGAAAACATAAAGTATGTAGTTTGTGATAACATTCTAGACACATTTACTGACATGCCTGTATTGTCTTTTTTTTATGACTGGCTCTTCATCACATAAGCAAATTTAGAAGTCTTAGATATATTTCCCTTATAAAAATTTCCCCGTAAAATTTGTCTTTTTGCCTTCTCAGTAAAGAATAATTTGTGCTTTTCTACCTGAATGGCTTTTTAGGATGTTGAGTGAAAGATTCTCCATTAAATACATCACATAGATATACTTGTGAACAGCATATCTTTTTTCTCATAATAAAACTATAGTTTCTTGTTTCTTTTCTTTAAGGTTCACTTCCATTTTTTGTTTCAATTTCCCAAATCTATAAAAAGATAAATGTTGGGAGGAACATTAACAAGCTGCCAAAATATTCCTTATTTACCTGAAGTAGCAGAATATGATGATAAGCACCAGAAGGATGCTGCAAACAGTCACAGAGATCAACAGGGCCTTGTGGTGAATGTTTCCTTCAGCAAAATCTGGGGTTAAAAATGAGAAAGGTGGAAAATTTAGAAAGGGAGACAGTAAGAAGTCACTGTCAAAAGTGCACTGAGCACAAGATCATTTCCGCTATTTTCTTGTGATTCTTGTACAGGATACCCCTGAATTCCCTAGGCATTTTATGGGCTTCCTCTTTGACCCTCACTGACCAGGACAGAACTGACACTTCCAAAAGCCTATTTTTTTTCCCAGTCCTCACTCAGGCATACTATCACCTTGATCTGTAATTCCCTATTTGTCTCTGGATGAAAAATCTATCAAGACCTGTAACTCTGTGTCTTAACCTGAGTGACCAGCCAGAACATGCAAAAATTTCTGCCTTTTTAAACATTCAGATTAAGTAGCATCTTATGGAGTAGTTAATATTTAAAAAACAAACAAACAAACAAACCACATTTATGCTAGAAGGGAGGACACAGAAGATCATTCAACCTCCACAAAGGCAAGCCACGAGAGACCTTGAAAGTGTATTTTCATCATTACAGAATAATTTGTCTCTTAGATCCTGTTTTAAACACCTGAGCAGGAATTTTCTTCTCCTTTTGCTCTACAGAAGCCCTGTGTGACAGCAAGTCCTTCTTATGCTGGTGGGCAAAACTATTCTTCCAGCAGCATTTCTGTAAAACACTTTGAAAATAAAATGTGTCAAGTAACTGGTAGAAAATACTGTTGCGTGAAAACTATTAAAATGCTTCAGTCAACCTTCACATGGGACACTTTTATTCTCCTTTAAAGCGTAATTTTAATCTCCAAATTTGTATTCTCAGCTCAGGCAAGCAGGTCTGACCTTCATGCTGAAAAGCAAAGATATCTATCCCTGTTCTCTTTTAACCTCTCCTGCCATCCAAACTCTCAAAATTATAGTATTGTGGCATATACACACACCACCTTTCCAGTAATGGGATACTGAAAATGAGGGCCATGTTTTCTGAAGCTCTTCCAGCCTTGCCATCTTGTATCCTTCCCTTCACTGCCTGACACATCGGGGAATGCAAGAAATCTATCCTTGTTGACTGGTCCGGGAAGGATGTTATTATGTTCCATATTTACAAGGGTAATGAGACCAGGAGATTCCTAAGGGACTCCTAGTTTACTCTCAAGACTCTTTTATTTTAAAGATCCAGTTTCTCTTTTTTTTCCTCCCAAACAATTTCTTTCCTTCCCCTTTCCAGTACAAACAGAGATCACCTACCAACACACCTTCTGATCATACTGTTCATGTTTTAACCTGCCATTACCTGCTCTGGGAACACTAAAAATGTAAACATTCAGGACAGGGCTGATGCCTTTGAAAGGGGACACTAACACAGTGTCTATCAGGAAAACACTCGAGCCTATCCTTCTGCCTGCCACAGCAGATTCATCCCTGGCCTGCCACTCCAAGTGGGCTGTGGGTCGAAACTGAGAGCCCACCGGGGAATCCAGAGATCTTGTGAAGGCGACAGCAGCTCGGCTAGCGCCGAGGGCTCTAGCTTGTGCTTTGAAAGCAGGCTGTGCCAGACACCACCTCCCTCTAAAATGTGTGGGTTGTAACAGTTTCAGATTTATTTGATGGATAAGCAAAGTATTGAGACCATAAAGTGGCATTCTATACCTGGGAGAAACCCGGATAACCATCCACAGCAAGGGTTCTCCCACTTCACAGAGTACTGCATGATAGAAGCTGGGCTTCTGTGCTTAGCAGTAATGAAAGCTGAAGTCAGACGCAGAAGGAACAATTCAGATCTTATACTTGTATCTGCTAGATGTTAAAGCCATGGAAATCTGTGCAGTTTTGCGGACACAGTATTGCCCATGAAGTTGTTCATGTGGTCTGTGCATGTACAAATATGTAAATTTGGAGAGGGGTGATAAACATGCTGAAATCTTGACTCAAATTCCCATAATTTTTAGGGTTTCAGTGATCCAAACCTTATGCTCAATGTTTTTAATGGGCTTCTGCCATTCAGAAAAGTAAATAAATACAGTTTGGCTTTTTCAGAGGCTAGAAGGCAATTTGGAAGTCCTGCCTAGCCCTCAAAAGAACTTCAGGCTCCAACACTGCAAAATTCTTTGGGTACTCAAATGCAATTATGTGAAGCAACTGTAAGGAAAGCATGAAAGACATAAAGGAACTTGTCCTGATGTCCTTGGTGGGGGCAGCTGACAAGACTTTGACCAGATGCAGAGCTGACCCTCTTGTGGTGGATGGTGTCCCCATGCCAACAATGGCACAGCTTTAGCAGTGGTTCACTGTGCACAGCACAGGTGTGCAACTGACTCTCACTGGAGGGAAGAGTAAGTTCCATATGCCTTTCTCTTTATTTGGCTGTTTGAGAGGCAATACAGATAGTAAATGAGCTATTGTCCCACCTTTCTAATACTTCCTGCATTTTCAAAGCATTTTGGCAGGATTTGATTTGCTTGCTAACTTGAGGGCTTCATAAACCTGTTGGTGTGTGTGTGGAAACACAAAATTAAATACAAGCCCCCATCCTTAGAGCAGCAATGTCTATTTCTTCTGCTGCACTGAGCCAGGCTGGATTTCTTCTCCTGCTCCTCCAGCCCAGGCTGTTCCCCACAGACCAGCAGGACAAACCTCCCTTTCCCTGCACTGTTTGTCCAGGAGGAGGGATGGGACAGCTCAGCAGTGAGTCCGCCTAGAGGCTTGCTTGTGGGCTCTGTAGTCAACACTGTGGTGGGTCCCAGTCAGTGCCAGTTTACGTGATGGAGGTACTCTGTCCTTTAAGGAGTCCAGTGCTGTGCTTTTTACTGCTGTGTTACTTGGAACAGCAAGGTGCCAAGCAGGAGGGTTATGAGAATAAGCAGCAGCTTCCACAGAGGCAGCAGTGAGCGATTACTGGGAGCACGGTGTGGGAAATGCAAAACAAACAAATGGTAAGTTTGGGAAGCCTCTTCACATACCTTGGCTGACTGAGAACAGTGAAGCCCAGCACATTAACTGTTCCACAGCATAGGAAAACTGTGGTGCAGGCTGGTGTCAGCAGGGAGCTCGGTGAGACCGAGCTGCCTTTCTGTTATTCTCTTGCAATTTCTGCCTCCTCCACCACTCATTTCACTCACCATCATCAGTGAGACCATGCTGAGGAGTGCATTGAAAATGCCACCCAGAAGGTTCAGAAGTCAGCATATCAAAGGGAGAGGAGGTTCTCCTCCCACCCCGCGTCCCTCCAGTTCAGAATGTTACAGTTATCCAAGTAAAAACGGCAGTGAAATCTGAGGCGTGGAGACTGTGCACACACATCAAACCCCATCATTCCTCCAATCATTCCCTTGCCCATTTATCACTAGCTATACAGGCAGGGAGCCAGACATGGTGGCACCACCACTTCTGCTTATATAGGCTCTAAATCAGTAAAGACATATTTCTCCTTTTGACTGGTCTCAGCCTGTGCTTTTGCTGGGATTTCCAGGAATATCTTTTATTGTTTAAAGCAGAGGTGTTATATCAGACCCAATTATGATTTTCATTTCCTTAATAAGACAGATATATAGCTGGCACAAGGATTTAATGGTTTCTCTGGGATATTTTATCCTGCTAGTTCTGTACCAAGATGAGCTCTAAACTTAGGCTTAGCTGTTGTTTCTTCCATCTTACTTAACAGGTCTTGTTTTGACCAGTGTTAATTTTTCTAGCTCTCACTTTAATGTATGTGGCCCTCCTTTCTTTCCAGGGGGAGAGGAGAAGGATAGGACATAGCATAAATCTTGCCTTGCAGCACGTGCCAGGCCTGGTAAAGGAGTTAGAGAACACAAGCCACTTGCCTTTGTAGCTGTTACCTTGGTGCACAGGTCAATTTTCAGTTCAGAAGTCCCTGGCCTGCAGCTGCATGCTCTCCCTAGATTTTGTTTCCCATGAAGTATCTCCTCAGACCTGAGTTCATCGGAAGACAAATTTCTGTTTGGTTTTTAGATGCTGAGGAGCATATGTATTTTTCATGGAACCCTGAAGGCCAGAAGGTTATTCCAAGAAGCTTGTACTTAAGCTCACTTCTCTTTCTCTGTACTCATAGTTTATGTTAAATTTGATATACAATTCTAACATTACTCAGACAATCTAAATACTTCCAGTAGAAACAATGATCACAGCCACAGTACTAAGCAATGACAGTAGCATGTACTTGTACCAATTTCCAGTGAGGGTCTGTGGTTCAAACTATGGCTTTTTTTTTGGTTTCATACTAAGATACAGCAATTAAAACAGGCCTGACACCGAGAATGACATATTAACTTAAGGCTTTAGTAAAGATGATTACTTCAGCGCTGTTCAGCCAAATTTATTGAAGCAGTTCTATTTTTTGTATTTCTACAAAACACCATCAGGATATTGGTAGTGAGAGCTTATTTAAAAAAAAAAAATGTCCTGAGTATGTTGAGTGACTACATTACCTTTTGTCTGTCATACTAAAACAGTCAACTTTGCAACACAGAACAGCTAGAACCCTGATCCAACTCTCTGAAACTTTTCTTTAAAAAAAATATTCTTTCTGCTGTTCAATGGATCTGCCATCATGATTCCCAAGTGATACTTTATTTACCCTATATACACACCAAAAAAAACCCCAACATTGATCCAAACAACTTTTGCCACTACCAAAAGCTTGGTTCATTGTTTTCTGTATAAGTAGCAGATAGCATTGTAAAGTAACTAAAATCTTAGTAAGATAGATGTCTAGTGTTAGGCACTGATTCAGTATTTTCAAGTAGTCCTAATGTAGAATAAACTCAGCCAGTAGCAAGAAGAAAACATGGTAGTATTTTCCAAACTGATATTTAATGAAAGACTAAGTAAGTGTGAACAAATATTGACTACTTTTTGGAGCTCCTCTCTCAGCCCAAAGAACTTTTTAAAATTAAATAAACCAACAAAGTAGTACATAACTCCTCTGCTGGAAGTCAGAATTTTATGAGGTTTCGCTGCCTTAATGCCTTGCTAGTAAACACTGAAGTATTTACATACTACTCTCCAAAGGCCTGACTCTGCAGCCCATCTGTGCAGAATTTCACAGGCCTGAAGGGCACAGCTTACATGAGTGAAGGCTTTTCTCTGAGCATGCATTCATGTAAGTATCTCCTGTTGGTGAAATTAAGAGTGCCTCTGCACACCAATCTGGATCTTCAACACAGAACACCACGATTATAAATTCTTCTTCAACTCCAAAGTGACTCGATGCTGACTACCACAATTCCTGCCAATGTCAAGAGTTTATTATGGATGAATTTACACTTACTTAAGAATACACTTCTATAAAATGTATTCTGAAAATCCAGATAAAAATAGTTTTACCAGCTTTCAGAAAGTGATGTTTAAACAAAAAAAAATGCTAAAATCTTGCCTCAGCACCTACTAAGTTAATACATGTCTATTTGCTCTTGAATAATTTTAATTTATTCTAAGTATGTGATTTCTTACCCTATAGTCTATTTTCAGCTACATTTTTCACATAAGAAATATACTTTTGTGAATCATTATTGTCCTAGTACTGGATGTTCAGATCTTGCAAATAAGAAAGACTTACAGACTTGTGTCCACTTGATCTGATCAATTTGTGTGTGGAGTTATGAAGGACAGTAATGCATGTTACAGGGACTGGAGAGATGATTCCATTTCATTATCAGGCTAACAAAAACACACAGCAAGAGTCATCCTCTGCCACAACCAGCCTAGGTCATTGAGATGATCTCAGACAGCTCAGCAGGTCCATGCTCGGACAGCATCACACATCTCTAATGCATCTCTTGTTCGCTGCATGTGTGCAACAGAAATAACAGCAAGCATCAGCACCACTCCACACACAACCTACAGGATTGGAGACATGCTGTTTAATGCCATTTATCTCTCTAGTCACATGGTTTGGATCGGGGTGCTTCAGTCTGTGGTCTACTCTTCCCGAAGGCACAAGGTTCAACAGCAGGAAAAGATCAGCTTAGATTGGATTCTCTTCCCCTTACCGCGATTCTTCAGTGGTGGCAGCGTAGGGTGAAGGTGCCTATTACAGTAATCTTGGCCTGTGCAACATTCAATGGATCTTCTCTGGTGTGGAATAGGAGTGTCCTGCAACAAACAATTTAGATAGAAAGCAAGTCATTACCCGTGTAGTAAATATACACTGTTCATTCTGGCACTTGAAAGATGTGCTTGCTAGCTGGACTTCAGTCTGCTACAGATTTCTAGGATGTGTGGAGTAAGGATTTCTGCCCTCCCCCCAGCCTATCCAGCAATATTTCATCCAGGTAATTGAGACATTAATTCACTACTAGCTTACTCCTGTTGGTGCCCTAATACTGCAGAAAGTCACATACATCCATCAGTTAGACCAAAAATGAGTTAATATGGGTATTCAAAACAGGTTAACCAGGATAATAGAGGAGTTGCTGCATGGACTAATTTAGCTGCAGCTTCTGGTCTCGTGAGAAGCTGGATAAAATGCCTTCCATTATCCATAATGGTTAGACCATTCCTGTACTCATTTAAAACCATTTAAGGTTAACATGAGGAAAGGCAACCACCTCAAAACCACCCTGCTCCATTGTCCCCACCCCTTCCATTCCTGCAGTGATACTTGTTTTCCATCAGGTGATAACTGAACTTGAAGGAAATATCTGGCACCAAAATTCCCAAACCAAAGGGCAACTGCATGTAAGACACAGACATTGCTGCAGTCCATCAAATAATATCCTAACTAATTTTAGCTAGCATGGACATTTGAGGAGTTAAGATTGCAATTCTCTAAATCCAAACTTCCTCTGAGTGGGAATGTTACTAGTAGCAGCAGTGCCAAAACCAAAACCATTATTTATTATTATTAGGAGGAGCTACAGTCCCATATTTTGGGGAAACAAATGCACTCCCCTCAGTAATCAATGCAAATCAACTATCAGCCAAATGAACTGAGGTGAAAATCATGGATGCAGCAATGCCTGTTCTGCACTTTAATTGAAAACTATCAAAAATTTAAGTGACACTGAGGCAGAAAATGTTTCCTCACCCGACACTGGAAGTCTGAGCCCTCTAATCCAAGACATCCCTTGGTGACTAAATGTCCACCAGACTCATCTTCTTCTATTATGGTGAAGCAGTAGCCATCGGTGCTGTGGATTGGAAAGAATGAATCAGGAACAGGCACGGAAGTTGAATATTATCTTGAACTTTTCTCCCTGCCAGGCAAATCTGCCATTCCAAAATGGACACACCAGGGCTGCTGCAGACCAGCTCCTGCCCACACAAAGGAGTGTTACCTTTGCAACATTTCACAGGCTAAACCCCACTAACAAACACCCCAGTTCTCTGCCTGTGGTCACTAGTGTGCTAAGGCTTTGGAAACCGACATGGTGCAAGCTTCAGTGCTACACAAGGTTTGCCTTGAGTGCGAGAGCAAGGCACCCATACTTACACCATAGGCACCAGGTAGAGACCTGAAGAAAGAAACACTTCTGAGATACTAAACACGAAATATTATCAAGAGTGACACGTGATTCCTGTTCTAACCATATTATGAACCGCAACGCTCCTGTGTATGAGTCCTTGAGTTATCATCAACAGCCTTCATGGATTGAACCCTTACTTGGGTTACAAGCCTGAAGTGATCCATAATGCTTCCATTTACAAGAACGTGCACCAGGGAAGGCAAGTATACTAACAGATGGCTAGATGGTGCTGGTGATAAATGTCCTTCCTTGATGAAGGTCAAATGCCTGAATGCTATGGAAAGAGGGAGTGTCGGGCATGGAAAGGGTGGCTGCATTTTATTGGGACTGCTGTAGATTAAGTTCTCAGTACTCTGAGGGGGATATGTAACATGTAAGAAACATAAACTGATTGATTTGCAGGAAGAAGATCCAAAAAAACCCCAAAACCTCTTCAATATAAGACATTTAAGTCACAGAAAAATAAAATATTCTATTATTTGCTCAGGAAAATAACATTGGCTATTATGTGCAATGATATTTTTCAGAACAGAAGAAACAAACTCAGTTAAAACAAGGAAATAAAAAGAAAAAAAGATTAGAAAACTTAAATACAGCAAAATTTCATATGATTTGCTCCTTAGTTGAATGAAACAAGAGTCTAAAGAGCAGCAGCAGCAAAGGCAATGAAGATGTAGGAAACGAGAGGCCCAGTTACACATTTAAGAGGCAAACATAATTTGTAAGTATTAGCTGCACGACCGAGAGATGCTGCATAGGATCATGTCAAACATTTTCTGTGGCATGTTTTTATATTAGTGGGGCAGGGTCTACCCACGTTAAGCTTATTACTTCAAATAATAATCTATCATGGATTACTGACTTCTGGATCTGAGAAGTGACCCAGCAACGACTTCTACCCCTCTTTGACATTGTACATATGAGTGAGGCACAGGAGACAGCAGCCCTTCTGGGCAGCAACCACCTTGATGTCATTGCTTGAGCTGAAAAGATAGGAACAACAGGACTGCCAAGAGAGACTGTAAGGAATCCATTAGAGTAGAATATTATATTAGATTAGATTTTATTTGTTTGCATGGTGCCTTTGATTCAAAGTAATGAGTAAGTTTAACCCAGGGGACAGAGCAACAAAACAATAAATTGCTATCAAGTGAAACGCAAAAATGGACTCCACAGTTAAGAGACCCTAGCAAAAATCCCAAAACTCTTTGTTCATCAAAGAAAAGCAGGGGAAGGAGAAGTCAAATTGTTTTCAAAAGGGAAAAAAGAAACAGTAAGTCAGCAGTTTTCATTCTATTTTTTCTCACTTGTCATATGGGACTCTGATTCTAAGCTAATTTCTAAAAATTAAATTCAGACTCCTCATGTAATTCTGTCCCTCTAAAAATTTTACTCCAAATTTAAAAATAAAAGAAGAGTTTTGGTAGAGCAAAACAAAGAAGTTTTAAAGCTCCAGGAATAAATCATGTTCTTTACACACTTCAGAATAATGAAGGAAAAATGAGAGGAAAAATGAGAGGAAAAAAAATAGCATTGTTGAACAGAATAAACATTGGTACTGCTTGTCTCTAGCTCTAAGAAAAACCCAAACAACAAGAAGTTTTCATGCAATGTAAGAACTCATTATATTTTTAAGAATTTCTGAAGTGCTTGGGTGAGAGGGAAAAGGAACCCTTCTGAAAAGAAAGAAGGGTCTCCTATCTGCTTCCCCCTCTCTCCCCGACCTGTTCTCCTAGTTCACAGGATGTCAGATGGACCACACACTGCAAGAAAAGGGCAGGGCACACCCCTGTTGTTTTATTGATTACCCCACCACACACCTGACTAGGGTAGAAATAAGACTGGTTTTACTAATATAGCCAGAAAGAAACAAGCCACAGGCCTGTGTAGAGACTCAAATTTTATGTTTATTTTGGTGACTACAGAAAGAGAAACATCTGTATATCACTGCTACTTGCAAAGCAGTATGAAAAACCTACTCTCCACTTCCTAGAAAAAAAAAAAAGTAGGATAGAACTGCTGTTTTTTAAAAATCTGCAATTTGATTCTAAAAATAGTGTGAAAAGTAGGAATTCAATGTGCTGTTACTGGATACATCTGGGTACGCATCCTCCACTGAAGCACCATCTTATTAGAGTGTGGTGCAGGGGAGTGAATGAATTCATTCTGGATGCGATCAGTAATAAGCACATATTTGCTATGCCAAGAGTCAATTCTTACAGCCAAGTCAAATGCCAGGAAAATAAAGGGAGTTAATAGAGAAACATTGACAGACACTTGTGTAGAAGGTGCTGCTACAATTACAGATTACCACAAAAAAAGCAGAGATCTTAACTCAGACCTTTCTTAAATGTTACAAGGGAGGAATCAAGGCCAACAGCTTTGCATCTGCTCACACAGATGTCCCCACTGGCCAGCAGCCATTTCTCACAGAAGATGTGATTCCTCAGCTACCAAAACTTGCCTGCTGGAGATTTCCCATCCATCTCTGTGAGTGTGACACAGCCAGGGATGGCAATATATAACTTTGAAAAGCAACACCTTTCTCTCATTCAATGCCTACCACAAAGAGACAGGTAACTTTCATAATTTGATTAAAAGACTCCTTATCATTAATCTGTTTTCAACTGAGTCCATACAAGTATTATTACTTTTTTTCCACTCCTCCTCTTTATAGCCATCATTTTGAAACCAGAAAGAGCAAGCAAATCTTTTAGTTTCCATCCAAAGCAACAGGACAAGTCTCTGCATTCTTTAAAATGATCAAAAAATTTCCCGTATAAAGGAGGAAATTTTAAAATAAACATAAACATTAAAAATGTGAAATGCTAACATTTAAAATCTTACCATAGCTCCTTTATCAGAAAGTGTTCCACTTTTCCTTAAAAATTAAAGTTGACTAAAACAAAAGTTGTCTGAATTCAGTGCTTTGCCACTGTCAAAGTCTTTTTTTTTCTTCTACATACCAAATTACAAAGAAAATTCAATCATCATCTGGAGAGCAGGAGAATGAAAATAACATCACTCAAGTGTGTTATCACCTTTGGTAACACTGAAAAAACAGCTTAATTATTTTATTGCTTTAGATAACCAAAGACACAATTGGGCAGAAATACAATCTAGTAGGCAACACATAGGAACTTAAACTTTATCAGCCCAATCTTTAAAACTGTCAGCATTTATTTGTGCATGAAAATAGAGTGCGACAAGGCACCTAATTAGCCTCTGCCTTTACAGCAATCCCATTACAGTCAAAGCCAATTAGATGTAACACTGTGTTTTAAAATATGCAATTAATTATGATTAGACACAACTGTCCCTGCAATCACTTTGAACACAGAAAACTTGAAATGGAGCAGTAAAACAAGGTTCTGGTCGTGTTCAAAGCAGCTTTGACCTTCTTTACTGAAAGCCTTTTATTGAATCACACAGATGTTCAGAAAGAAGAATAAAGTTTCAACAAGTTGCACTTTAACACACCTTTTACAAGCAGAGGATTGTGAGCCTTCTCCAAAGGTTTTAACTGTCAGGGCCTTGAGTGCACAAATATTTTTCAACTGCCCACAGTGGCCCCACTTGTGACCCTTCTTTTCCCCTACAGAGAACCCTGAGTAGTGGTACAGGAGTGCCTTACTCCAGCCATGGGAAGGACTATTGAAGGAGTTGGCTCTGCCCATTGTGTTCACATATCCATGGAGAAATGGGGTCCTGGTGAGTGACGATATCTGCTTGAGCTCCTGGCCTGGCCTCCTTTTGCTACGCCTTGGCATTAACCCTCCCTTGATGAGCTCACCCTGTAATGGGTCTTCCAAAACTTCATAATGCTCACAGACTGCCCCATTTTTTAAAGCACACTTTAACTAGAGCCATGGCGTTTCTGCTTAGATAGAAAAGTATTCTGCCTTTTAAGCTGCAGTGTTATCCTTAGATCCCTAAAGTATTGCTGGACTTAAAATGCAGAAGAATAAAGAAAGGGAAATTCTGTGTAGGAACACAGCAGGCTGTTGGAGGATTTGATATAGATGTGGTTAAAGAATATTGGCTTTAAAATTTCTACAAATACAATTATGGATAGAATTTTAAGTGGCCACCAGATGTCCTCATTTTTATATAAACATTCAGATCCCTGGTACCATGTGCCGGATACATATTTTAAAGCTGAATACCTGTGGTAGAAGATAAAAATCTTCACGTGAGATGACAGACTGCTTTTTATGAGAAAATTTTAATGGCGATTGCAATAGGACTAGCTATTCTTTTCTGAGAGTTTTAATTTAGATACAGGTGGAAATGCTTTTGCATTGAACTTTCAGAGGTTCTTGCTCCTGGGTTCATAAAATACTTCACCACTTATTAAGAAACCTGGTAAGGACCGTGGCTGATACTCTCCAGAGCCAAAGCCTTGGCTGTGGATGCACTCAGTGAATTTTCTGGGTGTCAGAGCTCTGCCAGGTCCTTGGGTGCCCCAGAACACACTGGCTCATTCCTGTTGGACTGGCAGGTCCAAACTCTGAAGGTCCAAGCACAGTCCAAAGCTTAACAGTTTGATAGAGCTGACAAGAGGTTTGATTTCTAAATTTTTCTTTAAAATATAAAATGCAAAAGGCTTTTAAATGGCTACATCTAAGGCAAGTAGATAATTAATGCAACAACTGTTAATCTGAAGCAGTCAATTTATTCTTCAAACACTGCAATCAATACTGCTTGTACTTCAAATTGGGCAAACTTCCTTTATAGTGACACTCAACAATTCCCTGAGTACTCTAAACTTTTGCCAACCATCATTCACACAATAAAATACAAAAGTTACTGCCTGACTTGTAGGGATGATCCCAAAACACAGGGGAAACTAATAATCCTTGCTAACCCTGTTGGTTGTGCTCAAATCTTTTGGAACTTGGTGTCTATCCAGACAACTAACCAGATACATAATAACCAGCTAACCAGACACCTAATAACTACTCTTTCCCAACAGTAGGCTCAGGATCCTTTTTCTCTGTAATCCATAATTCCAGTTATGTAGTAAGTAATTTTAAAAAGGAATTATTATGCTAACAGTTAAACAGATGCAGGGAAAACAAGGGGTGTTGAGTCCTTTACACCTCACTGCAGCTCTCACATCAAGGCAGTGGGAGCCGCAGCAATGACCACTACCATGAACAGGATTACTGCTGATAAGCCATGAAGGCAGTACATTTAAGTTAATTTAATTTGTTTTATATTTTTCCAAACTCCTCAGCAATTTTTAATTTACCCTGTTTCTCACTGGGCAAGTGGGATGGTGGGAACTGCTGACGTGACAGCACAGGGCAGGAGAGAGGAGTTGATCTAAGACAAGTCTCCTGACTGTTCCAGGAAACGCCTGACTGGACAGAAAAGTGATTAATATTTGATGCCTAAATTCCAGCTTTAATTATTATTTTGATGTCTAAATTGGAAAAAAATAATTCTGGCAGCAAAGCAGAACATTCAAGCCTGAAGTCTTCAAGGATTATGAAGACAAAAGGGCTTACAATTTTGTGTTTTATTACCACTTAACTGCCTATCCTTGGGCATTAACACCTTAAAAATAAATTGACATTTGACACCATAAAGGAGACTCTGAAGAGAGTTTCTTCAAAGTGCTGCAGTGAGGGAAAATGCACAAATCCATTCTAACAGGACATTTACTTACAGTTCCATCAAAAATACTTCATGTCAATGGTGCCTACAAAGTAACAGCAGGCCTCTGCAGCTGGGGGATAAACCTTGTTCAGTCGGTTCCTTAACACTGATCCCTTTGTGCTTCCTAATTCATGGATTTAAAAGTCATCTGCAAATTCCCTGTTGCTGCATGTGTGAGACAGCACATATGAAAGCTGTGGCTCTTGCTGGGCAGGAACAGGAAACAGCTGATTCACGCTGCAGGGGATCTGCAAATTGATATCAGAGTGGGGTTTTATAGCTTTTTAAACTGACTGTCATGTGAGAGCAGTTAGGTCTAACTCCTGGCTGGAGCATGGGCTTGTAGGAAGAGGTCAGAAAGGGGAAATTGTATTTACAGCTGTCACCAAAATTTTGATACATTTTAGTAGGAAACTTCAGGCTGAGAAGAATTAAGTCGGGCCACAAAACCACACTCAAAAATCCAACAAAGCAATCGGTATTTTCAGCAGCCTTAGGCTTTCCCCATTTATCTTTTAAATAAGCTATCTTGAAGAGCTGACACAATATTAGACAATCTCACTTCAAACAGCACTGCATCTCCAGCTGGGCTCACATCTGTGCCCTGCTTTGATGCTTTTCTGCCTCCCACAGCTCCACCAGGCTATTGGTTGATAGTTGGTATCTCCAGTATCACACCTGCTCTAGCTAAGTAGAGAAGTTTAAATTCCTCATATGGAGCATGAAGAGCTCAGCCCAACTTTGCTGCAGCTAAAGCAAACTGTATACCTGCATCTCAAGCCAAGACAGAGGCTCATTGAACCTTCACTCAACCTTCACTCAACAGCAACTGTACATGTCCAGCAAGAGCTGCTTTTGGGTAGGGGAACAGGAGCTCAGTCTCCCACAGGTACCCTCAGTCACTTCTGCTTGCTTCAGCCACTGCCAGTGCAACACAGACCAGTGCTAAGCCTTCAAGGAACTTCTACACATCTGGACCTGCCTCTTCCCCTGGGAGCCAGAAGGTCCTGAGGAAGCAGATCCAACCCAAATTGAAGTCTGTAGTACTCTAAGCCCAAAATTAAACAGAAGGCTACAACTAGTAGACAAAATTACTCAAAATTTCACCTCAGAATAGTTTTCCTTTTAGCATGGAAACAAAAAAAACCCAAAAAACCCTACAAAACCAAACCAACAAACAAGCCCAAAGCCTTTAGAACCTACAGATACAGCTGCTGCAGACAGAAATGAAGACCAGGGTTCTTATAAACAGTATTCTATTGAGAGCAATTATAAATTTATAAGCATTTATTGACATTTCAATATATCTCCATTAGGTGTCCTCTCATTAATTGCATGCACCTTTGAAAACAAAGTTCAACCTTCAACTGTATTTCATATGCACTAAAACAAGTATTATCTAAAATGATAAGTATGTGTATGCCAAAACAAAACAAAACAAAACACAACAACTATGCAGCTTGTATCTAGGTAAAAAATACTTATTATTTTTAGACACAGAGAAAAACAACTAATTTACCTATTACAGCTTAAACAAAAACTGCAACACACAACTTGGGATTGCCGAGCTACCACAAGTATGTTTTCCCATGTATCATCACCAGCTATCTGTCCCACAAACACAAACCTGCAGGTGTTGTTGACTGAGTCCTCCGGGCAGTGGTGGTGGCACTGGCAGGACAGCTTCTTCTGGGGAGGAGCAGAGGCTGTACTCTCACCATCTTTTCTGGTCTCCATGCTCAGCTTGCCAGAGCTTCGCAAGGGCATGTTGTCTAGAAAACTGGCTGTAAGAGAGGAAGAAACAGTTTTGGTCTGTGTTGCAAGACTTGAAATGAAGGCTTTAAACTACTTCTACCTATCAAAATTTAAGGAAGTTATTTGAGATGAGCATTCACTACAGTGTTTTTCTGTAATTTGAAATGGTCACCATGGTTGAGGCTTATTGGACCTCGGTGGTATTAGATCAAAGGTACTGATGTTCGAGTTCTGCCACTGCCAAGAAATATATTGTGCATTTATTATGATATATTGCACAGTACAGCTTTTCTTCTATTGCATTACACAGGTCAGATCCTTGGTTACACCTTTGAGCTTTCTTTATCTCTGCAGCACTCGGCACAGATCTACATTCACAGAACCCCATAAAAATCATTGGGATTTATGGTACTCCAGGCAGAACAGAACATGGGCATACAATTTAACAAAGACTTTATAGAAAGTGATGTTCTTTCAAATTCAACAGCCTGTTCCTGTCACTGAATTGCAAAAGCACTGCTTGGAAAACAAGGCAAAGAGCTCATTTCAGTAAAAGAAAAGTCTATAAACAAAGTAAAAGAGAAGAATGTGGTTTCGGATGAACAATGCTGAAATATATGGAGGTGATTGTTTCTAAAAATATCAGAGTACTGGATCTCCATGGAACTGGTGGAGTACAGCTGGAGATGTTGGTGATAGGCTAGAAGCTGTTTAAGCAACCTCCTTCCTCCAAGCTCTACTCATAAATATCAGCTTTCAGTCCTTGTGAAAGTTTTAAGCCCCAAAGACAAAAATGAGATTAGCATTAAAAGCTCCAACTGGCAGTTCCTCACTCTCCTTTTGGTCCCCTGTAAGAAATCTTACCAAATGGTCACTTACAAGCAGCTGTCTCCAACAGACTAACTGAAGAGCAGGCTTGAAGTTACTGATGTACTGTTAAGTCCTTGTAAACAATTGGTGTTACAAATATTTTGATTGCCCTTTACTCTAAAATCTTCCCAAATGTCCATCATTAGGACTGATATATTGTGGAGGTGACAAACAAACAAACAAACAAACAAACCCCAAAACAAAACAAAGTATCTTTTTTTACCTCCCTACAAAGGGATAGGGTGGGCAAACAGAGGCGATGGGGACAAGTAACTACACTTCAGGGCTCAGACTGCAATCAACAACTGAGGTGAGAGTGAGGCTGAACAACTCTGAATCAGTGAAAGAATGGAGGAAGCACAGGGCTCTTCTACCAGTCCTTGCCCTTAGGAGGACTGAAAAAGCCCAGTCTGGGATCCTGGGAGCATGGGACCAGCCAGGGCACATCACGCTTCCAGCTGCATATGCCTCCTCTCCTGTGCCAGCTCTGGTAGCACAGGATAGGCACGGATAGGCACTAGGAACAACAACTGGAAGACTGGCTTTAGTTTTCTGCTGTGTAACATGAGACAATGCAAGCTTATAAAGTAAAGTCAGAACAAAAGCTGTAACTTCTTAGCTCTGGGAGAAGTGTGGCTTTGCACATAAGAACACCACTTTTGGAAGCGCTAGCTTTTTTAACATCATAGCCCTTCCACTCCTTGCACGTTCCTTGCACAAGAGGTATATTAATAATATTAGGGTGATATATTAATAATATTAGGGTGAAAGAGAATCATTCATCATGCCAGACTAATACTCCTGTGAAACACAAAACTCATACAGCTTGATCTTTGCTCAGTACACCTCTGCATCCCAATGAAACCAACTGGCTTCTTGATTAGCTCACCTCTTTCTAAAGTCCAACCAGTTACAAAACACGTACAAACCATGGGCTTGTAAATGTTGTGCCCAGAATTAAGATATAAACTGGACTCATGACACAACTAGCTGTTAGTCCCACACTGTTTTCACGAACATTTGGCAAAATCAGAATTAAATGCATTTCCCTCAAGATGCATAGTGTGTATGCATTGTTGTGTACTTGTTGCTCTACCTTAAGATGGAGTAGGTGCTCAAATTAAAGGCAAAACAATGCACTGTTGCTGTTTCTCCTAATACGATTAGGCAGCCTATGTATAACAAGTTAATATCAACAGATATTTGCTCCCTGGGTCACAAAATTAGGGATTACCTAACTTCTCTTTCAAGAAGCAATTTTTGTCAGTATTACGCTGTGTCCATTGAATGGGGAATATTAAACTATTAATATTCCTGTCAAAGATTTTCAGACTTCAAGCTCATAAGGCAATAAAACAAACTTCTAGCTCATTCATGTAATAGTGCATAATTTCCACAGGTCTTTCTACAAGCTACCTGCAGTTTCAGCAGAGATCTTTCCCCAACAAGGAGTGTAAAGACAAAAGCTTCTTACACCTAGCACAAAAAAGGGAGAAAGGTTTAATTATATATTTGATGGTGCCTGAATATGTTAAATTTAGGCAGCTAAATTCCATTATCATAATATATACAACTACAGATCATTCATTTTTCCAACAAGCATATAAGACAGTTGTACCCCAACACAAACTGTGGCCATCACTCCTTAGTGATGTGACCATGAGCAGCTTCGGCAAAACTTGCCATAAATGATGGTTTACACCCCTAGACCTGGCCGAATTCTCAGATATAATAAAACAGGCAGAAGTTGCTGAATTGGAATCAAAAACCTGAAGTACCATCAGAGCATTGCAGGTGGCTATTTAGAGATGTAGTTTGGTTTTGGGAAAATTTAGTACAGATAGACTGGCATTCAAATTTACACCTTCCAAGAGCTGGAATTAGGAATGTAGCCTAGTATTTTGTTTCCATCTAATGCCCAGGATCAAAACTAGTGCAATAGCATTGCAATTCCATGTAATAAGCAGGAATAAGACACTCAATCAAGCTCTTTTCTGTTTTCTAAAATGTAAACCTCTTTTGACTCCATTCTCTTGCTCCTTTCATGCCTTCATTACCTGGCTGCTAGCTAAAATGATGGGCACATCTTTTGCCTCTGAAATTCAGGGGTGTCTCACTGACAGCAACAAACTGTGGAGCATGTAAGAACCCTTCTCCTCCCACTCAGAGCAGAGTTTCAACAAGGTCTCTTGATTTTTATGTCTGCTTGACTTCAGCACAGAAAGGTTTTCCAGCAATCCCTTCCCCAAAAGGAAATGCGTAGGAAGGAACTCAGAAGTCGGAAAAACTTTCCAGCTTGGCAACAAGTTCTTCCTGATTTCAGGTGTGAAAAACACAGTTTGGAATGGTGAACAGCTTGCTCATCTTGCGTTTGCTGCTCTTCTGTAACAAGCACATGTTGGTCATCCAGACCTGGCTCTGTCTAGGTTTTAGAAGCCCTTTGGGTTGTGCAAGCTCTCCTACAGCCCTGAAAGCAAGAGGTTTAGGATATTTAAGCTTGGCTGCTTCTTTGCTGTAGCCTGTTCTGTTGCAGTCTGCTCACGGTCAGCTTCCCATCCCTGTTGCACTGAGCACAGCTTGGGAGAACTCCAAAAAACCAGTGGTACCAAAAATAAGGTTATTTTAGTCTGCTGAAAAACTTACTGACTGCATCAGGGAATTCAAAGCAGCGGAGCACCTGAAGTTCATCATCCGACTGGTACAGAAGTTCATCAAGTTCAGCTGAGTCTCTCAGATTAATTATTTTTTTCCACTAAAATTCACCATCATGTACACAGTACCATCCACTGTCAGGACTGGCAGTCAGCCCCAGGACTTTGATGTCTGTCTGAAGGGCTACTCCTGGGAAATATTTTCCTCTCTAGGACTGGGGACAACTGAAAACTGTGATGTGATGGCCTCTGTTATAAATCTCTACCTGAGAAAGGGGATTGTGTGCAGCACGCTTTGTTTTTGCCCTGTGTTAGTGTGTCTCTCCCTCCATGCTTTGTTGTCCTTTACAGAAAGGAACACCTACAGAGATCCTGAATTCAGGAGAAGGAAAACAACGAAAACAAAGTGCCATTAAATCAAAGGAATTTTCATGGTTATACAGGATAATGTTAATGTCTAATTTTAACCCCTACTAACCTCCACTGTCAACAAATAATCCTTCTCAGATACAGTTTTCCACCTAAGACTAAGATTTGCAGCAAAATACTTTGTCATGCAGCAAACCCTTTCATGGCATTTCAGGGAGTTCTGCTGTAATTTTTAAAATGTGTGAGAAGCCATCACAGATCCCCACTCTGCAATGACAATAAAGTAACTATGAAGATTAATTCTAACTTGGTTTTAAATGTTGTTGTTGTTTGTTGGTTTGGCAGGTCCGCAGGCAGTGGTACCTCACACACAAAAGGAAAATCACCTATATAAGCTTTGCATTGGCTCATGTAGGTGCAGGAAAAAAAAAAGTCTGATCTAGAGAGAGCCAGTCTCTGAGCATACATTCAGTCCTCAAACTCTCTGCCATGGCTGCCAGTAAGTACTTCAGCCCCTGCCAGCTCTAGCCATAGTTATGTGATTTGGACAGAAATTTTTCTACTAGGATCTGGATAAAACCCAGTAACTCATTTCACACGGGCCTATAGCCATCAGATGGTAATGACTTCTGGGCACTGCTCTGATTCAACAAGTTTGGTAATGTAGGAGGTGCTAAGCTCTTTATTCTGTTTCTCTGTATTCTGTGGTTTGAATTTTAATCCTACAGGATGAAGAATTAGCAATAGTTATCTTAACAGGTTGATTTCTGTGCCATAGCTCTGAGATTTATGTGCTATCTATACAGTGATAAAAGCAAATCTCTCATGACCTTGCAGGGGTTTGTAAGGAGTAAAAGTCAGATTTGCTCCTTCCCCTAATAGATGGTAAGGAGGAGGAAAAAAAAAAAAAAAAAAAAAAAAAAAAAAAAAAAAAAAAGNAAAAAAAAAAAAGGAACAGAGAACAGAGTTTTGTGCTTACCCCTCTTTCTACACAGGATGGTTCAATACCACCTATTCATGTTTACCCAGACTAAGAAACAACTGGCCACAGCACCCTCTGACTGGGAGCAAGGTTTACTGCTTCAGAGAAGGCACACACCTAAGAAGTTCTACGCATCATGGAATAATTGTTCCAGCTGCTCCTTTGGACTGCAAATTAAGGACATTCATAGAAAATTGCCTGAACAGTAGCTGAAAACAAACCAAAAACAATGCAAACCTGAGAAGAAAATCAACAACTTGATAAAATAGTTAAGATGGAAATTTTTTGCCACAATATGATATGACTTAATCTATGCCATACACTCATCTACATAGTGGGTTTTTCCTCAAAACAGACTTTTATTAAAATACAAAACTATCTTGCAACACCCTGCTAGAGTTTCCTCTGCCATATCATAAACCACAGCTTGATAACTTCCCACCAGGCCAGGGTTATACCATCAACATGATTGTTTTAGGAGAAAGGGAACTAAGTAACTGCTAACTCACTGTACTTTACAGTTACCAGATAAAAGAATTTCCATGGGATATTTTTTGGCAAATAGTCAGCAATGAAAACACAGCACAGTTAAAAGACTTGAAATAAATTGCACCTCTTAACTCAGCGTGATCTACTGTGTAAAATAGTCAAGAGGTAACAGTAAAACACTTTTTTATTAGTGATAATTATGCAACAGAAAAGGAAAACTGGATCATGACAGGTTCCATTTGCTGAATATTCAAGGCTACCATAAAACTCAAAGAAATATCAGATGCTAAGACTTTCATATTTTGATACAAACCCACAGTAAACAAAACCTTGCATTAATGCACCAGAAAAAAAACAAAAACAAGCAGACTTTGCTTTTCAGGGTATAACTATACTGCCTGAGACTAGTATCAATCCGTGTTTGAAAATAGCTATACCTTGATATACATCCACTGCAATAAACTGGCATACTACAAAAAATGTATCATTGTAGAGCTTATGTATGATTTGCACCATTTTCCGCCTGTGCAGGATTTCCTGTTCAACAAAACACAGAGAACCTACAAGTTGCTCTTTCTCATCTGTATATTTCAAAATTTGGGGTGGTTTTTTTTTTGTTTGTTTGTTTCTTTCCATTAATAATACAAATAAGGTTTAAAATAAAATGTACTTTTAAACAACCTGTCAAAGAAGTTTTCTTAAAAAGTGTTCCTGTCCATATTCATGGAATTGCGGCTGAGTGCCAGTATAGGTACAAGCATCCAGTGCCACTTAAGACACTGTCTTTATTTTTCAGAATTAAAAATGTTTAGTATGCAATGTAACAAGCTGTGACAAAGCCACTGTGAAAAGACCTTCCAAGCTAATACCCACTCCATACTGCTCACAACTTAAAACCACAAAGACTTCTTTGGTAACACAGTCTATGGGAAATGCACACATAATCTGTTTTCCTCTCATTTCTGATGCCAACAGTTATTCTTTGACATATTTTTCATTTGGAAGAACATGGGAATTGGTTGGCACATTTTTCAGAGCATGAGACAATGTACCAACACAACATAAAACAAGGCAGAAAGAAAAGACAACTTAAAAATTTCCAAAGTAAAGTGCATGCAAAGTGTTTCATCCTGTCAGCTTGGACTCAGGAAAGTCTATCCCTATCTACTGTAATTCCCCATTAAAAAATATTCTCTAATGTGTCAAACATCTTGCCTAACTCTACCTTCTACAGTCCTTTGGTTCAATGTGTAAATGCTCCATGACAAAATAAAAGATTTTAAAATGTAAGTTAGTCTTTAATTTTTGCAAAGATGAACAAGCAGTTCACATAATTCTCATTTAGATGCCCAAAAAAAAAACCAAAACAAAAAACTTTCTTTTATAATGCCTTTTCAATAGCTCCATTTTACACAGCAAAGGTAAATGTGTTGGAGCTATCAAACTGGAATAATTAAATGCAAATACTTATTAAATACTAAGGTGAGATGCAAAGTCCAGACTGAGAATGACTGATTCTTCTGGACACAGAAAAAACAGATACTGAAGACCAGCTTTGCACCTGTCTTCAGTGTTGACCATTCCCTCGGGAATTTCTGACCCAGAAGGAATGTTTTAAGGAAGACATTCCCTTTGTCAAGAATGACTGGAGAACACCTGGACAAATCTAATATCTAAAAGTCCATAGGCCCTAAGGGAACACATCTAGGAGTGGCAAGAGAGCTGACACACACCAGAATGAATCTGGTGACTACTCATGATTATCATGACTACTCATGATCATCTTTAAAGGTTGTGGCAACCCATGGAGATCCATCTGGAAGAAGAAGAAGTTAAATTATGCTCAAAACAGGGGATAGAAATTAGGGCACAAATACATCAAAAAGGCCTTTTGGATATTAACAAACAGCAGAGTCTGTGCCACACTCTACATTTAAGAAAAAAAAATTGGAAAAATTAGGAAGATTATTGTTAACATCCTAAGGTAGTTATTTCTGTTCCTAAGCTACAAATCACCACATATACTTGTAGTTCCAAGCAGCAAACACCAAATGTGATCACCAGGAGATCATGCAAATATCACTACAAGTGCTCTTGAAAAACTCTCCTGAACAGCAGCAACAGGAGAAAGAATACACAGATGGGAAGCAATGTAATGTGATACCATTGCTACTAATCTATGCTTTGATCTGATCTTTAGGAAAGCAGCAAAGATTGCACTGGGCAAGCTGCAGATTTTTTACTTATTATCATTTCAGATGATACTGAGATTGAGGTATTCAGACAATGGAATTTAAAAGAAACAGCAAGAGACAGCTTTGACCTCATGGCTCTCTTAGATATGTTTAATAAATCACTGCCACTCCTGTTGCCTTTCCAAAAGAGAAGAAACACAAGACCACCATGTGGTTGAGACAAAAATAGTGCCTAGAAGATAAAAATACCAGTGAGCCATTCTCACCTCAAGATCAAAGACTGCACCTGGATATTAAAATATAATTAGCATGTGCACATGCCATGCTTGCAGAAACCAGTGCCAACGCTATTCAGGAGTGCCAGTGCCCTTCTGACTGTTTGTCTGGGTTTGTCTGTTCAGGAGTAAACGTGACATAACCACTGCTCAGCCTAGAGAGCAACCTACTTCATAAATTCCCAACTCCTTTCTAGATTCTGCTACATTGGTATAATTCCCTTTTCCTCTTCTTGTAAGAATAAATTAAATAGTGTAGATAGTCACAAAACCAGAACAGTCATACTCTCATATAGCTAGTACAGTATAATCATACTTTTTTTTTTCCTCCCCGAATTCTGTGGCTAAATATATATATGTGTGTGTGTGTGTGTGCACGTGTGTGTATGTGTATGTATATAAAATTTCTTTAAACTCAGTTTATTGATTAACTTATTATGCTTCCAAAATCATGGGGATCATGATGCTTCCTACCAATTTCCCTTCCAACTTTTCCATAAGTGCCTATCTTTGAAAAGGATAGATTATTTGATGTCTGAAAAAAAACCCAAACAAACAAACAAAAAAAAACTAGATAATTTAGATATTTTATATTTAGATAATTTTATATTTAGATTGGTATTAGATAATTTTTCATGGATTAATCTCATCTCCTTCCCAAAATCCCACATGTTTACGACACTCAGCAACTAACTATTGCTGAATGAAGTACACAAAGATCTCCAAGAATTTTTCTGCCTGGAGGCAAATGCCACCCTGACAGGTCACCAGGCCAAGCAGAGTTTTAAGCAACTGAACAAGTGACAGTATAAATTCCTGGCCTGTTAAGCTGCCAAGGCAGGGACTGCATTGAACTGACTGCTGCTACTGTTGGCCTCGCCACACACGCTGCGCAGGCATTTGAACTGCATGTGTGGAAACCAAAAGTGATGAAGAAGATCTTTGTGTTCATGAACGAGGACTGAGGCATGAAGCTTATCTTCTGCAAACACGGCTGAATGCAACAGAAACTGTCATTGACTTACTCACTTCAAAAAACCAAACCCATTTAGAAGGGGAGGAAAGCATCTCTACTGCAAACCAAAATTAATTGCACACATGGAATAACAATAATGAATTCTGACCGCAGACATAAGCACTTTGGTTTTCCAGAAGTGTTTGGGCAGCCTAAAAGCATTTTCCTCTCCAGAACTCATTACTGGGCAGGACAGAGGTGAGTTTGTGCCACCCATGACAGTGACACTGCCACCAACCCATCACAAAGTGCCCACAAACAGGCTCCCATGGTCACCCACCCACTCAGGCCTTTGCAAGAGGAAGCACCCAGCCCTCAGCCCCACTGTGTTTGCCTGCTTTGCTTTTAACCCAATGTCATGCAGACGTATCTTCACAACTACGCTTCATACACAATCTCAAAACTTAAGAAATGTGCACTGCAAACACTCTTGGCAAGCTCACATCCCATGTGCTCTTCTCATCGACCAGAAATTCAAGAGATGCATGACCACCTTTCTTTCATTCTCTACAGGTTTATCTACAATTCCCATCAAATGTAAAACCTTTTTTTTTTTCCAGTGTCCAGCCAGATATGAAAAACAATGAGTAAGAGGAAAACTACATTTGTTATTATTATTTGGCTATTTTTCAAATTAACTAGTATGTGAAATGTATAGAACAGATGCAACATCTTAATAAGCATAACTGACATACACAAGCACTATGTATTGCCAAAGTTAGACAGAAGGGTGACTATTGCTAAGGCTAAAACCATTCCCAGCTCTGCAATTCATGCCCACAACGCAAACCTGGCACCAAAATTACCCTATTACTGCCAAAACATTTATTTTAAAATTAACTTCAAATACAAAGACAAAAAAGTGAAACATCCTTTTAAGTTCAAGATCAGGCTGATTTCCAAGTACTAGTTCTTCTAAAAATCTCATTTTTCCTCAATACTCACCAAAAAGGGTAGCAGGAAACCTTTTGCTTTATCTGCAGTATTTTCTCTGTAAATCTATCACCTTTCCCCTTAAATCTAAACCAATCAAAGTGCACCTAAAGGCTTGCACTGGCCCCCTGACACTGTACAAACTCTGACCCCCTGTCCAAGTGAATGAATAGAAAATCTCCAGTGTGCCTGTGTGTGTGTGTGTGTGTGTCTGTGTGTGTGTGTCTGTGTCCCTGAAGGAACCAAAGCTGCAAACACAAGACCCTATGCACCACAAGCAGCTGGCTCCCTGCTGCCTCACATCTTGCCAGCACACCAGCAACACTGCTTTCTCTTCAGTCCCTCTCTGACCTTTCTGAAGAACCCACTGAACTTCACTTTTTAAATTTTTTTCCCCATTCTCATAAGTGTTCTGCTCAAACCAGGCTTAAAAAAGAAAGAAAGAAAAAAATTAGGATGAAAATAAAAGAAAGAATAAATAAGTAAAAAGGCAAGCCGAGGCAGAGGAGGCACAAGCACTCCATGAGCTGAAAAGCTAAAGCCTTCTACTTACACGGAGTTTCGGCGCGCTCGCTACATCGCTGCCAGATTCCCCGAGGATGAGAGTCATGTGAGGAGGCAGAGGGTGGCTCTACTAAGCAAACACAGCACCGTAGGCCGGGCTAATCCTGCACCTGTGGCGTGTTATTCAGCAGTAAAGGAGTGTACTCCAGACTGCCTCTGCTTAATACGGCTCAGCTGTTTCCCTCTGTGCTCGTTTTGATTGTAAGCTGGCAAACAATATTATTTCAGCCAAGCGCAAAGGGGTATTCAGGCTACATAGGATGTGACAGTAAAAAGGTGAAAGAAAAAGAAAATCCTGGAATTGCAAATAAAACAAAGATCCTGAGCAATACAGAATTTCTAACTCTTTCCAGATGCTTGGCAACACCTTCCAAGGTCAGTATATAAAATGCGCACTGAAGCTGGAGCCTTCTGCTCCTTACCTCCCTTTAAAGTGTGACTACTTGTGATACAGGATACACCGCAGTGGCCTGGCCTTCATTTACCCAATTCAATTCTTATTTGCCAATGAGAGCGATCATAAGAAGGTTTCAATGGGGTTTTAGGCTTCTTATCGTACAAAAATATGCCAGCTGAGAACAGACTGTGGAAAGAAATGGCATGCAACCAGAAATTTTGGAATTTTTTTTGTCAGAGAAAGAACCAGCAAAGAGGTCATGATGCTGGTATCAGGGTACACAGTCTTTATCATAGCACATCACAAAAAACAACCCCCAAAACCCCCACAAAACCAAAACGACAAAAACAAGGAACAAGTGCCAAAAAACCCAACAAAAAAACCAAACGCCAAAAACCATACCCAAAGAAACAAACAAATACAAATAAACAGAACCCCCCC